>CAMZMU010000105.1:3916517-4279203 GCA_947311845.1 Poa pratensis
TGTGGAACAGATGCTTTGGTTTAGAGTTTTCTAGTGCGAAGAAGATCCCTTGCTACTGGAACGAATCAGTCTGTTAATGTTTGCCCAAAGCTGTTCTTGGTCTGAAAGATTTGGTTCAGTCAACTTGATAAGAAGCACCATCGGGACAAAGGGTTTGATAATCTGTGTCTCCGTGTGCAATTTGGTAGAAATCTAAACAGTAGTTAAATCCTAATTATAGAGAAGCTGTAGGAAGCAGCAGGAAGACAACTATCCCGGATACATTCATTACTTCCTTTACAAAGTACAGTTTGCATATTTGCTTCTTCAGTGTTATGCATGCTATTTCACCTATAGCTGGATATGTCATTTTGTGAGCTCAGCTTTGCACATGAGTTATCTATTTTTTTATTGTTTGCAGACTTTGTGCGCCTCAGATGGCTGGTAATCCATTCAGTTATCCTTCAGATCCAGGTTTAGTCTGTTTCCAAGATCCTCTTTTACTGTTGTTGGACACTGTTTAATGTTGCCCCCAGATGTAGTTTTTGGCCTTTGCTTATTGCCATTTTTCTCAAGATTACCTTAATACTGCACAAAATGCTATACTATAAGTGTTGTGAATGTATGACTTATCTGATCAAAGACGATTGTCATATTCAATAGTAAGCATGCCTGATGCGTACAACTTTTTGTTACAGTATCTTTCCGGTTCATTATTTTACGAACTCCTGTCAAGTATTACCAAAGAGGCTTGCTGAGAAAAAAGGACCATCTCTTAATAGAAACAAAAGTTAGCAACTTACCATAGCTTGCTTAGTTCACCAAATATTATGCAGGCAAGATACACCTACGGTGGATATACTTATTGATAAGGTTAATGTGCATCACTCCTCATTATATATTTACCATTTTGGACCTGTACTTCACCACACATAGATAGAAATACAGATGATGAAGCGTCATGTTGATTTGGTTGAAATATCATTTTTGCGGATTGTATCACACAAATAATATATGTAAGATGTTATTTCAAATGATCATGGAAGTAGTGGTATAGGTAAGTTTTATGTTCTGCTTCTGTCTGAACTGTGTCTTTCTGCTGATCATCATATCATATGTGTGCAGTGCTCAGACATGCTGCAATTATTAATCAGTTAGACGCTTCGAGCTCAAGTACTACTACTCCAATGCTTCCTCCACAACAAACAAATTATAATGCTGGTTAGTAAATGCTATCTGTTTGCTTACTCAAAATATAGTCTCTTGAGTGTGTCCTTACACTAATTCATCATGCCTCATATGTGTACTGTAGTGATCAATTTTCCTACCACACTTGGTCGAACGCTTGATCGTGCATCAGCCTTTAACTTGGGAAGGCATGCTTCAGATTTTGCTCCATGGGGGACTGATTCTTCTCTTGGTTAGTAACATTGCCTGTTCGCTTACCCCATATATATCACTTAACCTGCTTCTTGACTTGAAAATTTATGACCAAAAAATTCTCATGACTTGTAAGCGTTGCCTTTTAAATTAAATTAGTGCCAATAACTTTCTTGCTTCATGAATGGCAAGCCACGTGTTTTCTGTCTTTTTTCGTGAACGGAAAAGTCATGTTTTCTGTCTTGATTGTAACAAGGGAATGTTTGTTGGATACTTGTTTTAGAACAACGGAATGGCATGCTTCAACCTGATAATACTGTATGTTTACCCAATTGACAGAGTCTAACTATAAGCCACTGGGTATGTATCCTTTATACTACAATTAATTTTATTGTTTCAAATAGAAGTACATACCTAGTTATGACGAAAATATGTTTTTCAACTTTCGATTTTAACATGCATGTGTATTTTTTTTATTCCATGCATGCTTATATTGTTCCAATTCAGATAGGTTCAATCTTTACTTCACTTTCTAGTTAATATGCATGATCCAACCAATTACATTGCAGTAATATTTGTGTTGGTATGCTTTGTCTAATGTTATACCTTTTGGGTCTTTCCCTGATATTTCTGCAGAACTGGCATTCGCAAAACTATCTCTGGGCCAACCAGGATACGTGCAAATGGCTCCACAGGAGCTGATGCAGAATAACTATGGTACCCCTGCAATGGGGTTACCATCTCTGGGCCAACCTCTACCAGCGCAACTCACCCCACAGAGACTGATGCAGAATGGAGAAGGTTAGTTTTTCTGAATGCATGCCATTTCCAGCTAGCAAACCAGACACGTATAAACCTTTGTGTCATTTTCCATTGCTGCCCACAGTAGATATCAAAGGAAAGGGACCTGCATCAGAAGTAGACGAGCAAAAGGTGCTGGTCTATGTCGCTACTATAATGGCAGAAGATGGCACTACAGGTGCTGCAGGGCTGTTGATCAAGAAGGGAACCAGGCAATTCCTCTGTGCGGCATATTTTCCGATGCGGGTCACGGAACCAGTTCTTCTCGCAGCTGCTTGTTGTGAAGGGATCAAAATTGCCCGGGCCTATCAACCACGTACTATTGTGCTGGAATCCCATCTATTCCCTCTGCTGAAGCCGCTACTCGGTGCTCATGCTTCATGCCCACAGATGGAAGAGTTGATGAAATTGATGGATCCCTCACGATGCACAATGGAGGCCATTACCAAAGAATGCAATTTGAATGCTTGCCAACTCGCCTTGTATTGTGTGCCGACTGGGATGGCTGATATATTCTTTGGTGCTCCGCCGGATTGGATTGCCCTTACTTAGCTTGCTGCCAAGATCAGTAATGTCAGTTACTCTGGTACAAAACAAACGGTAAATGGATAGTTGGTAAATGGCAAGATACAGGACTCATGTTAGAGTTTAGATACAGACAACTGCAAGCATTCATCAAGTGTAGATATAGGCAGCTAAATAGCATTCTTTCAGTACTCACATGGGAAATGCAATTGAACAAGTAGTTGTACCCACATGGTACTTTTGTTAGGAAATGCATACCCTCTCTTCTCTGTGAGAATTGTGTAACTAGTTCTGACTGATGTGATGTAAACTTGAGTAAGATCACTGGTTCATATGTGAAGAGAAAGGATTTCAGTCCCAGTTCGTAAGTGATCTTCATTTTGTGCTGGTTATTCCATTTAATGATTTCCTGCATGACATATATCTCTGATGCCACATCTTTCCTGATTTGGGACTGTTTTCTAGAATATTTGTATCTGAAACAACTGTTGATAATTGACTCGTGCTACATTTGCTTGGATGGACTAGTGTACTTTGATGGCTGTGGCAGCTTTTGTTATGTTTGTTATCAATATACTTTTCCTTTTGTACTCCAATCCTTTACATAGATTTTTTTCTATTGCTGTACCTTGTTTGAAAATGTGAACCTCGAACCAGACTGGCACACCGACGAGCTAGGCTGCATCGGGGAAGTAGGCTCTTGGCCTTGGCGAGTTCTGTGCAATGTGACGACACTATGTAAACCAACTACAGTAAGAAATTATAAGGTTACAGCCTACAGGGGTCCACTTCGTGACCTAATCATTCATGTTACACCCAGATGCTAATTTTCTCGAAGAGTAAATCATATCCATTGACTAAGGATTTGCCCAAGTATCCTAGAAAACGGAAAGCATCAAGACTATCATCAAGACATATATCGAAGGCTGTGCTATGGAAGTGTCCGACTTCTGAGGGTTTTCTGCTGCTGGTTCCAGGGCAGGACTTGTGGCAGAACCCACGCTGGGAGATGTTAGAGAAGGCGTCTCTGCTGACCGATTTGCAGCTGAAGCTGGCTCCGGTGCTGCAGTTGTTGGGGCGCAGGCTGGACCTCTTCCTTTTCGTGTCGTCGTCGTCGTCGTTGGCCTCATAACTCCGTCGATTCCATGGCACCTGAACAGATCCCCTCCGTGGCAGATGTCGGGGCCAGTGAGCTCGACATTGTTGAGGTAAAGCTTCTGGCGCTCCTCCCTCCTGGTTACCGTGATCGTCTGGCTTGCGTGGCGTGTAGGGAGTATGGTCCTGTTGGGAAGCCTGGCGAGGTCACTGAACGTGAGGATCGCCGGGATGGAGTGCCGCAGCAGGAGGTCCAGCACCTGGTTCTCCGGCACCGATGCGGTGGACAGCATCCTGTCGCTGGGCATCAGGAAGGTGGTGTTCTGCGGGATCTTCTCCTGCACCATTCGGACGAGCGTGACGAAGGTGAAGTAGCGCGCTTGCTGCATCTGCTGCGTCGTCGAGGCGATGCCGCCGTCGGCGCCCGCCGATGGAGAAGGCACGGCTGCGACGCCGGCGGTGGATGCTACTAGCGTGAGGAGCAGGATGGCAGAGAAAGGCCAAGCCATGGGTGCGGGTAAGCAAGGTATGGGCGGCTCTCATCTTTGCTCCTCTACAATCTGCTTTATTACTTGGTTTTGGACGGGACGAGTGTACTGCCCTCTTGCACACTTACTTCCTGTCTGAACTACTGCCTCGTTGCAGGCTTTACTCATGCTTGAACTACTTGGCACCGTCAGTCCTTAGGCATCCCTAACCGTTTTTTGTTTTGTTTTGAACAAAGGCAGCCCTAACCGTTTTAGTACTGCCTCGCAACGGGAGAAGGAAAAAAATCACATTTTTTGGATACTGACAGTGAGGAAACTTTGCATGTAGTGTAGATGCCGGTGACATCCAGCGTCACTCACCGCAAAGTGGGAGGACAACTCCCGTTCGTGGCCGGAGACATGACTGTTGCTAAGTTAGCATAGGCGGCAAGCAAGGAGGTCACTCGGGATGAAAACGGAACATAATCTTTCCGACTTTTCCGCGGAAAAACGGAAACCGGAATGAAAATTCGGAAACAAAAACGAAGTTTTAGAATGGAAACGGAAATTTTATGCAGAAACAGAAACGGAACAACATATTCCGGCGGAACGACCACGGAAACGAAACTTTCCATTACCGGTAATACGAAACTTCCTGTTTTGCTATGCGGTGCTTTTCAAATCCAGCAGGGCGAGTAACTCCAGCGGAAACATTTAGGCACAATCCAAGATATGAATAAAATAAATAAAATGATCTCAAGCGACCATTTTTTGGCCATATGTTATATAATCATGACAATAGGTGTTTTTTAATATTGCCAAAGTTGATAACATATGCACACTATATTATATAATCATGATATCTCGTTATATTTTACTTCATCTTGGAAACTGGACAAGTTTGTTGGTTTGATTGAGTTTTCCTTCATTATTCAAAGTGTCTCTTGGTTCTGGCAAACATCCGTTGTTCTGTGTATTCGGTTCATATCTGTTTCCGACAATATTTATTTTCATTTTGTTTCCGTGGTTTCTGTATTCATTTCCGCTTCCACACAAAAAAATATGAAAACAAATGTGGCATAGGACTGTGCGAGGAGACCATAGAGGTTTGCCTCCTGCCCAGAAACGCCGAGACTCCCAACCTTCTGGTGCACCAGTTGATCAGGGAGGAGGGGGCGGGGGTGAACAATCCTCGTCGGCAACGTCTAGACGGTGCCTATCTCGTGCAACCCTCAATCGGTAGGAGCAGCTGGATCGGCCTTGCCCAACGACGCCGAGACGTTGCCTCGATCAACCATAATATCAGTAAGCTCGAGGGCTCGACTGAAAATTCATAGAGGATAAGGGTTCAAATGTAAATTGCACCTAACATTATTTGCACATCACTTTTCTTGGAAGGACGAAGAGTTTGACACGAAGACGGAGACCATACACGCCCGAGGCGTCAGATCACCCCTCGACGTGGCCACCCTCTTCAGACCAAGTTCTAGAGGCGTTGAGGAGAAGTTCCAACCCATCGCTCATCCGATCGCCCAGGCTTCATCTAGACCTAAACCGTCTATAGAAGTCATGTTTTTCGCTAAGTAGCAGAGGAAGGGGTGGCATGAAAGAAACACCGAAACAAAGACATAAGCTCCGCAGTCGACAAAAAATGGAAGGGGAACCCCTGCCAGAATCACCCCCGGATGCACTTCCGGCCAGGCGCAGCCGACATCGGACGTTTCAGGCACCTTACACATCAGACGGGCACGCCTCTGGAGAGGGAGAATCCTTCGCGCAGGAAGTCTTGGGCCAGAATGCGGGTGGAGAAGCCGCCGTCCACCAGGTCATGGACCCGATCAAGAAAAGGGCGTTATATCTGCTCCCGCTCGGCGCGTCCGTAATCAGCATCGACCAGTGTGGGCCAGCGGGAATCCCTAGCTCCGATAGGGGTAGGGACCCCTTCAACTTGCGGATGGTGGAGGTAAAGTGATTCTGTTAATTTTTTGATGTTGCTATACAAACTCATCTATTTAATCCGTAACAATTTGCATTTCTCAAAAATGCTACAACACCGGAAAAATGTTACGCTCGGAGGGTCCCTGCATTGCCGATGAACAAACTATCAAATTGTAACCCCCAAGATGAACCAACGATTGCCAAATCAAAAGCCAGCTAAGTTACTCCACCAATTGAATGCCACGCGGGGCATCCTCACACTGTCGGACGTGCCGGACCACCCCGGCGCCGCTGTCTCCTTGCTCTCGTCCGGCAGTCGTAGTGCGGCGCTTCGATGAAGCAGGGCTCGATGGTGGGGGCCTGACGGCATGGCGGATCGGGGACCTTCCCATCGACGGGCATCATGAGCACCCATGGCCTCAGCCCGGCCAGCCCGTGGCTTACGTACCCGAACGTGGACTGGGCCGACGCGATGAGCACGTCGGAAAAGCTCAGCAGCATCACTTCCGCGAACGCCTTCTGGTTGTGCTGCCTCTCCTCCGAGTGCTGCACGCCCAGGTGCGTCGGCTGGAACACGCTCACCGCCGCCCCTCCCGCCGCGTCGTGCTCATAGTACAGGCTGCTGAGCTTCTCATAATACTCCCCATTTAGCGACACGACGAGCACGGCCTTACGTTTCATCTTCTCCTGGTTGTCCGAGCTTGGGAGAGTAGTGCCGTCGTCGACGGCGGGCAGGATGCTCTCGCGGCTTGCGCACGACATGATCTGGCTGTAGCGGTCGTTGACGGAGATGGGCACAAACCAGAAGTCGCGCACCTGGAGGCCCACCTTCTCCTCCGCCGGGGCGAGGTACGAGCTGTGGTACCGCGTCACCACGGCCCACACCGTGTTGCTCGGGTGGAAGAGGTACCGCCCAAGATGATGGAACACGGTGTCGCGGCGCGGGAACAGGCGGGCTAGCTCGTGCTGGAACCGCGGGACAAGGAAGAGGCCCGGCGCGAAGTAGTTGTTGGAGCGGAGCACGAGCCAGCCCACGCCGCGCACCGCGTCCTGCCCGTCGTCGCAGAAGAAGCGCCGATCGTTCAGCGTGTAGTTGGTCGTCTGCAGATGCAGGTACAGCCACGGCGGCGCCGGGTCCCTGAACCCCTCGCCACGGCCCAGCGTGTTGCCAAGGCTCTCCGGGGTTTGGACGTTGAAATCCTTGATGTTCTGGATGGGAAAGTCTTTTTCCGGGAGCACCCAGGTGGTGTTGACCGGGAACGGCTCGCAGAAGATGTCGTTGAGGTCATCGCCGGGGTGGTGGACAAGGAGGACGCGGTCGGTAAGCAGCGCATAGAGGAAGGTGGAGGTAGTGGAGATGATGCGGTTGCCGAGGCCCTCTTCGGGGGTCCACACGATGTATCTGCACTCGGCCGCCGTGTCGGAGCTGGTACCGTTCGGCGACGCCGGTGCTGGCGCATGCGCATGCCTAATGGACTCGCGCAGCTGGGCGACGGCCCGCGAGTAGCCCGGTGTGCCGGGTCCGCAGAGGCGGTGGAGGGACTCGTAGCGTCGGAGTCGCAAGACGAGCTGCGAGGACAGGTTGTGCAGTGACGGCCGACGGTAGAGCGAGGCACGGTAGCGGCTGTGGCAGGAGTTGTCGTCGAAGTCCGGCGAGAGGAGGCCGCCGAGGAGCCTATCGCGGGTGTCCGCGTCCGGCGCCGTGACGGAGGGCCCGGCGCGGCCTAGGCCTTGTTCGGAGTGCACTACACACATAGTTCAAGCATGTCGATGGTGTTGTTAGTTGTTACTAGACTTGGCCTATTCCTCTGTCCAGGCTAGTGCAAGATCAACCTTATTTACGTACCTGCAGCGTTTAAGAGTGGACAGACTCCGGGGGAAACCCACTTGGCCATGAGCAGCACAGCCATCAGGCTCGCCGCGACCACCAGCAGCACAATCGGCCGTACGCCGCCGGACGCCATCTTGAGTAGCGCAGGCTAGCTAGGCAGCCAAGCTAGCCATGAATAAGCTGGTTGAACCCAGAGATGCTATCCTTAGCTCTATGCTGGAGGATTGGGCCTTGGCGAAAGCTTTGTAGGTCTTTGGACTCTACCGGCGACGACGACGCTCTTCGGCGCCGTTATCCTCCTTGGAGGCGTTGTTCTGAACCCCCTGTCTGGATTCTAGAGTTCTCCTTATTTGCTTGCTCGAGCTTTGGGTGGCGATGTGGGTGAGGATGGTCTGAAGGTGGCACTGTTTCCGTACAACAGAAGACAAGACAATACTCTTTCGACTCGATCAAGACTTTTAGATGCTTGTGCTTCTTATCTTTTTGTAGTCTTCTGTTGTCTCTATTCTTGACTTGTAAAGCTGGCATCCCTAGCGCGTGAGTGTAAGATGTGTAAGTTGTAACCCTTAACCGGTTGTTGGCTTCGTTAATTCAAAGCCAGACTCATTTCGAGCCTTCCATCTAAAAAGATGCTATCCTTAAGCGTGATTGTCACAATCAAAATCATGTTGACCTTGATTAGCGTGTGCCCTCATGAGATGAGCTAGTAACGCATTATTAGAGCATCTCCAACAGACGCGGTAGGCGCGGGCGCGCTAATTTTTTTTTACAGCGCCGGAAAAGCGGTTTAGCGCGCGCGACGCCTGTTATGCTTTAGCAGACGCGCTATAATTTAGCGCGTCGCTGTCGCGCTTCACCAGTCGCGCTAAAATGCAGCGCGCGCTAGCAGCGCCAATATGAAACAAATGATGATTTGAAACACAAAATAGACCAAAATCATAGCATAGTTCAAATTCATGACATAGTTCAAATTCACCAAAGCACAAATTTATTACAATAAAGTGCATAATTTAAATGCATTATAATAAAGTGCATACAAACAAATAAAACATTGTCACTCGCCACAAGTTATTTCTCTCCATTTTCTTCCTCCTCCTCCTCCTCTTCACCATGTTCAACCCCATCTTCATTATCATTGACGGGGACGGTTCTTGCACTATCTCCAAATGCAACATCCGAAGGCATAGGAGACACCATGGTAGCATTGCCTCCACCCATGGATGCACCCAAGTTAACCGGAGGTGCACCCATTCCTCCCATGGTGCCCATCCCACCATATGCTCCAAAGATATTTGGAGATGCACCCATCCCTCCCATGCCCGTCGTAGGTCCTCCCATGCCCATCGGAGGTCCTCCCATGGTAGCACCAACGCCTCCAATGGTGCCTATCCCTCCATATGGTCCCATGCATCCCATAAGAGAGCCAAAACTCATGCCTTCCATGCCCATCGGAGGTGCATTCATCCCTCCCATGCTTCTCATGCCCTCCATGCTTGTTCCTATACCTCCAACACCTCCCATGCTTGTCATTCCCATCATTCTTTTCTTCATCAATAGTTCATCACGGCGTATGTTGAGGTACTCATTTTGCTTATCATCAAAGTGTGACGTGTCCATAAAGAAGAGGTATTTCTCGCACTCCATTATCCTAGCTTGCTCCGCCATTTCCAATTTCTTCTACTCCAATGCCAACCTCCTATCCTCTGTCGCCACCTTTCTTGCTTCAGTCTCGGCGTCTATGATATTCTTCTTTCGCTTCTCCTCTTTCTCCAATTTCTTCTCCTCCAATGCGAACCTTCGTGCTTTCACCATTTCCTCCATAGCACGCTTTAGATCATCATCTCCTCCTCCTTTCTTCCTCTCTTTTGCTATTTTTGCACCCGTTGGTCTCCTTGGATTTGCATAGTTCACCGAGGTGGGGGTCAGGCTCCTCCTGCCGCCGTCGCTCGATGCTTTATCTTCGTCCAAGTTCATCATGTTTTTAATACTTGGTGATAACCCACAAGTATAGGGATCGCAACAGTCTTCGAGGGAAGTAAAACCCAAATTTATTGATTCGACACAAGGGGAGACAAAGAATACTTATAAGCCTTAACAGCAGAGTTGTCAATTCAGCTGCACCTGGAAAAGCACTAGTAATAGGGGTGATGTGAAAGCAGCAGTAATATGAGAGCAATAGTAACAGTAACACAACAGCAGTATTAGTAACACAGAGGCAATGGCACCAGAAAATAGTTGATACTACTTCTAATGGCATATAGGACCGAATGAGTATTTGATGATGACAGATGGACCGGGGTTCCCAGCTATCTACACTAGTGGTAACTCTCCAATAACAAGTGTTGGGTGAACAAATTACAGTTAGGCAATTGATAGAATTGAAATAGTATTAAGACAGAACATCTAGTCTATTAATCATACGTAGGCATGTTTTCCATATATAGTCATACGTGCTCGCAATGAGAAACTTGCACAACATCTTTTGTCCTACCAGCCCGTTTGCAGCGGGGCCTCAAGGGAATCTACTGGTAATTAAGGTACTCTTTTTAATAGAGCACCGGAGCAAAGCATTAGCACTTAGTGAAAACATGTGATCCTCATATCTAAACCATCCCCTCCAGTTATCCCAGTTGCTGTCACTCTGGGGCCTCGGGCTCCGGACAGAGACATGTGCAAACAACTTGTAGATACAATCTAAGCAATAATTATAGAGCTTAAATCTAAGATCATGCCACTCGTGCACTAGTGACAAGCATTAAACACAACAAGATTGCAGCAACAATAACTTCACAAACTTATAGATAGACTGATCATAATGTAACAATTCATCGGATCCCAACAAACACAACACCGATTATATCAGATGGATCTCAATCATGTAAGACAGCTCATGAGATCATTGTATTGAAATACATGGGAGAGAGAGTACCAACTAGCTACATCTAGAACCCGTAGTCCATGGGGTAACTACTCACAAACCATCATGGAGTCGAAGTGGAGGCAGTGGAGTCGATGGAGATGGCTCCGGGGGTCAATCCCCGTCCCGGCAAGGTGCCGGAACAGGAATTTCTGACCCCCGAAACTTGTCTTCGATGGCGGCGGAGCTGCGAAACTCTTTCTGGAATATGGCTGATTTCTTAGGGTTTTCGGGGCAGGAGCATTATATAGGCGAAAGGGCGGCGCAAGGGGGTGGCCGAGTCGGCCTCACCACGTGGTGGCGCCACCCCCTCCAGGCCGCGCAGGGACATGGTGAGGAGGCCGTGGGCCTCCCCGGGCTTGCCCTTCTGGCTCTGTGTATGTGTCGGGAAAATAGGAGGTTAGGCTTTTGTTTCGCCCAATTCCGAGAATATTTCCTTAAGTAATTATCTGGAATAGAAAAACAGCAGAAAACAGGAACTGGCACTGTGGCATCTTGTTAATAGGTTAGTCCGAGAAAATACATAAAAATGATGTATAATGCATATAAAACATGTGACATTGATATATAAAACAAACATGAAACATCAGAAATTATAGATATGTTTGAGACGTATCACTTGGCACCTCTAGAACATCACGCTTCTTCCATTTCTCTTCATCCTTCAACCTCTCATAGCAATGGGACAACACAAATGCTTTCCCTTTCTTCACCTTGCCTTTCTTGTTCTTCTTATCTTCTCCACGAAACAAGTTTTGTGCAATATTGAGCTACACGTAGTAAAAAAGAACAAGTAAGAACACATAGTAGCAAAGTAGCAATGAAGTGGGTACACAAAGAATTGACACTTACCCTATCTATATCATTTGTGCCACTTGGGTTTAGGGCGTCAACCGCCGCCATTGCCCCCGCCCATTTTTGACAATCGGTGTTTATCAATGACCACCGGGAGCGAAGTGATCTATTGCTACGCTCAATTCCACTCTTGTTATGCGTGTCGTAGTACTCCTTCATCCTATCCCAATATGCGTTGAATGTTTGGGCCGTTGCGACGGCGGCATCCAAAGACACATTTAGGAATGTGTTGCATAGCAAAAGGTCATCTTGCACGGTGTAGTTCACCGACCTTCCTTTCGGAGGACCAACCAAACCCTCTCCATCCTCATCCACTTCTTCAAATTCATGATCTTCTTGTAGTTCATTGGTTTGAGACCAATGTGAGGTGTTGGAGCCAAATCCCATTGTTGAGAAATATGCATCATCATTCAAACTACAAATAAGGTGAAGATAATCAAGCTTGGTGAAGAATCATAATCAAATTGTGAATCATAAGCAAGATGGAGAAAAGTACCTTGTGGGCATTTCTTCGAACACCCTATTTGCATCGTCCTCCGGCGCAACAAATTGCGACGGCTTCGGCGCGGGTTCCGGCGCTACGGGTGGCGGAGGCGGGGCCGGCAATGGCGCTGCCGTCGGGTTCCTCAAGCGCTTCGTCCCCGCCGCAGCGGCACCCACCTTCTTCACCTTCTTGTTCGCTGGCGCCGCCGTCGTCGTCGCCGCAATCGGGCGCTTGGGGAGGACGTTCCGCCGCTGCACAGGGCGCCTGCGCGATGGCTCCGACGGAGTTCATCCGTGGCGCCGTGAAAAGGCCGCGCGCGAGCCCCACCGGATTTGGTGCGGCGCCGGCGGCGGAGGAGGTCACGCTAGCGCTAGGGTTTGCGGCGGCGCCAACGGGAGAGGGGTCGTGGACGTAGGGAGGGGTCGGAGGAACGCTCGGTTGGCCTTCCATCGCCAGAATTTCACCGGTGGCAGCGCACGCTATGCGAAGGCAGGGCGACGGCGGGAGCAGCGGGGAATTTTCAGGGTGGTGGTTGCTCTCTCGTGCGCAAATTTCTTTTGCACCGCGCGCTGGAGCGGCCGCCCAAATTCAGCGCAACTAGTACCGCTGGTGCCAGCGCGCTGGCCCCTTTTTACTGCGCGCGGAGTTTAAGCGCGGCTGCTGGAGACGCCGTTTCGGGTGCACGCGCTATATCGGCGGTTTCTTGGACGCGCGGCGTTTTAAGTGCGTCTGTTGGAGATGCTCTTAGTAGCATAAAGCTCTAAATTAACCATCCAAGAAATGCAGCTATGCATGCAAGTGTAGCACATGCTAAACTGTATGGGCAACATGGGGAAACAAACCTTATTAGTTAGCGCGGGCCCAGTGCCCTACGACAACGAGATTAAGTAGCTTGTGTTTAGACTGCTCATAATGGGAAGTAACATATAGTGGTATCATGCACATAATACTTGTTTATGTTACTAGATTCATAGTGCATAGTAACATATGTGTAGTATCATGTATAGTGCATTTATTACATTTGTAGACTCATTGTGCATTGGAATGCGTTATGTTACGGTATCTACCTACCTATGATACCGCCACTCCTCTCTCATCATTAATTATAGTGTCAAATCAGCTTTTTGCATGCATGAATGTATGATACCACCTATAATACCCCACTATGGGTAGCCTTAGAGCTGCCATGCCACCACTCCTCTAATAACTAGCTTATCCTAACACCATCGTCACATGCACTCACGCACTACATCTGGCTTGATCTCCTTCCACAAGACCCGGCCACCATGCACATGCACATGCACATGGCTGATTAACTCAACACCTAAACTGGCCCACTATTCACTTGCATGCACACACATCGTCTCATTGTTTATGTGGCGGTGCTAGCCGAACTTCAAAGCCTACCACATGCTCGTCTTCTTCAAGTCGGATGGCAATTTCCGTCGCCGCGCCACCGTAGACCATGACCGGAACTCTTTGGGGGTGCCGTCGCAAAGTCTGGGCACGTACGTGCCTGGAGCGGAGGTGCGGTAAAATCGGAAAATGCAACTCCACAACTATGAGAGGATCTCCCCCTCTTATTCATGATCGTCGATTTGCTTTGCGATCCATGCAGAAACTATTAATTAATCTTCAAATATCAATGGATTATCAATAATTTTGGATTTATGTAATTTATTTTTTAATTCATGTACCAACAAGAAATTTATGTACATGCATTATAAAAACACGCATTAACATGTATTTTTGTTTTATCAATACATCAATTAGTATGAGTAATATCGTTCGTTGGATGAGAATGGATGGTCATGATAAACGGGGAGATCCTCACAGATGTGGAAAAACTGTGTTGGGTAAAATCGCCCCTAAGTATGCAGCCGCAACCTAGTGGATGGACACGACATGCGTGACTCAGCACAAAACAAATTAAACATGATGTAATAAACTATATTTAACACTAATAACAAGATTAGTTTAACAATCACGCCCCTAATTAATCTTTTATACTTATTCCTCTTGAAACCCATGGTCATCGCCCTTGTCGGTGCAAAACGTAGACCAACGCCAACGCCATCTTGTCACCCGATCATCGTTGTCGCCGTTGGCTTCGATGAGAGGCCCACCTCCACGACGAGTATGCCATCATGACACACTCGTCGACTCATATTCGCCACCCGGTGACATGACACGACTCACCAGTGATCCACCTCCATGTTGCTACCATAACGCACCTTGTCGAAGACTCAGACATGGAAGATGAAGTCCTTAAAAATGGCCTCCGGGCCATGGTCATCACCTCCTTGGAGCCGGTACAACAACTTAACGGACAACGTACCTTTCTCCTTTACTCGTGACACAACTTGAAAATGATGGAGACACAGACGTGGATGTCGATGCTCTGGTACGTGGTACTCCCTCCATTCACTTTTATAAGGCACACTAGGTATACTTTTCATTTTGACCACATACATGGTAAAATGCGTGAATCTATGTACAAAATAAGTCTATATTCACTCATTTTGGTATGTATGTGGGGATAACTAGTGTGCCTTATAAAAGTGAACGGAGTGAGTACAAATATTAGAGCTGTCAGCACTCCTCTACTAACTAGCTTATCATAACACCATGCCCACATGCACTCACATATGACTTAATCTTCTCCTTCCACACAGGACCCGGCCAACATGGACATGGAAAGAAGTAATATATTTTGAGATGTAGTATGTAAGAAATAAGCTAGTCCGACTGAGAATCACAAACATCGTTTTGTTATTAATGTAAAAAATCTAAAATAATAATAATGGAAAATCAGCACAAATAATCTCATCCAATTATGTTTGCGAGAGTCAAACTGGTCATCAGCTGTGGAGAAACAAAATATCCGCTAAGGTTGATTTGGTAGCTACAATGACGCCGCTTAAAAAATTAAGCAAGCACACAGTTTCTAAATGGCTATGATAACTGTCGTACAGGTGTCGACGTGTAACATTATAGTATTTTGATGCCTTCGTCAGTTGTGTCCTTTCATTATTCTTTCCAAGAAAGGATACCTAGAGATAATAATTCAAGGAACAACGCCACTAGATCTCCGACAAAGGACCATCTCAGTACCATGGGAAAACAAGCTGAAAACTTAAAGTACAACCACCCATCTTCAACACCAAGACAAATACAACCCCACACATCTTCATTTCACAAAAAAACTTTCTCCTGCAAAATATCAAGTTTGATGAATTTGGCTTTTGCGGATTAAAATAAATAATTAAATGGTACATACTCTTTAGGAAAAAGCAAGTTGCATTACCTTCTAAAAATTGTACTTGTTATTAGGGCTTTAATGCTAGAGACAGTTTGTAACGGTCTCGAAGAAGAACCACTCTTATGCATAGCATCGACAAAAGTAAAATAAATAAATAAAGTCCAATTTGGGTTTTTTAAGGATCGCGGATTTCCTAGTTTTTTGCTTCCATGTGGTGGGTCTCTCTCTCCTTTTGGCATTTCCTTGAGAGGGAACATATTATATTTTTCTGCGTCGTAGAATTACGTCATGGCTTACGTTAATTCGCAACCTGATTGTAATAATCTTATTGCATGACATGGATCGGAAGGAGATTAAATTATTATGGGTGGGTCGTACGAGTAATATATTGGGCCTAATGACATTGTCTATGTTGCATGTTGATGATGATTCCTTGTATTAGTTGTACTCGAAATAGTTCTTTATAAAAGTTGGTCTTGTTGTTTGTACCATGCTTTTTTTAATGGAGATAATCTTGTATACCCTGCAGATGTGTAATATACTATCAACAAAAAAGGATCCACTCTTAATTATGATCCCCAACTGAAAATGTGGTTTCCTAAATACCCTTTTTATCTTCATTTTAAAAATATATAGGAAGTGGTTATGGATTCCCCCAAAGAATGTTTTGCGTGCTTTCAAGATGCATCGATCTGTGGTAGAATCGATCGCCGTTCAATGTCTTTTAGAGTCAAGATCCCGACAGACTTTGACATCGGTGATCCAGTTCTAAGTATTGCCTTTCAAATCGAGTCAATAAAATGCCATTTTTTGTTACATGGTACTTTTAAATTCCCACACACACATATGTATATACGTGTGTGTTCTTATTTTATTTCGCTTTTATGTGTATTTGAATGTAGACTGTGCCCTATTCTTTTAAAGATCGTCTACTAGCTGAGAGCATCACCGTTGGCCCATATGGTCCCTGGATGGTTGCTAAATGTGGAAGAGGAATCACATACTACATAAACCTGCAAATCCTTTTTCATCCAACATGGCTGCATTTGTTAGGACCGCAGTGGGTGGACTGTGTGAAGCCTATCTCATCGAAGCGGGTGATATTGTCAAATTCACGTATGTTGAAGCAGATCATTTGTTTCATGTTGAAGTGAGAGACGCAGAGAATCATATCAGACCTTACATTCATTACCCATGTATGTTAGAGTTTGTGTATTTTTCTTACACACATTGTGTGTTATATATATATATATATATATATATATATATATATATATATTTTTCTTTGTCCTGCGAGATTGAAGACAAGTGCAAGCCGTACTTGGAGAAAGCCACATCTGAGCATCCACTAGATATCACGCCTTCAGAAATGAATGCGGTTTCCTTTTCTATGTACAAGGAGGCGATACGGCCTTTGGATTTTGACGAGTTCTTTGAGATCACTCAGTTCTACGTGCGCAGGGTGGATGTCCTCCTGTTGGTATATCATTTTATTCATACGGACTATATTTACATCGTTTACAAATTTCTAATCCGATGTTCATGTTATTTTGGTCAGGATGTCCCTATTAAGGCAGTAAATGGGTATAAGGTGCCATTGCAAGGGAATTCTCGTCTATGCGCGAATGGCAAGATCGAAATCTTTGGAACATATACAAGAACTCCCGAAAGACTCGAGTTTTATCACAACTGGAACATGTTTTGTAAACTCGCGAATATTGGCCTTGGTTCGCTCCTCGCCATCAAGGTACATGTCAAGGATCAATACATCAAGCTGATAGTTGAGAAGGTCAGCGAAAATGTCGAGCTACCGGACGAGTCCGAGGAGGAGATCGAGTCGAGGATCAAGTCGAGGACGAGGTCAAGGTCGAGATCAAGGACGAGGTTATGGACGAGATCGAAGTCAAGAACGAGGTCAAGGACGAGGATGACTGAGGTTTTAGTAGAGCTAGCTGTTGATCGAGCTTTTGTTGTGAGATAAAACTTGTTCTTTTGGCTGTTTAATTAGCCTTCTGCGTTTCACCAAACTGTACTGGTTATGCTTCCCGTAACACCTGGCTCGGGGTTCGTGGAGCTTTATCAATGGAACTGGGGAATTCCTTGTTATTCAATGAGACTGAGGTCTTTGTTCAGTCATCAACACTGTTCCATGATACATCTCACTATCGGAGGAGTGGACTCTGTATTTTCTTGTTTTATGTTTAAAATTAATTTTGTCCTTTAAATAATTGCGGTGGCTGTGTGCATCACTTTGATGCAGAGGCTGATATCCGTATGGTTCGGACATCCCCGGATAACGCCTAGTTGGTACATAAAAAAGGCAAATAGGCTTTTCTCCACCACTCACTATCCCAGAGCCCTCGCCGCCTTTCCTCCCCACCACCACCATGGCGCACACACCCAAAACCCCGCCTCCTCTGCACGCTCCGACCATGTGGCCCTCCGGTGGTGGTTCAGACGCTTCCCCGAACTTCGGCTGCTCCACGGTTCACGCCGGGAAGACGGGAACTCCCACGCCGCCGCTCCCGGTTTTCGCGCGCCGTCACCGGTGGCCGCGTGGGACGCGCAGCGAAGGCACATCCGCTCCTCCAGCGGTCAGTCAGGCCTGCCTGGCTGTCGATCTACGGATTGCTGCAGCGAGCCAGGGAGATGGACATGGCTAGCAAACAAACTCCATCGTGACTAACTCAATTAACTAAACTGACCCACTACTAACTTGCATGTACAAACATGATCTCATATTTATGAGAATACACAACAAACATTTAACGAACTACAAGATACTTTTTCACATGAATTGCCTTCAATGAAGCGATTCTATTTTCAGTCGTTTAGATTGACCGCATTGTGATCAACTTGGCTTCGATAATCAACATCCATTTTATCAGCCTTCAGAGTAATGATCCCATTACTGTGGACATTGGACCTTTTTCCTGAGGAAATGAAATTGAAAAGGATTGCACGAGGTAATTCAAATCTCAAGTTCCCTTCATGAAGATTAATCGAAGTTTTGAAAAATCATAAAATGGGCCTACCTAATATTATAGATATAGGATCTTCATGCATATCAACAATAACAAGGTATATGAGTGTAGGGCACCCCTTAATTTGCATCAAATATTTTCTCTGATACCCACGGCTTGTTTAAAAGTGGAATCAGTTAGATGTAGCTTAAGCTGAGTGACGGTATAGCTACCAGGATTTATCTTATCAGATAAAATATTAGGTACGGTAGAGGCACTAGCGCCTAGATCACCATGCGTATTGATCTCATTTATACCAACATTGATTTTAATGGTAGGTTCAAATATATTGGCTGGTAACTTTTCAGATAACTTTCTTTCTAGCTCGTGTACCTTGAGAGTAACTTGATTTTAAAATTGTTTCATTACCTCCTTCAATATCGGGGTTCTTTTGGTTTATCATCTAGACTAAGTCTTCCACTCAGTAATTAGGTTCAGAAGCTCGTTGTAGTCAAATGCTTGAGGCATTTCACCAGCAGTTTTTCCTCTCATCATATTTAAATCTTCAACCGATTAGGCTCTACCTTTCCTGCATAGTTTGCAAGAATCGGAGTTTGGCTCTCGTCTATCTTAGCCATTTTTACTTCCACGGTACTTGTTCTCTCTTAGAAAACATGCACATCATTATTAATGAAACAACTTTGTTGGTTAGTTCATCAAGAGGTTCATCATTATTTTAAGCCATCTTGATAAAAGTATTGTTTTGATCGGTTTGAGTATAGCAAAAAATGAGGGGTTTCTCACGATTACCTGTTCCATTATTATTATTTATTATATAGTAGCTATTTTTAGGAGATCCTATACGGTTGTTATATGATTATTGAAAGGTTATGTTATTGTTCTGCCTTCTGATGCATGGCTAAAAGTATTGGAGAAATAAAATCAATCTCCTCAACTTTAACTTCAATGATGGCATCAATTTGAGTTTCATCTTAACCTTTGATTATACCTATAGGCTCATCCACTTTAGCTGTGAGTTCTTCATTTTCTCCTCGGTAATGGAGTTTACCTTCTTTCAGGTTGATCTTTCCACAAGTCATTGGGCATGGTTGTCTTTTATGTCATCCGGAAGTTTCTATACAACTTTAATTTTTGTCCCATGAATGTGTCTCCTATAGCGGTATCAAGTATAGATTTTGAAAAGGAATTAAGAGCATGATAAAATATATGAAGTATGAGCCATTCTTCCATCTATGGTTGGGACAGGTTCTTACTTACTCATTCATCCTCTCCCAAGAAAGCTCTCGTGGCTCATCTCTAAAACCAAGTCATATTAGAAGGAAGTTGCATGGTTTTGGTGTGTGTAAAATTTAGAGTGTGGATTTGTTACCCACCGGGGAGAATACCACCCCCTTATCTACCGCCTGATTCGGTATTGGAGATTCGGTCTGCTATGTAAAATATGACATCGACAATACTTAATGATCTTGATATAGGCCAAACAATGTCATTAGATACCTAAATATCCGTCGATTTAACTTCAGAACTGACATAACACTGCTGCCCGCAAGTATTGTTTGTCTCAGTCCCTAATTACCTTGGGTGATAGCAGTCCACAAGTGAACCTTGCATGTGGTCCGAATCTCAAAGTTGATCCGAAGACAACGGGAGGGGTGGTATTGCCCACCGGTGGTAACTCCACATTTCCGAATATTTAGTCATAAACATATCGCAAAAATTAACCAAATAAGTATTGGTGCCTTTAGGTAGGGCTAGCAACTATTTTTAGTTTTCCCTCTATGTGAAAATGGGAATAAAACTAGCTAGGAAATACGCATAAGGTGGGCCGAACATTGAGTATAACTCTAGAATGTAGAAATATGTATGGAATATATAGGTCTTTTACGGTGACAGTAGCAGAATATGTACCATTAGACCCCATTAAATCTTTTTTATTGCTAAAATATACCCCATTAATTCTTGATAACATATTTAGACATCTAAAAAGCTTTTCTATGCGCGGTTATCACGACACGTACTCCTCCCCCTCCTTTCTCTTCTTCTCCTCAACCCCAATCTCCCCGACTCCCGAGACGGCGCCACGACGCCGCAGCGACAGTTACGGAGCCGCGACAGAGAAGATGCCGTCGAGAATGAAGCGAGGCGACCGTCGAGCATTGGAATTATCAGTGGGGCTGCGTGCGCGGCACTAAAACCGGAGAATAAGGGAATGAGGGGGATCAGAGGATATCGAGGGGGGGGAGCGCGGCGGACCGGCAGAAAGGGTTGATTTGAGAGGGCGGGGCGGTGAGGCGGCCGCGGTAGCGATGCTGACGATGGTTGCTAGGGTGTGGCCATCTTCTTGCTCGACGTCCTTATTGTTTTGTTGTCCGAAGACCACGCGAGCCCTCGCGCGAAGATTAGGATGAGGTAGCACCGTGGCCAAATATGCAATTAGATAACTGTGAACCAAATTTTTTTTTGCCGAATTACCGCATGGAAAAATGAGGGGAGAGGTTACAGGAACCACACACAGCATGCTGCATGCAATTCGTGAAACAACTAGTGGTATTTGGCGCGGCGCACGCCGCGCCCTTGATGTGAAATTTTGATGATGGTTTGGATTTTTTTTTAAAAAGAGAAATGTTCAGATTTAAATTGTTTGAAATGAAGACAAAATGTGTGAGTCTTTTCTAAGGCATTTTCCTTGGAATCTTCGAATTGATTTTCGGCAATGTGGCACGTAATGTTAGCATTTTTTGTGTGTTGTTATGTTGGTATGTCTTCATTTTTTTTGATGAGTATGTTTGAATAGAAAATTCTTAATGAATTAATATATTTACATTTTTTATATACGTAGATAACGGTTTTTCTATAGCATTTTTTTTATATTGTATGGAATGTCGGAATATTCGCGTAAATTTTGGCCAAATTAGAATATTCAAACATGTTTTTACTTTTGTGTGAGTATGTAGCAATTTTGACGATCATTTTTTATATGTTTTGTACAATATTCAAATGTTTAGTAGTTTGAAAAGTCCAAACATGTTTGTATTTCGACGTGAACATTTAATTGAGATTAGGAGAAGTGAACATGTTTGAATTTGATTCCATATTTGGGGAAAGTTTGCTCGTGTCGAGTTGAACTGCTAGCCAAATTGAAATGTTGAAACAAATTTGTTTAAGAATTTGGAACATTGCATAAAAAGTCTTTTCTTTTTTATCTATTTCTTTTGTTTAAACAAAAATCCGAATATTTCATATTTCTTTTATTTTTTTTGTAGACCATAAGAAAAGATTCGTTCAAATGAGATATAAACAGAATTTATATTCCATCATTAAGTAGACCCCATCCGCGCTTGTGGGATTTTTTTTTAATTTTGAATTGTGTAAATAAGTTTGTATTTTGGCATTAATAAGTATTATTTATTTTGGTGAGCATGTAGATATATTCTGTAGTACCTTTAATACTGTAGGAAGTTGTAATATGCAAATATACTTCTATCTTCCAAATAATATTTAATGTAAGTACATTGTTAGTAGTAATGCTTTTTTTGAATTCGAGTACACAATTCGGGAAAGTTCATTTATATTGCATCTAAATATTGACTATTTTGAATTCTGTAAATATGTTTTGTGTTTTGCCATAGATGGTTAGTGTTGGTTTTTATGAGCATTTGTTATATAGTTTAGAGAATATCCAAATATATAGCAAATGGAAGTATTTAAATACGTTTCTTTGTTAGCATGAATTTTTAAATGTAATTAAAAAAATGTATCTGAGTTAGAAATGTTCGAACATGTTTGTATGTTGGTGTTAATATTTAATTGAAATTAGGAGAAGAATGAATATGTATTATTTCTATATGGTGACAAAATTTGAATATTTTGGGGAGAAAAATCAGCGTAAGTATTTTTTGTCATATTTTTTTCTAATTGTTTTGATATGTACTTGTATTTTTCAGTGGATATATTTAGAGATGTTCATTTACATTTTGTTTGAATTGTAAAGTTGATGAAATTGGGAAGATATGTGTATGTCTCCTTTTTTTTTGTTGCAAATTATCAGGTTTAGAAGATATTGGAAATTTTGAAGTTTTCAGTTTCGAAATTTCGGACATATGGCATAAATAGTAAATGTATATATTTTATGTGGTCATGTTGATATTTTTTCCCCAACAGTTAAGTTTAAAGATATTGGTCTAGTTCATATTTGACATTTCTTTTATCCCATTTCTTTTGCTGAAATAACACTTCAAATATTTGGGGGTTTTATTTTTTGGAGTGAGGATTTTGTTGTTGTTAATTACTGTCGTGTCTTTGTGAGAAATAGTTGTTCTGATTAAGTTTTAATTCGAAATTTAAAACTTGCTGAAATATCACTATTTGGAATTTGTAAGTTTTTTTTGGGAAGACATGATTTGAATTTGGTGTGAGTTTTTTGTGTGATTTTTTTTTGTATGATGTCGGAAATGTTGGCGAAATTGAAATGTTGAAATATATTTGTAATCTGCTATAAGTATGTTGCGTTTATTTTTTTGGGAGCATTCTTGTCATATTTTGTGGAATATTAGGAAAATTCGCTCAAATGTTGGCGAAATTACAATTTGTAAACATGGTTTTAATTTTGCTATGAGTAGATAGTAATCCGTTGGAGCAATTTTTTTTTATTTTGTAAAATATTCAATTATTTAGTAGCTTAAATGTCCGAACATGTTTGTATGTGGGTGTTAATATTTCATTAAAATTAGGAAAATAATGCATATGAATTAATTCCAAATGGTGACAAAATTTGAATGGTTTTTTAAAAATATTTTAGCATAAGTAGTTTGCATGTATTATTGTGGGTTATTTTAATTTATTAGTGAGATCTTATATACTATTTGAATTTTGTAAGATTTTTTTTTTTTTTGCAAAAGTATTTGGAAACAGAAAAAGAAAAAGGAGAGAGTGCAATATGTGAGATAATTTGAGAAGTATATGTGGTTTAGAGATATTTGAATTTGGTGTTAGGTGTTTTGAGAAGTATATGTGTTTTTAGAGATATTTGAATTTGGTGTTAGGTGTTTTGAATTTGTGTCTGGAAATTACAAAAGTATTTGGAAATAGAAATAGAAAAATGATGGAGAGTGCAATATGCGAGACAATTTATGAAGTATATGTGTTTTTAGAGATCTATAAATTTGTTCTAGCAAGTTGAATTTTATCATGCGTTGCATGTATTTTTGTTGAGGTTTGTGATATATTTTGTCGTAATATTTAGGAATTTGTAACTGCGAGCATGTTCTTATAATTTAGAGCTTTCTGATTTTTTTTCTGAGCAATTTCAAATGTTCAAATGTTTTATTTTTTATCTGCTTTCCGTGAATTTTGATGTAGTTCAATTCGTTTGGAAGTAAGTAGTATTCCAATGTATCTGCAAATAAGTAGTACAAATAAGTAATACATTTAATCTCGTGGGAAATTTTAAATGTTCAAATGTATTTCATTTTTTTCGTGAATTTGGATGTATTCCAATTTTTTTGGAAGTAAGTATCATTCCTCTTTTTTTCTTGGAACTAAGTACTACAACTAAGTAATATTTTTTTTTGTTTTATTGAAATGAGTTTGAAGACGGAAATACAGGAAATATCTGCCATTTTTTTTGTATTTGAGCAGGTATAATAGTTTTTTATTCTTGGTGGGAAAAGGAAATTAGGGGGAAAAAAGGAGGGAAAAAAATAAAATAAAAGATGTTCGAAAGTTTTTTTTATCTGCTTTCCGTGAATTTTGATGTAGTTAAATTCGTTTCATTTTTTTCGCGAATTTGGATGTATTCCATTTTTTTTGTAAGTAAGTAGCATTCCTTTTTTTTCTTGGAACTAAGTACTACAAATAAGTAATATTTTTTTGTTTTATTGAAATGAGTTTGAAGACGGGAATACATGAAATATCTGCCATTTTTTTTGTATTTGAACAAGTATAATAGTTTTTTTTCTTGGTGGGAATAGGAAATTAGGGGAAAAAAGGAGGGAAAAAAATAAAATAAAAGATGTTCGAATGTTTTTTTTATCTGCTTTCCGTGAATTTTGATGTAGTTAAATTCGTTTGCAAATAAGAAGTATTCCATTTTTTTTGCAAATAAGTAGTGCATTTTATCTCGTGGTCAATTTCAAATGTTCAAATGTATTTTTTTAGTGAATTTTGGATGTATTCCAAATTATTTGGAAGTAAGTAGCATTTTTTTCTTGAAACTAAGTACTACAAATAAGCAGTAAATTTTTTTGTTTTTGAAATGAGTTTGAAGATGGGAATACGGGAAATATCTGTATTTTTTTTGTATTTGAGCAGGTGTAATAGTTTTTTTTCCTTTGTGGGCAAAGGAAAGTAGAAAAAGAAGGAGGAAAAAAAATGGGCCGAGCGAGCCGCACATCAGCCGGCCCGGCCCAGCAACGGCCCAGCTGGCCATCCCCAGGCCCACGGGAACGTCAGCATGACGTCACCCGTGGACGGGGTGTGGCAGCACTGGCGCGGCGGCGACCGCGTCGCCGGCGACGCGTCACTGCATTCTGGGACACGAGCGTGCGCGCATCGGCTGCGCGCCGTCGCGGGGAGTCTGTAGACGGCGGCGCCGCCCATTTTGGGTCGCCGGAGCGGCCGCGGCGGCGGGCGGAGGCGGCGGAGGACGGCGGGAGCGTCTGTGGCAATTACGGCGCCCAGGCGGCGTCCCGGGACACGAGATGCGGCGAGGAGGTGCGGGAGCCGACGGCGGACCTCGCGGTGGTCGTCGATCTGGACGGCGAGCGGCGGAGCGGCGAGGATGCGCGGCGGCGACGCCGGCCATCTCCGGCTCGCGCGTGAGAGAGGAGGAGGAGGAGGGGGGTTCCGTGGCTTTTTTACAGAAAAGATCCCGAGTTTTCACGTAATTACAACCAAGTCCCTAGAGCCGGTTTTTCTGTGAAGGACATGAATTTTTCGGGCCCCGCTGTATCTTTCTGCAAAAAACCAGGCACGCTGTGAGGCTGACATGCGGGCCCCACCGCACATTGTAGAACACTGTTTTAATTCTACAGTGCTTACTGTAGATGCTACAGTAGCGTGGGGGCGCGGAGTGCTTACTGTAGATGCTACAGTAGCGTGGGCGCGGGCTTTTCCGCGCCGAGAAATTGGCCTCCTATTATACAATCGATGAATAAGTAGTGCATTTTATCTCATGGTCAATTTCAAATGTTCAAATGTATTTTTTTTAGTGAATTTTGGATGTATTCCAAATTATTTGGAAGTAAGTAGCATTTCATTTTTTTTTCTTGAAACTAAGTACTACAAATAAGCAGTAAATTTTTTTATTTTTGAAATGAGTTTGAAGATGGGAATACGGGAAATATCTGTATTTGTTTTTTGTATTTGAGCAGGTGTAATAGTTTTTTTTTCCTTTGTGGGAAAAGGAAAGTAGAAAAAGAAGGAGGGAAAAAAAATGGGCCGAGCGAGCCGCACATCAGCTGGCCCGGCCCAGCAACGGCCCAGCTGGCCATCCCCAGGCCCACGGGAACGTCAGCATGACGTCACCCGTGGACGGGTGTCCATCATACGCCGGCGACGCGTCACTGCGCTCTGGGACGCGAGCGTGCGCGCATCCGTCGCGGGGA
Source organism: Poa pratensis (assembly GCA_947311845.1). Taxonomy (NCBI): domain Eukaryota; kingdom Viridiplantae; phylum Streptophyta; class Magnoliopsida; order Poales; family Poaceae; genus Poa; species Poa pratensis. The sequence continues at coordinate 3,942,640 of CAMZMU010000105.1, forward strand.
GTCTGTAGACGGCGGCGCCGCCCATTTTGGGTCGCCGGAGCGGCGCGGTGGCGGGCGGAGGACAGCGGGAGCGTCTGCGGCGATTACGGCGCCCAGGCGGCGTCCCGGGACGCGAGATGCGGCGAGGAGGTGCGGGAGCCGACGGCGGACCTCGCGGTGGTCGTCGATCTGGACGGCGCGCGGCGGCGGCGCCGGCCACCTCCGGCTCGCGCGTGAGAGAGGAGAGGAGGGGGGGTTCCGTGGCTTTTTTACAGAAAAGATCCCGAGTTTTCACGTAATTACAACCAAGTCCCTAGAGCCGGTTTTTCTGTGAAGGACATGAAATTTTCGGGCCCCGCTGTATCTTTCTGCAAAAAACCAGGCACGCTGTGAGGCTGACATGCGGGCCCCACCGCACACTGTAGAACACTGTTTTAAATCTACAGTGCTTACTGTAGATGCTACAGTAGCGTGGGGGCGCGGAGTGCTTACTGTAGATGCTACAGTAGCGTGGGCGCGGGCTTTTCCGCGCCGAGAAATTGGCCTCCTATTATACAATCGATGAATAAGTAGTGCATTTTATCTCATGGTCAATTTCAAATGTTCAAATGTATTTTTTTAGTGAATTTTGGATGTATTCCAAATTATTTGGAAGTAAGTAGCATTTCATTTTTTTTTCTTGAAACTAAGTACTACAAATAAGCAGTAAATTTTTTTATTTTGAAATGAGTTTGAAGATGGGAATACGGGAAATATCTGTATTTGTTTTTTGTATTTGAGCAGGTGTAATAGTTTTTTTTCCTTTGTGGGAAAAGGAAAGTAGAAAAAGAAGGAGGGAAAAAAATGGGCCGAGCGAGCCGCACATCAGCTGGCCCGGCCCAGCAACGGCCCAGCTGGCCATCCCCAGGCCACGGGAACGTCAGCATGACGTCACCCGTGGACGGGTGTCCATCATACGCCGGCGACGCGTCACTGCGCTCTGGGACGCGAGCGTGCGCGCATCCGTCGCGGGGAGTCTGTAGACGGCGGCGCCGCCCATTTTGGGTCGCCGGAGCGGCCGCGGCGGCGGGCGGAGGACAGCGGGAGCGTCTGCGGCGATTACGGCGCCCAGGCGGCGTCCCGGGACGCGAGATGCGGCGAGGAGGTGCGGGAGCCGACGGCGGACCTCGCGGTGGTCGTCGATCTGGACGGCGAGCGGCGGAGCGGCGAGGACGCGCGGCGGCGGCGCCGACCACCTTCGGCTCGCGCGTGAGAGAGGAGGAGGAGGAGGGGGGTTCCGTGGCTTTTTTACAGAAAAGATCCCGAGTTTTCACGTAATTACAACCAAGTCCCTGGAGCCGGTTTTCCTGTGAAGGACACGAAATTTTCGGGCCCCGCTGTATCTTTCTGCAAAAAAACCAGGCGCGCTGTGAGGCTGACATGCGGGCCCCACCGCACACTGTAGAACACTGTTTTAATTCTACAGTGCTTACTGTAGATGCTACAGTAGTGTGGCGCGCGGAGAGGCCGAGAAATTGGCCTCCTATTATACAATCGATGATGATGATAGCAAAACTCAAAAAACTTCTCATCCACGGTAAGATCTTTTGTGAGCAGCGTACTTGTACTTTTAGCTGTTGAACTGATGTTTGAGGGACATACAAGACGACTCACAGATTTTCGCATATATAATCCAAGGTCTTGAAAATATTTCTGAATCTTGGGAGAGCCGTGGCCCTCGCTGGTCCCCTGGCTCCGCCCTTGGCTGAGGTCAACCTACTTAATGCGCATCATTTGGCATATCTCACTGAAAATGTTCATATACATACCTTTATCCTCAGAAATGCAACCATCAAACTGACTCTTTTGAACCAAGTTCAAAGCTTAGGCTTAATTTCAGAGTTCTTCGATGCGACAACTTTTCAAGAAACCAGAGCTACACTAGAAAAGCGGACCCGCGACGAGCTTCCTACGTGAGTGCCCCTTATGTGCATAGTCCGATGGGCCCCACGGCTGATATGAGGGGCACACTGGTGGACACAATATCAAAATCATGACGTGATGGCGTGGATCACACGTTCGCTGGGAACTCCAAGAGAAAGGTATGATGTAGCGTAGCAACAATTTTCGCTCGATTATAAAATCAAGATTATGAGTCCAGTAGGACTTGGAGAAGATTTCAGAAAGGTGTCAACGGCGCCGTTTACGATTATTGACGTGGACATGCGCACAGTCACAAACAAACTATTTTGTCTCAACAAAACATGACCGGCTTGCTGAACACAAATAATTAAATATATATGTGTAAAATAACATGAGAGAAAATATGACCGGCGAGCAAATGACTAGGAAAAGTTATGAAAACGGTTGTAAGCAATATAGGAAAATAGGACCGGGGTACACAGTTGAAAGGACATTTTGTGATCTCTTAGTTTTGTGTGTTAGTTAACAACACTTTGGATGTTTTAATCTGGTGCTAAGTGATGCAGGTTTTATTGTATACAACATATGCACCAACACCAAAAAGAGAAAAGAGTTTCTGGAGCATTTCAGGCCGGAGTTTCCGGTCCTTGGTCTTGTCCTCGAAGAAACAGCAAGCTGCTGATTTGCTGCTCAGCCCCTGGTGTGGGGCGGAGTTTCCGGCCCTCAGGACCGGAGTTTCCGCCCCTGGCCGAACATTCCGGCCCCAGGGCACCGGAGTCTTTGCCCAAGCCTCTGCTGCGAAGTTGCTGCTCAGCCCCTGGTGTGGGGCGGAGTTTCCGGCCCCCTAGGCCGGAGTTTCCGCCCCTGGCCAAACATTCCGGCCCCAGTGCACCGGAGTTTTGGCCCGAGTCTCAGCTGTGAAGAAGTTGCTCAGCTCCTGGTGTGGGGCGGAGTTTCCGGCCCTGTAGGCCGGAGTTTCCGCCCCAGGCCGGAGTTTCCGGTCACTAGGACCGGAGTCTCCGGTGTGATTCTTTCTGCAACGGCTACTTTTCTGGGAGGGGTATATATACCCCTCCATCTACCTCCAGCCAGCTAGCTCGCCCAGAATACAAGATCCCCATTGTTGCAAGCTCAAGAATCACTAGATCTCCCAATCCCTCCACCCAAACTTGTTGATCTTTGGAGGATTGAAGGAGAAGCCCCGATCTACATCTTCACCGAGCCGTTTGTCATTTCCCCCTCATTCACTTGAGGGACCATTTGCTAGGGTTTCCACTAGGAAAACCTAGCCCCCTATTGTACTCACTTGATTGTCTTTGTGACAGATTGTAGCTGTTTGGGAGCCCCCAATCCTTTGTGGGTTGTGCCCCAAATCGTTGTTGTAAAGGCTCCGGACTCCGCCTCGAAGGTTTCCGATAGTTGAAGTGAACCAAACCTTTGTGGTGCGGTTCACCGGAGAAGAGGGTGAGGCCTTTGTGGCCGTTGAACCATTGTGTTGGTTCACACCTCTCCAACGAGACGTACTCCCCTAAAAAGGAGGAACTCGGGATTACATCCGTGTCTCCGCGTGCTTTGACTTCGGTTACCTCTATCCTTGTTTACCGCCTTATTATATCGTGCTTAGTTGCTAGCTTGTCATATAGGTAAATTCACCGTAGTTGCATATCTAGAGAATTTACCTTTTGTGTCAAGCCTAAATTGAAAAAGACTAAAATTGGAGTAGCACCTATTCACCCCCCCCCTCTAGGTGTCATACCGATCCTTTCAATTGGTATCAGAGCAAGGCTCTCTTGTTTTGGGTTTAACCGCCTAAGAGAAGTATGACACAAAGTGAGGATGAGGCCGATCTTGCCAAGGCCAAGGAGACCATGGCATCCATGGCCGATATCAAATCGTTGGAAACAACATTGACATCGTCCATGAATGACATGAATGTCAAATTTGATGAGTTGCGTGACATGCTCATGAAACTCACAAATGCCAAGGTTTCGGAACCATCCCACTAGAGGGTATCTCTAACTCCGATGAAGGTGATTCCGAGGAGGGTAAAAAGAAAAATGAGAAGGGGTTGGAAACCATCTCCGGATCTAAACCATCTCCTCCTCCTCCTACCAAGCATGAAGATGGGAAGGAAGAGTACCATAACGTTCCGGGATGGTACCCTATCGACCCACCTATCACCACCCGCATAAACCCCATTGGTCCTCCACCTAAGCTTAATGCATTAGCCTTTGCTAGTTGGCAACGCTCAATGAAATCTCATATTAACAGTGCCTCTATCGAGCTTTGGAGGATCATTGAAGAGGGTACAAGGTTGCGGATCCAAGCAATGTGACAAGAAGAGAATTTGCCGAAAAGCAACTCAATGCCTCCGCACTCCATATGATTGAACTTTCAGTGGGTGAAAGTGACAAGCATTATGTTCTCAATGCCACCACCGCCAAAGAAGCTTGGAATTGTCTTGAGGTTGCATTTCTTGGGAATGAAAGCATGAAGAGAAACCGATATGAGTCTTTGAGCAATGATGCCGAAGGCTTCTACATGTTTGACAATGAGACTCATGAAGACATGTATGGAAGACTCAAGACTCTTGCAAAGGCCTTCTTTGATGTGGGGGCAACCTATGTGGATGATGCTTATGTCAAGAGGAAGTATGTGAATGCTCTCTTGCCTTCCGAGCCCATCGAGGTGAAGGCCATTCAAGGAAGACACAACTACAACGAAATGACATCCAATGAAGTTATGCAAGAAGTGCAAGCCTCCAAGGTTGCCACCAAGAATGCCGAAGATAGCCGTGCTAGGGCCATGGGGATGAAACAAGGCCCCTCACTTGCTTTGAAGGCCAAGGTGGTATGTCTTGATGAGGTTGAAGCGTGCCCAAGCAACATTGCTCCAAATGATCTTGAACCGGCTCTAAATGGTCATATAGCTCTTGCCACAAGAGAGTTTTGGCAAGACCCGGCAAAAGCTAAAGCCAAGGTTGATAAAGAGAACAACTCAAGTGGGAAGAAAGAGCTAGCCTCAAAGTGGAAGACGTGCTACAATTGTCATGACAAGAACCACTACATAAGAGAGTGTCCTTATGAGAACCGAGAGCAAAATGGTGGGAAGCTCATCCCCAAGGACCATTCAAAGTTGATCCAAAAGAAGCCCGCAAGACCAAGGAAGCCTTTCTTCAAGAAGGCACCAAGAATTGTGTTGGTGGCACAAGAAGAATATGCCACAAGTGATTCCGAAGATGAAGATGCACCTACTAAAGAGGTAGCCGCATTGGCTATTGTATCAACTTCATCATCTTCTCTCTTTGAATCCCCCAATGAGAACTTCTCCACCAACAATGCTCGTTGCCTCATGGCTAATGTCACCGAGGTATCATCTCCTTCTCCCAAGACTATGCATGAAATGAGTGATCAATCTAGTCTTGTGATTAAGAAAGAACTTGTTGCTTTCGATACTTTCATGACTAACTTGCAAGGTGAAGCTAAGGAACATGTTGAGTCTCTCATGAGACAACTATGTGCGGCCGAAGAACTTCTTCAAGAAAAGAGTAAGATTGAGAGAGAGGATTCTCTCACCATTGCCTCTTTGAATGCTTCCGTAGCATCCTTGAATGCCTCTCTTGATGAAGAGAGTGAAGAAAGATGTTCTCTTGAGGAAAGACTTGAGTCTCTTGATGCTAAAAATGATGATATCATTAATAAAATCATTAAGGATAGAGATCATGTTGTTGCTAAATATAAAGTGCTTAAAAAGGAGAAAGTTGAACTTGGGGTTGCTAATGCTAGACTTCTTGAGGTATGGAGAAGCTTGACAAGGCTCACAAGGCCTTGGAAACAACTCACTCCCTTTTAGTCAAGTCTCATGAGCAACTTCAAACTCAACTTTCTAAATCTAGCTCAACTAGCATATCTATTCTTCCTCGTGTTCATGAAAATGTTATTGAAGAAAATGTTAGTGCCAAGACCTCTATTCCCAAAGTAAAGATAAGGGTATTGCTTACTTATTTGAGCAAAAACCACACAAAGGGAAGGAGGGTCTTGGTTATGTAGCCGAGCCCAAGAAGAAAGTGGGCAACAACAAGAAGATCAAGACCAAGCCCGCACAAGCCGAGACTTCCATTGCGGGTGGTAGTGCCACAAGGGGCAAGACCACTCGTAGTGACTTTGCGGGGCATAACAACCCCAACTATATTCTTTATGTTGATTATTATGGGGATGTTTATGCTCAATATGTTGGTCCATATGATGGTTACATTGATTACTCTATTTGGGTCCTAAGACCCTTGTTGCTAACCAAAGAGGACCCATTGAGAAATGGGTACCTAAATCCAAGCAATGATTTCTTGTAGGACTATGCTTCCGGTGGATCGAAATGGGTGGTTGATAGTGGATGCACTAGTCATATGACCGGAAGCAAGGAGATTATGACGGACTTGAGACCAAATCTAGATTATACAATAACCGTCTCTTATGGTGATAATTCAAAGCTGAGGTAAAGAGTCTCGGCAAGGTGGTAGTTGCAAGGATATCACCCTTGTAAATGTCATGCTTGTTGAGTCTCTAGGTTACAATCTTATGTCCGTTCGTGCTCTTAATAAGATGAACTTTGATGTCCATTTTACTATTGATATGGTGGTACTCTTGAGGAGCAAGACTCTAAAGGTCATGTTCGTTGGGTATGTTGAAAATGAGTTGTTTGTGGTAGACTTTTCGGGGTCTACCAACACTCAAGCAATATGCCTATTCGGAAAGGCCGACGTGGGGTGGTTGTGGCATCGCCGCTTGTCCCATGTCAACATGAGAACTTTGCAAAGTCTTCACAAGGGTGGCCACATTCTTGGACTAAAAGAATGTTTCTTTTTCTAGAGATCGTCTTTGTAGGGCTTGTGTTGAAGGAAAGATGCATGATTCTCCCCATCCGGGCAAGACCATTATTTCATCAACGAGGATTTTGGAACTTCTTCATGTTGATCTCTTTGGTGCCGTGCCTCAACCTAGTCTTGGTGGGAAGAAATATTGTTTGGTGATTGTTGATGACTATTCAAGATTTACTTGGGTTTATTTCTTCAAGACGAAGGATGAAACCCAACAAACCATCATCGACTTTTCCAATATTGTTCAACGCCAATACAATGTCCCTATTTTGGTCATTAGGAGTGATAATGGCTCCGAGTTCAAGAACTACACCTTAAATGAGTTTCTTAGTGAAGAGGGGATTCGTCATCAATATTCCGCTGCATATACCCCTCAACAAAATGGTGTAGCCGAAAGGAAGAACCGGACTCTCATGGATATGGCAAGGTCTATGTTGGCGGAGTTTAAGTCTCCGCTATTCTTATGGGCCGAGGCTATCTCCACGGCGTGTCACTCATCTAACCGGTTATTCTTTCGTGTTGGCAAGAAGTTTACATCTTATGAGATGCTCACCGGCAACAAGCCCAATGTCTCCTACTACCGAGTTTTTGGTTGTAAGTGTTTCTATAAGAACAAAAGTGTTCGTTTGTCTAAATTTGAATCTAAAGCTTTAGAGGGTGTTTTTGTTGGTTACGGTGCCGAATCTCACACCTATAGAGTCTATGACAAGACCGTTGGGAAAGTCATAGAATCTTGTGATGTGAGGTTCGATGAGAATGACGGCTCCCAAGTGGCGCAATTTCATGTTTGTGATGTAGATAATGAGGAACCTCAAGAAGCAATAAGAAGAATGGGGGTTGGTTTCCATCGCCCCATTGAAATCCATCATGAGCCTCCTCAAGCAAGTCCTAGCTCCACTCATGTGGAGATCCATCATCACAAGTTGAAGTTGCACCTTCTATGGAAGCAAATGATGCACCTACCCAAGAACAAGTTCAAGGCCCTCCTCAAGTTGACCAAGAGGCTATTCAAGAACCAAGTTCTCCTATTGTCAACACTAGCCAAGGTCAAGACCAAGATCAACCCTCTCCTTCCTTTGTTGAAGATGAGCTTCAAGATGATCAAGGTCAACACTCCGGTCAAGACGGGGACTCAAATGATCAAGATGATCAAGCGAAATTCCTCGCATCAATGAGGATATCGAAACCCGTCGTATAGCAAGAGTCAAAAAGGATTGGAGAAGAAAGAGTCTTCATCTAGAAATATCATTGTTAATGTCAAGAACAAGGTCACCACAAGAAAACAATTGGCAAATTTCAATGAACATCAAGCTCACATCTCTATGGTGGAACCAAAGAAAGTCTTTGAAGCTCTTGAAGATCCGGATTGGTTGGAAGCCATGCATGAAGAACTCAATAACTTCAAGCGCAACAAAGTGTGGAATCTAGTGGAGAAGCCAAAAGATTGCCTCAATGTTATAGGCACCAAGTGGATATTCAAGAATAAGCAAGATGAGCATGGAATGGTTGTGAGGAACAAGGCAAGATTGGTAGCACAAGGGTTCTCTCAAGTTGAAGGCATTGATTTTGGAGAGACCTATGCTCCCGTGGCTCGCCTTGAGTCCATCCGTATCCTTCTTGCATATGCATCACATCATAATTTCAAGTTGCAACAAATGGATGTGAAAAGTGCCTTTCTTAATGGTCCTTTAAAGGAGTTGGTATATGTTAAGCAACCTCCGGGATTTGAGGATCCACACTTCCCTAACCATGTCTACAAACTTGATAAGGCGCTCTATGGTCTCAAACAAGCACCTCGTGCTTGGTATGAGCACCTAAGAGAGCTATTAGTAGACCGTGGCTTTGAAGTGGGGCAAATCGATCCCACTCTTTTTACCAAGAGGGTTAAAGGGGAGCTTTTCATATGCCAACTTTATGTTGATGATATCATATTTGGCTCTTCTAACAAAGCTTTTAATGATGAATTTTCAAAGCTTATGACCGATAGGTTCGAGATGTCCATGATGGGAGAGTTGAAGTACTTCCTTGGTTTTGAGATCAAGCAATTGAGTGGAGGGACCTTCATCTCTCAAGCCAAATATATCCAAGACATGCTCAAGAGGTTCAAGATGCAAAATGCTAAAGAGAAGAAGTTTCCTATGGACACCAAGTGTCATCTTGAACTTAATCCAAAGGGTAAAGATAAGGATGTTGATCAAAAGCTCTATCGTTCTATGATTGGTTCTTTGCTTTATCTTTGTGCATCTAGACCCGATATTGTGTTGAGTGTAGGAGTGTGTGCAAGGTACCAAGCGGCTCCCAAAGAAAGCCACCAAACGGCGGTTCTTCGAATCTTTCGATATTTGGTTCATACCCCAAGGTTTGGTTTGTGGTATCCTAAAGGCTCAACTTCTCTCTTGCCGGTTACACGGATTCGGATTGGGCCGGTTGCAAGGATGATAGGAAATCAACTTCCGGGGCTTGCCAATTCCTTGGTAGGTCCTTGGTGAGTTGGTCTTCTAAGAAGCAAAATTGCATATCTCTCTCCACCACCGAAGCCGAGTATGTGGCGGCCGCTAGTTGTTGCACTCAATTGTTGTGGATGAGGCAAACTTTAAAGGAATACGGTGTCCATTGTGACAAAGTGCCTCTTTTATGTGACAATGAAAGTGCTATCAAGATTGGCCACAACCCGGTGGAGCACTCAAGAACGAAGCATATTGAGATTCGCTATCACTTCATCCGTGATCACATCATCCGGGGTGATATTGAGCTTGGTTATATTCCCACGAAGATCCAACTTGCCGATATGTTCACGAAGCCACTTGATGAAGCAAGGTTCACTTATTTGAGGCATGAGCTAAATATCATCGATTCGGGGAGCGTCGCTTGAGTATCTTGCATACACACCTATCTTAGCTATTTGTTTGGTTTAGGTGTAGGCATGGACATAGGGGGAGTGCGGTCCTAATCCATTGGACTATCCCTCCCCCCATTATGCCGATAGAAAGAACTCATTTTGTCTCTATATTGTTCATTTTATGAATTGTGAGCTTAAATGACGAGTAGTGGCGGTGAACCCAAGATATATCTTCGCGGTGTCACACCACATACACTCATACATGGTGGCTTAGGCCACCGCCATCTTCTTTGTGAAGATTTGATCTTGTTGGAGCTTTATGGCCTTTTTGCCTATCCGTTGGTTTTTATGGAAAACACACTCAAATGATGCTTCTTAATGTTTTCTTTGTGCCTCTTACCAAGTTTGAGTGTGAAGTACCATTTCCAGTGACTTTGTGTCCCATCCCAGGCCTCTCCCTTCTGAAAACTTGCTCCTCTTGCATCTTGCATGTTCACAACAAAATCTGGCATTTTTGAGTTGGTGGGGCCGGAAACTCCGGTCCTTTGGGCCGGAATATCCGGTCTGACTGAAGTTTCCGCCCTAAACCCGGAACTCTGGCTTAGGCCGGAGACTCCGGTGTTTAGGCCGGAAACTCCGGTCTGGGCAGTTCTCGCAGGGGTCCAAAAGGGGATCGGGGTGGGAGTTGACTTCACAACTCCCACACACCCCCGACCCCCAACCTCTCCCCTGCAGCCGCCGCCGCCTCGAAGTGCTCCGGCTGCTCCCCGCCGCCGGAATCCGCCGTGCCTCCGGCCTACTCCTCCTCACCAACGCGGGGACCTTCCTCTCCTTCGTTTGGGCTGCACCATGGACAAAAAGGGTACCTCCTCTCTCTCCTTAGGTTTTTCACCTCGATCTAAGTTTGGAGAGTAGTTCCCCTAGTTTTTCATGGTGTAGAATCTTCTAGATGGCAAGGTGTATCCTAGATTTAACCCTAGAACTCTCAGCACAAAGTTTCTTGAACTAAATCGAGGTTCCCCATCTCAGGGCCGGAGACTCCGGTCTTCCAGGCCGGAAACTCCGGTCAGGGCCGGAATCTCCGCCCCCTGAGGCCGGAAACTCCGGTGTAGATCAGACACTTTGTGCCCAGAATTCTTTGGTTACTTCTTCTTTGGTTCCTGGACATGCAAGCTTATCCCCATGCTTTTCTCCTATTCTGTTATTTCACAGGTGGGCAGAGGACAAAGGCTTCCATGAAACATCCTGAAAAATCACCAAGAAAAGTCATCCGTGCTCAAACAAGGGACAAGCTTCTTTTTGACAGCAGTGCTGGCCGTCTGAGACAGCAGGTACCATAGATGAAGAAGCCACAAGACATGCTGCCCTAGGTGGTTTGATAATGAAGAAGAGGCCGAGAGAGCTCATTTTGACTCCTTGACCACTGTTTTGGGCATGGGGAAGCTCGAGTTTCGTCGGATGAGATCTCAGCAGTTCTATGACTTGCCATCCAACACCGATGATCCTAGGTTTCCAAGGAGAGAGCAGCAGCTGATCATGAATGAGATTTATGCCCGCATTGAGAAGCATATGGTGTGTGAGCAAAAAGTGTTGAGCCTTGAGAGCTTGGACAAGAAGCCTTATTTTCAAGAGGCCGTGTGGATTGCTCGGAAGCTTGGACTTGAGAGGCTCATCTCTCATGTTCATGAAGATTATGATATTCAGCTTGTGCATCAGTTCTTTGCCACAGTGGTGTTTGATAATGATGAAGATATCACCATGACTTGGATGACCGGTTCTCAAAAGTGCACCTCTAACTTTGTGGAGTTTGGAAGATGTTTGGGATACAAGTTCAAGGGTGCCACTACTTGTGTTGGGAAGAGGATGCATGTGGAAGGGGTAGCCTACAACAAACGCCGCTTGCGCCCTTTATATTCAGTTGCAAAATCCGTTGGCACCAATCAAGACCTCCTCCCCACCTTCAACATTTTCCTTCGCATGGTTCGGCTCAATCTTGCTCCTCAAGCCGGAAATGTGGATGCCATTCGAGGAGGGCTTGTCAATCTCTTATACCATGCTTACAAGGTGCTCCAAGCCGGTCCGGATTGTGAAGGCCAAGAAGTTGATGTCATGGATTTCATCAAGTGTGAATTGCTTTGGGCCATTTTTGAGCACAAGAACCCTCTCTATGCACCTTATGTGATGAAGCTCATCCTCTCCAAGGTCTCCAACATCGATACCTCTCGCCTCACCAAGCATGCCAAGGGGACTCTCCACCAACTTAGCAAGCACACCAAGCAACCGTCTTCCTCTCGTGCACCTCCTCCGCAATCTAGTAGTGAGGAAGCGGAGACCGAGGCCCCAATGCCTAGAAGGAGAAGCAAGAATGCCGACCCTCCCTCCTATCTTCAAGGAAGGGCTCAAGTGAACTCGGAAGTGAGTAAACTCTCTTGGTGGAAGAGAAAGTTGCTTTGCATGGATGTTGCACTTCACAAGGAGAACCATGCCTCATATGTGAGAGAGAAGCATATCATTGACAACCAACAAATCATGATCAAGGAGTTGCGCAAGCTCAACAATGGTAGTATCACTCCTCCTCCGGAAGAAGATGAAGATGGCAATCCTATTATCTCCTCCTCGTCGGCCGAGACTATCCTCTTGAGAAATGGAACGAAGACGTCTTTCCTTGGTCGGATTATGCGGATGTGACTTCATTGCCCTCCTCTTCTCGCAACACCGGCAAGGCTCCCATGAACCTTTCCGATGAGGACTACAATCAAGAAGGGAAGGTGATGATGACATGGAAGAAAGCTCCGGGTGATCTCCATGGGTATCGTGTAGTTATGCTCTTTTCCCTTTTTGGCGTCTCGATGCCAAAGGGGGAGAAGTAGTTCTATTAGGTTCTCTCCGGGATTTGCATGGGTTGGACACAAGCATGTGCTTTTATCATTTTATTGCGCTTGTGTCCATTTTATGTTATTTGGAACTTATTTGCATCTTGTGTTGTGAACTATGTGAGTGTAAGACATTGGATTTCTATTATGTATGGTTGAACCTATATTATTGTGCTATGGTTATATGGATGTTTATCTACATTTATATGCACAAGGTATGGTTTTTATCTCTAGGCTCAACCTACTTTGTGATATGTCTTGTTTGTGCTTTGTATCGTTTACATATCATGTCACCTTTTGTGGAACTTGTTTCTCTATATGTGTGCATTTGCATTCCAAAGCAAATGAGTTATATGCACACATCTAGGGGGAGCTTTTCCTTTTGTTAAACATGATAGTATGGTGAACTATATTGCAAATCCGTGTGTTGTCATCTAACACCAAAAAGGGGGAGATTGAAAGGACATTTTGTGATCTCTTAGTTTTGTGTGTTAGTTAACAACACTTTGGATGTTTTAATCTGGTGCTAAGTGATGCAGGTTTTATTGTATACAACATATGCATCAACACCAAAAAGAGAAAAGAGTTTCTGGAGCATTTCAGGCCGGAGTTTCCGGCCTCCAAGGCCGGAGTTTCCGGTCCTTGGTCTTGTCCTCGAAGAAACAGCAAGCTGCTGATTTGCTGCTCAGCCCCTGGTGTGGGGCGGAGTTTCCGGCCCTCAGGACCGGAGTTTCCGCCCCTGGCCGAACATTCCGGCCCCAGGGCACCGGAGTCTTTGCCCAAGCCTCTGCTGCGAAGTTGCTGCTCAGCCCCTGGTGTGGGGCGGAGTTTCCGGCCCCCTAGGCCGGAGTTTCCGCCCCTGGCCAAACATTCCGGCCCCAGTGCACCGGAGTTTTGGCCCGAGTCTCAGCTGTGAAGAAGTTGCTCAGCTCCTGGTGTGGGGCGGAGTTTCCGGCCCTGTAGGCCGGAGTTTCCGCCCCAGGCCGGAGTTTCCGGTCACTAGGACCGGAGTCTCCGGTGTGATTCTTTCTGCAACGGCTACTTTTCTGGGAGGGGTATATATACCCCTCCATCTACCTCCAGCCAGCTAGCTCGCCCAGAATACAAGATCCCCATTGTTGCAAGCTCAAGAATCACTAGATCTCCCAATCCCTCCACCCAAACTTGTTGATCTTTGGAGGATTGAAGGAGAAGACCCCGATCTACATCTTCACCGAGCCGTTTGTCATTTCCCCCTCATTCACTTGAGGGACCATTTGCTAGGGTTTCCACTAGGAAAACCTAGCCCCCTATTGTACTCACTTGATTGTCTTTGTGACAGATTGTAGCTGTTTGGGAGCCCCCAATCCTTTGTGGGTTGTGCCCCAAATCGTTGTTGTAAAGGCTCCGGACTCCGCCTCGAAGGTTTCCGATAGTTGAAGTGAACCAAACCTTTGTGGTGCGGTTCACCGGAGAAGAGGGTGAGGCCTTTGTGGCCGTTGAACCATTGTGTTGGTTCACACCTCTCCAACGAGACGTACTCCCCTAAAAAGGAGGAACTCGGGATTACATCCGTGTCTCCGCGTGCTTTGACTTCGGTTACCTCTATCCTTGTTTACCGCCTTATTATATCGTGCTTAGTTGCTAGCTTGTCATATAGGTAAATTCACCGTAGTTGCATATCTAGAGAATTTACCTTTTGTGTCAAGCCTAAATTGAAAAAGACTAAAATTGGAGTAGCACCTATTCACCCCCCCCCCTCTAGGTGTCATACCGATCCTTTCAACAGTTCACTAGTGGTGTCTCTCCGAAAGATAAACATGTTGGGTAAACAAATTACAGCTAGGCAATTGACAAACATGGGCGCATAACAATACTATCATGACACATAGTTCACCGCTTCATTTAATATGGGCATTACATCAAAATATATAGACCGTTATCCAACTACATCTATGACTAAAAATCCACCCCGGGATCGCTATCCAGCATGTCATCCGTAAGTATTAAGATGCAAGCAAGAGATAATTGCAATAAGCATGGTGTGTAATGTAAACAATGGTTACAACATATAGCAATAAACACCGATGTTTTATCCCGAGTAGCAACAGCACATCTCAAGGCTTAATTGTTTCTGTCAACTCGAGCTCAGACAAGAAAGGCATATGAACCCACTATCTAGCATAAATACTCACTCTAAAGATACTAGTAATTACTTCGGCCAAAGCATACACAAGCATCGGAGAACATGCAAGATTATAAATAAAACATATCATAGATAAACTAAACCATAATGTCATAACTCCATAATTCATCGGATCCTAACAAACACAACATATAGCATTACAAATAGATGATCTTGATCATGTTAGGCAGCTCACAAGATCTAAACAATGAAGTATAAGGAGGAGAGACAACCATCTAGCTACTGTCATGGACCCGTAGTCCCGTGGTGGACTACTCACGCATCACTCCGGAGGCAGACATGGTGGTGTAGATGTCTTCGGTGACGATCTCCCCCTCCGGCAGGGTGCCGGGAAGAGTTTCAGAACCCTCCCGATCTAGGGTTGGCGACGGCGGTGGCCTCGGATTTTTTCTGGAAAATATGATCGGGTACCGAGGGTTTTCGGGAGGAAGGCAATTTATAGGCGAAAGGGCAACTCGAGAAGCCTTCAGAGTCGGCCAGGTGGGGCCCAGGCACGGTCCACCCTTGACCGCGCCTAGGGGGCATCTGGGGCCCCTACAGGCGCCCTCCTGGCTCTGTCTTTGTTTCTTCGAAAAAATAAATCACGTAAATTTGCAGCTGATTTCGAGAAAGTTCCCCGGCTAGCTTTTCTGAAACAAAAAGACTGTAGAAAACATGAAGTGGCACTGGGCATCTTGTTAATAAGTTAGTTCCATAAAATGAGCCAAAATGATATAAAAACATTATAAAAACATGTGGCAATGATATATAACAAGTATGGAACAACCAAAAATTATAGATACGTTTGAGACGTATCAGCATCCCCAAGCTTAATTCCTGCTCGTCCTCGAGTAGGTAAAGAATAACAAAATAATTTTTGGTAGTGACATGCTACCAACACATCTTTGATCAAATAATGTAAAACATATGAACTGAATGAAATGATCCAAGACAATGTTCTATAGTTGACATAAAGTAAACAATGATTAACCATGTATAACATCTAAGCAAGAATTTTTAATGAATAGTACTTTGGAGACTCGAAAATTATAAAACTCGTCATGCTTGATAGCTCACAAAACAACATTCTTTCATCAAAGGTGTTTAATCAACACAAAGAAAGATTTAAGTTTTCAGCAAGAGCTTCAACTTGTAACATATTTATCTCAAGATAATGTCAATATAAAGTTTTTACAGTTAAACATAAAGATAACATGTAGTAGACTTGTACCACAATTGATACTATGTGTTTGCTTGAGAGATAAAGATTGGAAAGGAAAACTGACTCAACATAGAAGTAAAAGAAAGTCCCTTCGCAGAGGGAAGCAGAGATTAATTGTGTGCTAGATCTTTTTAGTTTTTGAAAATATATAGAGACATAAAAATATTTTTTAAGAGGTGCATACTATGACCAACGAATGATAGCGAGCAATGCATTACTACATTTATTAGACAGACTTATAAGAGCGGCTCCCATGAGGAACATTATTTCTGCATCAAGCACATCATTCCTCTTATCTCCTTTGTTGACACATGCAGATGTTTTACTGAATTCACAGGAACAAAATGTGAGGAGAGTTTTTGGTGAAAGTTGTAAATTATGTTTTATGGGGCTGGGCACCCCGTTGCCAGCTCTTTTTGCAAAATTAATGGACAAGTAGATGAAGCATACAAGTCCTTGATAAAGTCTGTCCAACAAATGCAATAAATACCACTCACTACTTCTTCATGAGCTTGACAGCAGTGGCACAAAAAGGAAGTAATAACATTTTGAATATTTAAAGGTAGCACACGAAAAATTTAGTTGGAATGGCAAAGAAATATCACATGTAGGTAGGTATGGTGGACACAAATGGCATGGATATTTGGCTCAAGGATTTGGATGCACGAGAAGCATTCCCTCTTAGTACAGAGTTTTTAGACTTAGCAAGGTGTCAAGCAAACACATCATCAACCCAATGCACGAATGACCACAAGATATACATTAAGCATAACTATTAGACTCCACACCGTCTCCCTTGTTAACCAAACAAACCATTGCAAAAAGAATATCTAGACTTTGAGAAATAACAGTCAGAACAAGCATCAAATTTGTAAGCTTTACAGTATTTCTCCACTAATCCATTCTTAAGTAAATGATCCACAAGTTTAAGCATTTATCTAGTTCATATCTCAGTATCAAATTATTCAAGACAATGATCTACAAGATTATGTAAGCTTTTTTTACCACTTCCTACATGATAGTTCCGTTTCAACCAAACACTAATCAATTTATCTAAACCAACTCTCTAAGAAAGTAAGCATGTAAAACAAGAGAGTACAACCTAACTAAAGAAACTAATAGCTTTGAACAAGAGATACATGAAAAACAAGAGCTAGAAGCTACAATAATGAAAAGCTAAACACTCTACACATATAAGTGAAGAACATGAGTGTTTTATGAAAAAGCGGAGCGTGTCACTCTCCCACACAAGAATGCTAGGATCCATTATTGAAAAGTGCCAGCAAACAAAACAAAACAAAACAAAACTGAAAGGAAAACATAAATGGCGCTCCAAGAACATCACATATTATGTAAAGGAATAAAAATATAGTCTCATGGGATCGACCTGATAATTTGTTGATGAAGAAGGGGATGCCTTGGACATCCCCAAGCTTAGACGCTTGAGACTTCTTGAATATTTGGTGGAGGCAGTCCAGGGGAGCCTCCCCAAGCTTGAGTTTTAATCCCTTCTTGATCTTCTTTCATCACCTCGTTCTCTCATTACTGGAAAACTTGCTTCACACAAAACTTTTCACAAACTTATTGGAGGGGTTAGTCCTCAAACAAAATAATCCACCTTCAGTTCTCATTTAGCACATTGCATAAAATTATTTCAACATTAGGTACTGTCACAAAGCATTAAGTGGTGCTATTGGATCAAAAGAACCTCACTCAACACCTGTAAAAGGCACAATGCAAAACTAAGACAGAATCTGTCAAAAATAGAACAGAACGCAAAGATGATTTTTTCGAGACACTAGGACACCTCGAATCAGAAAACTCAAAACTAACGAAAGGTAGAAAAAACCTAGATTCTTGCTGTCAAAACTTTACAGCCTCAGATCACGTTCTTTAATTTTTTGTATTTTCGTACGGTGACAAACAGAAATCTATTTCTGGACAGTAAACCCAAAATTTTGCTTTTGTCTCATTAGAGGCTATTCTTGGCACATAAACGAAAATAAAAAGGATACAAGGGAGTTGATACAGAGGTAACAAAACCCAAACACAAAGAAAACAAAACAAACTGAAAGTAAAAATAATGGGTTGCCTCCCATAAGCGATTTTCTTTAACGCCCTTTAGCTAGGCACAATTGCAAAAGATCAAGTATTATCAATAGTACCAACATCAAAATCATCACTTGACTTAACAAAAGACCCAAAAGATTGCTTGATACTTTTTCTAGGGAAATGTTCCATCCCTTTTTTAAGTGGAAAATGAAATTTAATATTTTCTTCTTTCATATCAATGATAGCGCCAACAGTTCTAAGAAAAGGTCTCCCCAACACAATAGGACAAAAAAGTTTGCATTCAATATCCATGACAATAAAATCAACAGGGACATAATTACCATTAACCATAATAAGAACATCATCTATTTTTCCCACAAGTTTATTCAAAGTAGAATCAAGATAATAAACACTCAAAGGACAATCTTCTAGTGGTTCCAAATGAAGAATGTCATACAATTTTTTAGGCATAATGGAAACACTAGCACCAAGATCACACATAGCATTGCACTCAAAATCATTAACCTTCATCTTAATAGTAGGTTCCAAAGCATCTTCTAATTTCCTAGGGATATAAAATGCACACTTGATCTTTTCTTTCCTAACTTTAATCAAAACATTTGTGATATGTTGGGTAAAAGCCAAGTTCAATCTACTAGCATTATGATTTTTTGCAAGCTTTTGTAAAAACTTAATGACTTCAGTAAGGTTAGAATTATCAAAATCAAGATCATTGTCATCAAAATAAAAGGAGCATTATCTCTAAAAGAATCATTATCATCAGGATTAATTTCAGCACTTCTTCTAGAGACAGTTTTAGCACCATTGGAGAGCTTTTGATTTTTAATAGGTGAAATAGAAATATTTCCTACTCCAATTTTTTTACCATTAGCATATTTAGGTCCTGTAGGTGACTCATGGGCATTTGAAATTTTAATATCATCATCTGTAAAAATAGTGCAAACATTGGTCAGAATTCTAATGGCCATGCGGCAGCCAGTGGTGTTCGACACTAGGGATGTGAAAGTGGATGCCTTCGTTATCCTTAAAGGTTATACTTTTTGGTTCCGTAAGAAGGGAGCGGATTACGTCCCAGAACCGGATTTTGTGCCCTTCATTTGGAGATGACATGAGAAGGATGATGATGGAAAGGGTTTAGATGAGAAGAAGAACAACAACGATGTCGTTGCGCAGAACCCTTCCACGTCCAACGATGGGGATACTTCGATGTCCCAAGCTGATACCACGCGACCGGGGTCGTCCTCTCTTGGGCTGGTAGGGTCCATTGACATGTTTCGAGGAATTGCGGTGACAACTTTTAACCCTAACCCGCAAACCCAGAGAGGCAAGGTGCTAGTGGATCAGTGGTCTTCTTCGCCGTTGGCTGGTACTTGTGCAGCGGCTCCCGTGTCGACCACGGTGCAGCACACCGCGCAGCTGGTCCTCCTCAAGGAGTCGGACGCCGCGCAGCTTACGAGGGAGGGCTGCTCGATGGCGTCAGGTACGCCAGCCACAGACCAGCAGGTGGAGCTGGTATGTGCTCGTACTAGGCCGCACGGGGCTGCTGGGACTTCTCCGCTGGGCTCTCCACCGCCCAGTGCGATGGCGCAGGAGGACATGGAGCAGGTCGGCGTGGCGGGCGAGTTCTCGCTCGGCAACGCCACGGGTGGCTCTGCTGGAAGCCAGCCAGTTGGGCCACCGGGTGACGCTGCTGCTGGATCGCTGCAGATGCAGGCCCAGCCTGCGAAGCGGTCGCAGC
The DNA here is from genome assembly GCA_947311845.1 of Poa pratensis. Taxonomy (NCBI): domain Eukaryota; kingdom Viridiplantae; phylum Streptophyta; class Magnoliopsida; order Poales; family Poaceae; genus Poa; species Poa pratensis. The sequence goes on from CAMZMU010000105.1 coordinate 3,962,303, forward strand.
AGGCATACTTGGACCTTCGCATGGACTCCACCATGGCTCCGACGACTACATGTGTGACGACACTGGGGGTGGACTCTACTCCATCCATGCCCCCCGGTGTCGACGCCATTGAGGCGGAGCGAGAGGCACACCGTGGCCATGGACGGAGGCGCCGCCTCGGACGAGGACACCATGGTGAAGGCCATGAGACGCAAAGCCAAACAGAACCTCGACAACGCTGGTATGAATAAAAACACAAAGTCTTTTCTTGCTTTTTTAAATTCTAGCATTTCTACTAAATTGAATAGTGTAGGAGTTTCTTTGGTTAATAGTATCACAAATATTGCGATTTCGACTAATGCTTTGAAACATTTGGAATATGACCGGTTAATGGTCACTCCAAAAGGATCGGCTAAGTCGTTCACTCCCCATGAGGATGAGGAGGAGCTACATGACACAATAGATGTTCAACTCCTCTCACACCTAGTGGGTGATGTATCGGAGCATGGTTTAAATGAGGCGATGATCAGTTCATTATATGATCTGAAAGCATCTGGCCGGAAATCTAAATCGGACTCTCTTAAAAAAACGCCACGTAAAAAGGCGAAGGTGTCCGCATATCCAATTGTTTCCCAATGAATGGCATGTTCGAGAATAGCAGAGGTCTTGGTGACTTGGCTAAACACGCACGCATTGCTGATTCTATTCGGGATCATCGTTTGGATTTTGTGGGCATCTTGAAAACTGGTAAACGGGATTTTTTGCGAGTTTACTAAACCGCCTATCTGGTGGTGTAGACTTCACATGGATATCCCGTCCGCCACGTGGTAGATCTGGGGGCATTTTACTACGCGTCAGAAAAGAAACCATGGACGTATTGGCTAGTTTGGATGGTCACTTTCATATAAAGTGCAACATCCGTAACAAAGCTGACAACTTTACATGGAGTCTTGTCATCGTGTATGGTGCAGCCCAGGATGAACACACGCCTGCTTTTCTCTGCGAGTTGGTTAATATGGATACAAACAATACATACCGTATAATTATAGGTGGCGATTTTAATTTGCTGAGGTTTCCGCATGAGAAGAGCAGAGGAAGATTGGACAACCGCTGGCCTCTGTTATTCAACGCTGTAATCGACAGTCTTGCATTAAGAGAGGTCTCAATGGTTGGGAGGCAGTTCACTTGGGCTAATAGCCTCCCAGAGCCGACTTGTGAGAAGTTGGACCGTGTATTGATGGACTCGACTTGGGAAGCTAAATTTCCAATGGTCTCAGTACGGGCCCTCGACCATATCGAAGCTCTGTCAGCTCATGCCCCCATACTAATAACCATGGGAACACCTAGGACATTGTGTAAACGTCAATTCAAATTCGAATTGGGCTGGTTACATAGGGAAGGTTTTCAAGAAATGGTTAAGTTGGTGTGGGAAAGGCCGGTCCCTGGTCATGATCCAATACAAAGGTGGAACAATAAAATCTGCGCATTGCACAAACACTTGGGTGGTTGGGATAGGCATATGGTTGGCCAATTAAAACAGGAGAAGCTTCGGTTGTCATCTATTATTGAAGTAAAGAAGGAGGTATTCCAAATGGAACACAACAAAGCCCTGGGCCCGGATGGATTCCCAGCTGAGTTTTATCAGTCATTTTGGGAGATAATCCAAGAGGATTTGCTCGAGATGTTTCATGCCTTGCATGCTGGACAACTCGAACTTTTTCGCCTAAATTTCGGTGAGATTATTTTGTTGCCAAAGGTTAATGAAGTAGAAAGGATCCAACAATACAGACCTATCTATCTTCTAAACGTCAGCTTCAAAATATTCACTAAAACCGCTACTATTAGGCTTAAATCGGTGGCTGATCATGTCGTGCGCCCAACTCAGACGGCTTTTATGCAAGGTCGCAACATCCTTGACGGGTTGTGATCTTACATGAAACAGTTCATGAGCTTCATCGGAAAAAGATGAATGGGGTTATCTTAAAGATAGACTTCGAGAAGGCTTATGATAAAGTCAAGTGGTCTTTTCTCTAGCAAACACTCAGAATGAAAGGTTTGTCTGATGAGTGGCGCGCTATGATTCATAGTTTTGTTTTCGGAGGAAGTGTCGCCGTCAAGTTCAGTGATGACGTTGGTAGATATTTCCAAACGAAAAAAGAACTAAGACAAGGCGACCCATTATCACCTATATTATTTAATATAGTCACTGATATGCTAGCCATAATCACTGACCGTGCAAAGTTGATGGGCAAATTGAGGGAGTGGTATCACATCTATTGGATGGTGGGTTATCCATTCTTCAATATGCTGACGATACGATCCTTTTTATGGAACATGACATGGAAAAGGCAAGAAACCTGAAATTAATTTTATCAGCGTTCGAGCAACTTTTCGGTCTAAAAATTAACTTCCATAAAAGTGAATTGTTTTGTTTCGACGAGGCCCAGGATGAGGCCAACTAGTATGCTGAGTTATTTGGTTGTGGGGTTGGTCAGTTTCCAATAAGCTATCTAGGCATCCCAATTCATTTAGGAGGCTTACGATTGCTCAATGGAAACACGTCGAGGAAAGACTACAAAAAAGGCTGAGTAGTTGGAAAGGAAAGCTACTATCCCTGGGAGGTAGACTAGTACTCATAAATTCAGTCCTAAGTAATATGGTTCTGTATATGATATGTTTCTTCCAATTATCAAAGGGAGTCTTACATCGATTGGATTACTTTCGATCTAGACTCTTTTGGCAAGGGGATAATGAAAAAAAAAGATATCGGCTAGCAAAATGGGACGTAGTATGCCGCCCCAAAGAATATGGGAGACTCAGGATTCATGACCTTGAGGTTGAGAATCGAGCCCTCCTTGGTAAATGGTTGTTTAAGCTTCTTACCGAAGAGGGTGTGTGGCAAACTATTCTCAGGAGAAAGTATATTGGCTCAAGTGCGGTATCGTAGGTTTCTTGAAACCAGGTGATTTCCATTTTTGGCTGGCCTAATGGCGAAGAAGAAATTCTTCTTCCCATATGGTTCTTTCTCCATTAAGGATGGTTCGGAGATAAGGTTCTAGGAGGATAAGTGGCTAGGTAACACCACGCTCCGAGAACAATATCCAGCCTTATATAATATTGTCCTTGGGCATCACAAAAACCATACGCTCGCTCGAGTGATGGAGGATAATCCTCCAAATGTGACGTTCCGTAGGGTTCTGATATGTCCAAACGTATCTATAATTTTGATGTTCCATGCCTGTTATATGTTGATTACCACATGTTTTAATTACACTTTATATCACTTTTATGCATTTTCTGTGACTAACCTATTAACAAGATGCCACAGTGCCAGTTCCTGTTTTCTGCTGTCTTTTTGTTTCAGAAAAACTCTTATGGATATATTCTCGAAAAAGACCACCAATTTAACTGATTTATTTATGGACGGGAACGAAGCACCTGCCCGAAGGAGAGGCCCAGGAGGCAACCCTAGGAGGTAGGCGGCCCCACGGCGCGGCCAAGTGTGGGCCCATGCTGCCAGCCCGCCTGGCCCCCCCTAGCTGCCCTCTGGCGCCGCCCCTTCGCCTATAAATCACATCTATTCGGGAAACCCTAAGTACTCGAGCGAAAATCCATGAAAAGTTCGAGAGGGTTTCTGCAGTTCATCCCGGCACCTTGCCGGAGGGGAAATCATCACCGGAGGGCTCTACATCACCATGCCTGCCTCCGGAGTGATGCGTGAGTAGTTCTTCACGGACTACGGGTCCATAGCAGTAGCTAGTTGGTAGTCTCTCCACTTTGTGCTATCATGTTTAGATCTTGTGAGCTGCCTAACATGATCAAGATCATCTTTATGTAATGCTATATGTTGTGTTTGCGGGATTTGATGAATTGTGAAGTTATGATCAAGTTTTTTCATCTATTTATAACATGTTTTCTCTATGTTCCTGCATGCTCTCCGTTGTTAGTAGATGTTTTGGCCAAGTAGATGATAATGACTGCAAGAGGGAATATTTATGCTAGATAGTGGGTTCATGCCTCTATGTGCCTGGGCTTGATTGATAGAAACAAGTAAGGCTGTAGATGTGATGTTGCCACTAGGGAGAAAACAACTTTGCTATGCTTATGGGTTCGCTTATCTGTCATATGCATTGTTTATATTTCACACTTTGCTTAATGCTATTATCTGTTGCTTGCAACTTAATACTCACGGGAGACACATAAGTTATCTCGGGCGTGGATTATTAGTCATAGATGCAGCTAGTAAGCGGCCTATGTATATTGATGTAATGCCCAATAGATCTAACAATGAACATGTTCTTGTCATATATTGCATTATCATGCGCTTGCACTTTGTCAATTGCCCAGCTGTAATTTGTTTACCCAACGTGTATACATATTTATCTGTTTATGGAGAGACACCACTAGTGAACTGTGGACCCCGGTCCTTTATTCCACACTGATACAAACACCGTTTTCACCACGCTCTACGTTTATTTCCTACTGTTCCTTTTTGCACTCATCATCATATTCCACACCATACATTTAATCCTTTGTATCCAGCAAGCCGGGGAGATTGACAACTTTCTTGTTTCGTTGGGGCAAAGTACTTTGATTGTGTTGTGTGCAGGTACACGTCAGTTATTGTGAACGGCGCCACTGACACCGTGTTGAAACTCTTCTAATTTCTACTGGATCTTAACCTTGGTAGATATCAAGGGAAAATTGCTGCTGCACTACTTCATACCTTCCTCTTGGGGTCTCCCAACTAACGTGTGTTTCTACATCATCAAGCTTATTTTCTGGCACTGTTGCCGGGGAATTGGTAGCTACAACAAGGGGAGTTTCACATCACCAATCTTTTTTACTTTGTTTTTGTCTTGCTTAGTTTATTGTTATTTTATCTTGTTTGCTTTTAAAATCAAAACCACAAAAAAAATAGTTCCAGTTTTATTTCCTGTTTTGTTATCATGTCTAGCTCTACTCCTTACGATATGACTCCTGAAAATGAAGTCCTGATTTTCAAGCAGGGAAGTGAGGAAAGTTTTAAAGATGCTTGGGCTAGGATTTTAGAATCTTATGGAAGAACTGAACCTGGACTCACTTTGAGCCTTTTTCTTAGTAGCTTTTATTTTGACTTAATCCTTTGTTATAGATATGCTCTAGACACTATGGTAGGAGGAGATTTTCTTCGTCATAATGGGGATCAAGCTTTTAATGGCATCAAAAAACTTTTAGTGCCATCTTCCTTAACAACTAGCAAGATAGATGAAACTATTGAAAACATTTCTCACAGATTGGATGCTCTGGAAAAAGATATGTCTATTATGAGAAAAAATTTAATTCAAATACCAAAAATTGTCCTTGATAAATCTTTGCCGAATTGGTCACCTTCGTTTAAAATAGAAATTAATGGTGTTCGTTTTGAAGGTTTATGTGACACATGTATTGGGTCGCTTGTATGTGCCCTCAAAGTGCTGCGTGAACACCTTTTCCATATCATGCCAGCTATGAATGCTTTTCTCCGGCAAGTTTTCGATCCAGCTTCGGGCTGTCCCCTCAAGCATGAGGGGAAGTAAGCGTGCGGCGACGAGGCCATTTCCCTTGGCAATTTCGACTGCCAACGCGTAGTCTGACAACCATGAGTTTGGCTTATCCGCTCCATTGTACCTTTGATGTGTTTTTGACACTGATGTCATGTCTCGAGGTACCTGAACGTTGCGGATGGCTGGGCCAAAGCACTCAGGGCCGAGGTAGGCGTCCTGCTTTCCAGCCTTAATGTTGTTGAGATGATGTCGTGCGTCTTGTGGACCAAGCTTCCTGCTAGATCTGTCGGCATTAGGCTCGTCCTGCGCTGCCCGGCTGTGCCTAGGCTCGTTGTTGTGCCCCCGGCTTCCACCTTCGTGCCTGGGCACCGGTGGTGGGGACTGTGTGCGGTCCCTGCTTCTTCTTGGCAGTGGGGCGTTGCTGCGATTGCCGCCACTCGGCGGCCGCTTGTTTCCCCTGCTTCCGCCTTCATCCCGTCTAGGCGGCGGGGGAGGCGAGGCTTTGCGTCTGTTGCCGGTTCGGGATGCTTCGTCACGCTGCCTTCTGGGAGGTGACTTGCGCGGGTCCTTTTCCTTGCCTTTCCCTTTTCCATGGCTACTGGAGCCAGACGGATCATCAGGATTACCACCGGCCGCAGCCTTGCAAGCGTTGGATTTGGATTCCAGTCTTCCTCCTCTTGCGTCCGCCATGTCGGCATGAGAATCAGCACGGGCCTGCTGCTCTAAAGCTTTATGAGCAAGGATCGATGCGTAGTAAATCTTCTCGTCCTTGTCGTATTCGTCGTTGTTGAGGATGTCTAAGGCGACCGCAGTGTTGAGGACAGGGGTGGCGAGGATGACGTCCCCGTTTTTATCCTTACGCTGCGGTGCTGAAGCCCACTCGAAACCAAGCCTTTAGGCAGGGGACTTGAAGTTGTCTGGCGACCGATCCCTGCCTTTCTTGCTTTTCTTATCTGCCACAGGTCCTGCCGGCTTGGGCAATGAAGTAGTGGTGAAAAGATTGCGCTTGGGGCCTAACTTGGCGGTTATCTTGGCGTTTTCCTCCTTGGCTTCGTCGAGGAGCCCCTGAACCTCTGCTTGCTTGCTTTTGAGGTATTCAGTTTGCTCCACCAAGGTGCTTCAAAGCTTCTCCAAATCAGCCGGATTAGTTTTGTCGGTCACCGGCGTGTGCAGAACTTCCGCCAGGGCCGCCATGTTCCCTATCTTGCTGGGCTCGCCTTTCTCTAGAACCCTCTTCTTTGGAGCCGGCGGAGTCTCCGGAAACAGTGGATCGGGAGCCGGGGTCCCGGCATTGGCGGCGTCTGCTACCGCTGCCTGAGCTGAAGCTGCCCCGGTGACATCCGCCACAAAGACCTGCTGCATGTTGACGGACGAGCCCATAACCACTTCAGAAGGCGGAGGCTCGGGTGTACTGAAACACTTTTTGATCCGTTGCTCGAACATGCTTGCAGAATCTTCATCGGAATCAGAGTTTACGTTGACGTGAACTGTAGATCTGGATCCGGCATCCGACATCGCATCATCCTGGAGTGCAGGAAGAATTGATTTGGGATCTTGACTATTGGGCTGGGAGTAGGATCCCAGTCCCGTCATGCCGACAAAGTGTAGATCTGAATCTGCGGACTCCTGAGAGGAGGTGGACTCAGATCCGTCTTGAGCGTACGCTTTTTGATTGCAGGGCGGGTGGGATGGCGAATAAATTCGCGGCAGCCCGTACGCCTCAGATGTGTAGCCGATGAATACATCGACGCCGCCAAACGGCACAACACCACATCTGACAATATAGTCGCCTGCGGGGATGTAGGACTCGTTGCAGCTGATGTAGTGGTTGTTGCCATAGCGCATGGCGTGGCCGACGGCGATTGTTTCGCCGATGCCGCCTAGGGTTCCCGCCTGGAACGTGACGCCTGACGCCTTAGGCCCCACGGTGGGCGCCAACTATCATCGTATCGGCATATTGGATATGAGACGGGGTCCTGCTAGCCGAGGGTGAACGTAGGGCAAGAAGGTGGACATCTGATACCCACAAGTATAGGAGATCGTTGAAATCTTCGATGTGTAAATATTAGTATCGATCCCACGAGGAGTAGAAGGTATAAGTGTTTATCCTTTCAAATAAGAGTGTCACTATTCTTATTATCTATGCACTAGACAAACTAAAATGATTAAATGATGCAAGTGTTTTTGGGTTTTTGGCGTAGAGTTTGCAATAAAGTAAAAAACTGAAAATAAAATATGACAAGTGAAAGCTCTCAAAGAGAGAAAGCCCAATCCTCTATGCACCGAGAGGACAAGCTCAAGTGTGTGTTTCTTATAAGTGGAGAACGTGCCCAAGGGCTACCTAAACTTCATGGCATAAATATTTCTAGAACAACAAGGTAAGCATTTTGTCAAGTTTTAATCTTCTTTTGGACGGAGCCATAATTAGGGAAAGCTAAATAAATAAACTAAACCACCTTATGATGGTTCTTATGGCCAAGTAAATGACTGCACAAGAGTTATTAAGACATAGAGTCCCACCATAGCCTTAAACTCTAAGGTCCCCGATACTAATACCCTCATAATGCAACTTCATGATTCGGTCTCAGGTTTACATGTCCTCCCAAGTCTCCCTCACTCCATTACACTACGGTGTTCTCCTATGAGCCCATATAGGTGATGTGATGTGCAGTCGACGTTCGCACAACACCATCATAGAATTACATAAAAGATAAAAACTAGACAAAATATCAACACATGTCATATATAAATCATTGCCAATTCATCCTATGCCCCCCGGAACATGAGAGAACTACTCACAACGCAAAGACATGATATGATTCAATGGTATAAGTGATATAACACAATCTGAAAATATAATCTCACCCCCAAACAATGACAAGTAGCCAATCATACACAGGTAGAATAGCACTTAAACAATAGCTAGGGTTCGAACAATCTCAAACTATGAGGGGGATGAAGTGGATCACGAAGATGGTGATGGAGATGGTGCTGGTCTTGACGGCGGTGTTGATGGAGACTCCGGAGGGGGATGGAGGAGCCTTCCGGAGGTGATTCCGATGGCGTTTCCCCCCTCCGATCTTCTCCGGCGGCAGCCTCATGTTTTGTGGTTTTTGTGTTTCTCCGCCGCCTCCTCGCGAAACTCCTCGGGGGACTATTTTTATAGACGTTTTTAGGTCAAGACGAAGCCACAGAGATGAAAACGGACGGCATCGGAGCCACGAGGAATAAAAGAGGTGGTCCCACACGGCCAAGGAATCTGGCCGCGTGGGACCATCTATTTTTTTCATCAGACTTCCTTTTTCGCGGATCCTTGGCTCGTACGTCTTCTTATTTCCAAATATTGGGCCCCGTAAAATCTTAGGTCATTTGGACGTCGTTTGGTCCCTGAAAGTCAAAAACATGGAAAAATGGGTTTTCTGGTTCTACAGGGTTAATTCCAAATAAGTGCGGAAACTGTGAATTATCCCCTAAAATCATTATAAAACATAAATATAACCCATATATGATGCAAATAAGTTGGAATATCAAGTAATAAAATGTAAAGTTCATGTATGCATTTTACATGCATCAACGTCATCGAGGTCGGGATTGCACACGGCGGTTTTACCCAGCTTCAGGCTCCACGGCGGTGGCGGAGCCCTACGTGCTGCTATAACTCACTATAAGGCAAATAGCCGTGTTACAAGTTACAATGAGCTATGAGATTGTCTGTGTTGAACGTGCCCTAAAGGCGTCCCGTGGTCCGGCTTATATAGGCGGCTGGACCTAGGGTTACAAGGTGATTACGTATCCGGCAAGTATACAGAGTCCTAAACCTAACCGACAAGTCTATCGCCTTCCGCCTTGGACTTGGTGGCTTCATGGGTTTTGATCTTGGGCCTCGTCCTTGCCGGCATCCGCCTTCCTTGGTCGTCAGCTATCTGGGCCGCCCGGCAGGCAAAGCGTTTACCACCACTGCGGGCCACCCTGGACTAGCCGGATTGATCCATGCTGGTGATACACCTAGTTGGTATATCCCCAACACTAGACTTTGGAACTACCAAGTATGACAAACCAAACAACTTCAAGCTTTAACGGTAGCTCTTCATTAGTGAGTCTTTACTTACATGATACTCAAGTTTAAACATTTAATTACTTCATAACTCAAAATAAATGACAAGTATCAAGTTACTCAAGACATACGATCTGCAAGACATGTAAGTTTTTCTCTTATACCATTGCCACATGCATACATTTTCTGTTCCAACCAAACACCACTTAACTTATTTCATCAACTCTCCAAACAAATATAAGTGAAGCAAGAGAGTACTTTCTACAAAAGAACTAATAGCTCTGAACAAGAGATACATGAAAAATGAGAGCTAGAAGCTAACAAAACATAAACAGAATACTCAACAGATATAAGTGAAGAACAAGAGTATTCTAAGCAAAAGCGGAGTGTGTCTCTCCCACATAAGAATGCTAGGTTCCATCTAAGTTATGACCAGAAAACAAAACAAAAACAAAAACAAGAACAAAACAGAAAATAAAAACACAGACGCTCCAAGAACAGCACACAATATGTGAAGAAATAAAAATATAGTCTCACTAGAGATGACCTGATAAATATTAACTAACGAAAGATAGATATAAATCTCAGGCTTCCGCTAAAAAATTTGCAGATTAAAATAATGATCCTTAATTTTTCACGAATTTTTACCGTGAGGCACAGAAATCTATTTCTGGACAGCAAACAAAACTTTAACACTTTCTTACATTAGAGGCTTTTCTTGGCACAACAAAACCAAAAATAAAAGATACAAAGGAGTTGTTACAGAAGTAAGCAACATCCTTGACTCAAGAAAACAAAAAAAAATAACAGGAAATAAAATTGGGTTGTCTCCCAAAAGCGCTTTTCTTTAATGCCTTTCAGCTAGGCACAGTAGTAAAAAGATCAAGTATTATCAAGAGTAGTAGTATCAAAAGTCCCAAAACGGTTACCTTTAGATCTTTTGCCCTTACGCTTGCATTTAGGGAAGGCATGACGGCCCTTTATTATAGAGTCGAAGCTCACTATGCCTTCTTTCATGTTTATTAATGCTCCAACAAGCTTCAAAAAGTATCTTCCAAGTGTAATATGTCCTTCTCCTTCACATTCAATAACATAGTAATCAATAGAAATGAATTCTCCAAAGAATCTCATGTAAATACCATTTGCCACCCCTAAAGGAACTTTTAATGAATTATCAACAAGCTTTAATTGAACCCCACATTCCGAAAGTGCCCACAAGTTCAAGGAGTCATAAATAGATTTAGGCATTAGAGAAAACTAGTGGTGACATGCGTACCCGGGCTACAGAGTTGTGTTCCCGGGCACTCTCTCCATGATGAACTCTCTCGATCTGATCTGCCTAACTAGCTTGTGTTCTTGCGCCCCTCTATCCCCATGACCTGGTCCTCCTTTTATATCAAGGGGATACCACAATGGTCTGACTCTTCTACCCCTGGGTCATGAGCTTCCTCACCCAAAGGATTGCCCTCATCTCTGCCTTTTCCCAGATCGTGCCAAACTAGGACGGTACTATCGCAGCTTTACTTCACAGACCCGCACATGGCTCGTCTCCTTTGATCATCCCGGATACATCTGCTTCATCTTTAGCCTGTGAAGGCACGCTTGAATTTTGTTAGAACTCTGGTGTAGATGAGTCATCTTCATGCGGGCCACGCGAGGAGACTTAACGGGGACCCCTAGTTCCCGGGATGCGATAGTAGCCCCCGGGTACTTCCTTGGCCATACGAGAGCCTGGGGTCAAGGCGGTACCCAATCCGCGTGGCCCCACGTGGGTTTTTACCGGGGTATCTTCTTGTTCACGGGTCCCTTGAGGTGTCAACTTAGACGGCCTTCTCAGAATTGGAGTGACATGGCTTCCATCTCTTTGGGTCCCGCACTGGGTTAACCCTTTATGACGAGTGGTGGGCCCTTTTTCACCTAGAGACCTTCGCTAGTTGACCCCAAGAGCTGCATCCAGATCTAGCACTTTCCGGGAGCCTTCGTCCCTTCTCTACCCAGCTCCCGCACTCGAAATCTCGAAGTAGTGACTTCCCTCAGATCCATGGCACCCAAGCGAGCGGAGACTCAAGAACAACCACTGGAGAAGTCCTCTTGGAAGAAGAGGATTACCGCGTGCAACAAGGTTGAAGCGCTCTTTAACAGCAAGTTTTGGACTAAGAGCATCTGCGCAAAGTTCAAGTAGTAGTAGCCGATGGCCACTGCAGCTCGGGTCCTACGCTGATCAGTGCCCCAGCGCTTGGTCCTCAGGGTGAGAATTATCCCCATCATCTGATTTTTCCTGGCTATGGGCCTCGTTCCTCCATTTTCTCCATTCTTTCATGCTGTCTTGGATACTTATGGGTTAAGTCTCCTGCAGCTGCACCCTACCGCTGTTCTGTCGCTGGCAATTTTCGCGCATCTCTGCGAATGCTTGGTGGGCGTAGTCCCCTCCTTAGCGCTATTCCTCCATTATTATGCTCCTCGATTTACCCGAAGGAGCCGATCTCCGCCAGCGTTACCCTTCAACTTCATGACGGTATGGCAGAAGAGTATCTTGAAATGGATACAGGCGGTAAATGGGATAACTGGAGAAGAGACTGGTGCTTTATCCAAGTCGAATCAACTTCTCATCCTCATTACGCCATTCCTGTCACCAGAGCTTCTCACATCGCTAACTCGAACGAGTACAGTCCTCGTGATAAGGAGTTCGGAGAGGTGTTCGAACGTATCAAAGTGCTTAAGCGTCAGAAACTATCTGGTCTTATGGTGGCTGCCCATTTCCTTCAGCATCGTTTGGCTCCGCTGCAGAAGAGGACCAAATTCATCTGGGACTATACAGGGGAGAGTTCAGACAGGATGCGCCTTTAGGAAGCTGATATGCCTTCTGCCGAGGTGGCCAAATGGATCAAGAAATTCTTCCATTCTAGCAGTTCCGGAGCTCTATGGGTCAGCGTAGTTCCTCTATATCGCCGGAGCAATAAGATCCAGCTTCTCCAGTTAGTTCCAGCTTGTGGTCCCGTAGGAATTTTCGGGACGGAAGGTCAAGAACCCAACTCGCAGACCGATGAGGTTCAACAGGAAGAAGTTGCCCAACCTGCCTGCCGCCAACGGTCGAAGAGGGTAGTAGTTCAATCTGGCCAAGAAGAACCGTGCAGGAGAGCTGCGGGCTCGAGCTCTAGTCATGCATCCCTCTCTGGTTCCCGGGAAGCAGATGATACTTCTTTGCTGCCTCGTTCTAGCGAGGTTCCTCCTGTTAGGCCACATGACAAGGCAAAGAAGCGCCAGCGGTACTCGTTTTCTTGTGGTTCTCTTCCCTTAAGTGTGGTATTTCTTCTCGGGGACTTTTATGAGGAACTCAAGCCATGTCTTTCCCTACAGGGTCTCGGGAGGCAAGAGCTATAAGAAACCCAAGAAAATGCCGAAGGTAGCTACCCGGATAACTCCGAAACTGAGGATGATTTCTGCCTGCCTGGGGGTGGCCATTCCGTATCCGGGGAAAAGTGGCCTGATGTGATCAGAGCTTCAACTCACTCTACTCAAGATTCTCCTTCGGCAGGCACATCTTCTTTCTTGCCTGATGCTTCAGAGGTTTCTGCGACAGTTATTCGAATGCTTGAACTCACCTCGCACCCTGTGTAACCTCGATGCAGGTGTCAACCAAGGTTCTCAGCCTCCACGGGCTTTAGCCCCCGTGCTGGATGGGGAGGAAGCAGCTCCAGATTCAAGTGCAGAACAAGATCTTCGAGATGAAGTTGCCATTCGAGAATCCGCGATCATGTTCAAGGACAAAGAGATTGTTGCTCTGAAAAAGGAATTGCTAGAACTCAAGGCTTCCAAGGTTAAAGCTGATGAGGACCGGGAAGCAGCTCTTTCCCGGGAACGACAAGCTTCTTCAAGGGTGGACGTCCTGGACGGAGAAATTGCCGCCTTGTTGTCTGTGATCATGAAGCTCGAGCCCCCAGGCGAAGGCCAACTTTCGGATACTTCTCCCGGACTGAGCGAATTCCATGAAGCCGCTGTCAAAATGGCTAAAGAAATGGATCTCCTGGGAATCCATGTTTCACGTGAAGGTCTTTGTCCTGAAGGCTCATCATTGGGGGATTACGCTAAATTCTTCAAGACATCAGCATACACTCGGGACAACTATTAGGGAGGTCGACGTCAGTCGTCAGCTGGAGTGCAAGACTTTAGTTCGGGATGTCGCAACAGAGATTCTATCTGTGGTCCACCTTCTGGACCTAAGTTTTTCTGTAGAAGATGTCCTCAAGGACTTCGACGAGGAAGCTAAGTCTGTATATGAGAAGATGTTAGCTCCTGTGGTCGACCAGCTGGTGCACCAATTCATGAGAACGGAAAAAGTCATCGACGAAGATCCCTAGCCCTGAACACTTATCTGCCCTGCATGCAACTTACAATTACTGTACTCCAGATTGTCCATAGTTAACTGCTTGCTCCTTGCCTTTATTCAGTAACTCGGGTAATATGCAATTTCCTGTTAAGATATTAGAGATACCTGTTTCACAAAGCACAAGCACTCCACGACATTGACCGATTAGCATTAGAATCAGTTAAACCAATGCACAGAGTAAAGCCTGATGCCAATGCCTAAAGTATGGGGGGACGGACCCGTTCCCATTTCCTCATTTGCGGAGGGACGAACCCTTCCTGCTTAACATACGTGGCGGAACGGATCCAGGCCCACCATCACAACTGTGCAGGGACGGACCCTTCCCACTTTCTCATCTGCGGAGGGACGGACCCTTCCCGCTTAACATACGTGCAATGTTTGTGGCGGAACGAATCCAGACCCACTATCACACCTGTGGAGGGACGGACCCTTCCCACTTCCTCAACTGCAGAGGGATGGACCCTTCCCGCTTAACATACGTGCAATGTTTGTGGCGGAACAAATCCAGACCCACTATCACACCTGTGGAGGGACGGACCCTTCCCACTTTCTCAACTGCGGAGGGACGGACCCTTCCCGCTTAACATATGTGGCGGAACGGATCTAGACCCCCTATCACACCTGTGGAGGGACGGACCCTTCCCACTTTCTCAACTACGGAGGGACGAACCCTTCCCACTTAACATACGTGGCAGAACGGATCCAGACCCACCTCACATGCAAGGTTCACGGGAGCAACCCGGATACATAAACTTTATTCCTTATCATCGCCGAGGGCCCTGTGGTGCACCACATTCTCTTTCCTGAAACACTTGAACAAACACGGTTACCTAAACTAAGGAACACGAAACGAGCTTCAACCTAGCTTACAGGACTCGACACTACTTAGAAAGACTTCTGAAATGAAAGGTAAACCAAGCCAACTCAACCTGTCCCGACTGGTTCTGATTTGCTTTGATACCTTTCCGGGAATGATTCCCTGGTTTCGAGCTTCAGATACTCGTTTCCCTGGGAAGGTGATCTGCCCTTGGAGGGCTCACAGGGTAGGGTGTTCTTCCTTCTCAATGCATTTGTCAACCAGCTACCACAACTCTTCTTCAGTATCGACGGCGCGAGTGCTGAGCTTGATCTTCACCTTTTTGTTTCCGACGTTGGCGTGGAAGGAGGAGAGAACGGTCATGCTCCGAACATTGGGGATCCGGTCGGCAACCGACCGAAAGCGCTTGACGTATTCCCTCAGGCTCTCCCCGGGCCATTGAGCCAGGTAGAAGAGGTCACAATAGGTGCACGGTTGCTCGGTCCCGCTGCGGAATGCATCCACGAACAGCTTCTTCATCTCGATCCACGATCCAACGGACCCTCGGGTGAGACCTTCCATCCATGACTTAGCACGATCGTTCAGGGCTAGGGGGAAGTAGTTGGCCATCATCAGTTCATTGCCTCCGATGAGGCTAATAGCACGTGCAAACACCTTCAGGAAATCTTTTGGGTCGGAGTTCCCGTTGTAAGCTTTGGTTAATCCACGACAGAGCTGGCCTGTCCTCACTGCTCTTCTCTGTTCAGGGATGGGGCGAGGCAATCGACTTCTTCCTCAGAGTCTGTATCTTCTACTTCCACTGCATCCTGGTTCTCATTGTTCCCGGGAAGTGAAAAGATGCCCTCTCCAGCACCAGGCTTCTCACTCCCGAGTTACTTCAGACCCCATTCATGACAACATCCATCAGACGATCCAAGTGCTCAACCCAAACTCGAAAACTCTGAGAACGTTGCATATCTTCTGGGGGTGACTGTAGTAGCTTCCTGGCAGCCATCAAAGCTTCATGGGGTTGCTCCAAGCCGGGCACATCGAAGTTTCCAAAGCTTCCCGGGCAGTTCTGGTACTTGTTGGCATCGAACGGTTCCCCACCTCCAGCTGAGAGATTCGTCGCTGCCTGGCTGCCAGATGGAGGGAGCAGTGCCAGAGTGTCCCCAAATTGAAACGGCTGCCCAGTTTTGATACTCTGGATGAGGCAGGATATGAAATTATCCACTGGCTCTCCGCCAAGCGGAAGTGGGTTTCCCGCGAACGGGTGTGCCATTTCAGCCTCCGGCTTGGGAACGGCCGGGCCTTGAGTTCCTCTGGGCTTTGGACCTCGAGGGTTATGCACGGGGAAACTCCAGTCCTCATCTTCAAACTCATCCATGATGATTCTCTTAGCACGGGGAGATGGCAGGTCACGAACCGGCCCGGATCTTTTCTGCCTTTGAACTCGGCGAACTCGTTCTTCTTCACGCATGTTCTCCAGGATACGCCTCTCCCCATGGGCTGGCTCGCGGGGCTAGGATCTGAGGTGCATCCACCTCCATGGCGTGTTGCCATGAAGCGAGGTCTTCTGAGGCGAGAGAGGTGGTGATTATCGACCGGGCGCCAGTCGGGAGAGACT
This sequence comes from Poa pratensis, assembly GCA_947311845.1. Lineage (NCBI taxonomy): Eukaryota > Viridiplantae > Streptophyta > Magnoliopsida > Poales > Poaceae > Poa > Poa pratensis. The sequence goes on from CAMZMU010000105.1 coordinate 3,978,671, forward strand.
GCGCGGCGGTCCCCGACACCCACCGGGGAATCTCCGAACGGAAGCGTCTTCCTGCACGTTGATGACGTGAAACACACGTTCGTTGGGAGACCCCAAGAGGAAGGTATGAAGCAGTGCAGCATCAAGTTTTCCCTCAGTAAGAAACCAAGGTTGTCAGATCCAGGACGAGTAGGAGCACTTCAGAAGGTTGTTGGTGGTGCCGTTGCCCGATCACCAATGTGGAACCTGCACACAACACAATCAAACTATTTTGCCCCAACGAAACATGAAGGTTGTCAATCTTCTCGGCTTGCTGTAACAAAGGATTAAACGTATGGTGTGGAAAATAGTATTTAATTGCAGGAAGTAAAAGAGAACAATTGTTTACAGTTGGTGGTTTTATGAGTGTAAAAGAATGGACCGGGGTCCACAGTTCACTAGTGGTGTCTCTCCATAAAGATAAATAACATGTTGGGTAAACAAATTACAGCTGGGCAATTGATAAAATAGTGAGCGCATGACAATGCATATAAATGACAAGATGACTACCATGATATTTAATTGGGTATTACGACAAGATACATAGACCGTTATCCAACCGCATCTATGACTAATAATCCATCGTCAGGTTAACATCCATGTCCCCCGTTGGTATTAAGTTGCAAGCAACGGATAATCGCATTAAGTAATGTGCGTAATGTAAACAAATACATATGACCGTAGACATAGCATTGTTATGTTATCCCTAGTGGCAACATCACATCCACAACCTTAGACGTTGCTGTCACTCGCCCAGACTACTGGAGGCATGAACCCACTATCTAGCATAAATACCCCCTCCTGGAGTTACAAGCATCTTCTTGGCCAAAGCATCTACTAGTAACGGAGAGCATGCAAGATCATAAATAACATGTAACATAGATTAATAATCAACTTGATCATAGTATTCAATATTCATCGGATCCCAGCAAACACAACATGTAGCATTACAATAAGATGATCTTGATCATGTTAGACAGCTCACAAGATCTAAACATGATAGCATAAAGTGGAGAGACAACCATCTAGCTACTGCTATGGACCCGTAGTCCAAGGATGAACTACTCACGCATCACTCCGGAGGCAGGCATGGCGATGTAGAGCCCTCCGGTGATGATTCCCCTCTCCGGCAGGGTGCCGGGAAGAGCTTCAGAACCCTCCCGAGCTAGGGTTGACGACGGCGGCGCCTCTGGAACTTTTCGTGGAATATGACTCGGGTATTTAGGGTTTTCCAGACGGGACGAATAAATAGGCGAAAGGGCGGCGTCGGAGGCCACCCGAGGGGCCCACACCACCCCTCGGCGCGGTAAGCAGGGGGCCACGCCCAGGCATGGTGTGGCGGCTCCCTGGCTCGTCTCTGTCTCTCCTTTGGATTCCGTGGACGTGTCGGTGAAATAGGGACCTCCGTTGATTTTCGTCCAATTCCGAGAATATTTCCTTAACAGCTTTTCTGAAATACAAAAACAGCAGAAAACAAGAACTGACACTGTCGCATCTTGTTAATAGGTTAGTCCCAGAAAATGTATAAAAATGATATGAAGTGTATGTAAAACATGTAACAATTGGTATAATATCAACATGGAACATAAAAAATTATATATACGTTTTAGACGTATCAGCATCTCCAAGCTTAGTTCCTACTCATCCTCGAGTAGGTAAACGATAAAATAAAATAATTTTTGAAGTGACATGCTACCATCATAATCTTGATCAAATAGTATTGTAAGGCACATGTAAATGAATGAAGTGATCCAAGTCAATGGTCTATAGTTTGCTACCAAATAATAATGAGTAAACAACTGAATCATACAAGCAAAACTTTTCATGAATAGTACTTTGGAGACATTGCATCCACAGGTTTACATAAGAGTTAACTCAAAAAGCAATAGATTCTAGTAAAAGGTATTTAACCAACACAAAGGAAGATTTAAGTTTCAGCGTTTGCTTCAACTTTTAACATATTTATCTCATGGATATTGTCAACACAAAGTAATATAATAAATCCAATATGTAGCATATAACAATTGTTGTACCAAAGTTGACACTAGTGTTTGCTTGTGGAAGATAGAAAGAAGTAGGAAAACTGACTGAACATAAAAGTAAAAGAAAGGCCCTTCGCAGAGTGAAGCATGGATTAAATCATGTGCTAGAGCTTTTTAGTTTTTGAAATCATATAGAGAGTAAAAATTAAGTTTTGAGAGGTGTATGTTAATTGGTCAACGAATCAGTAGTGGAAAGTACAATATGACCCCGGCCAAACAGACTTTTAAGAGCGACTCCCATGAAGGACGTTATTTCTACCAGCAAGGCAGATCATCCCTCTTTTTTCTTTGGTTTACACATGCAGATGTTTCACTGAGTATTCAGTTGACAAAATGTGAAGAGATTAAGCGGTTAAAGTTGTAATTAATAGGGACTGGGCACCCCGTTGCCAGCTCTTTTTGCAAAATTAATAGATAAGCGGATGTATATCCCGCTAGTCTGAAGGTAAAGTCTGCTTGACAAGTGACATAAAGACATCCACCACGTCCTCATGAGCTTGGTAAACATTGACACAAAAAGGAGTAGTAACAATTTTGAATAGTTTAAAGGTAGAACATGAAAAATTTACTTGGAGTGGCAAGGAAATACCACATATAGGTAGTTATGGTGGACACAGATGGCATGGATTTTGGCTCAAGGATTTGGATGCACGAGAAGCATTCCCTCTCAGTAGAGAGTTTAGGCTAGCAAGGTTATTTAAGCAAACAAGACTGTCAATCGGTACACCAAGTTTTATATGACCAACATATTGCAAAAATTATAAGACTCCACACTGTCTTCCTCGTTAACCAAACCCTTTTACTAGAAAATATCTAGACCTTAGAGATACCACTCATGCAAACCAAATTTCAACAAGCTTTACGGTAGTTCTTCACTAATGGGCTTAACTTACATGATGCAAAAGTTTAATCATGACCTACTTGTTAACTCAAAACAATTGACAAGTATCAAATTATCCAAGTTAGTGATCTACAAGAATATGTAAGTCTTTTCCATTATACCATTTACCATATGCAATATTTTCTGTTCCAACCAAACACCAATCAATTTATTTCAATAACTCTCAAATAAAGTATAAGTGAAGTAAGAGAGTACTTTCTTTAAAAGAACTAATAGCTCTGACAAGAGATACATGAAAACAAGAGCTAAAAGCTGAACAGCGCTAGATATGAATATTCAACAAGTATAAGTGAAGAATAGGAGTATTCTAATGAAAAAGCGGAGCGTGTCTCTCTCCCAATCAAGAATGTTAGGATCCAATCAAGTTGATATCATAAAAAAATAACATACTGAAAATAAAAGCACACAGACGCTCCAAGAACATCACATATGATGTGAAAGAATTAAAATATAGTTTCACTAGAGATGACCTGATAATTTTATAGATGAAGAAGGGGATGCCTTGGGCATCCCAAGCTTAGACGCTTGAGTCTTCTTGAAATATGCTGGGGAGATCCATGGGAGCCTCCCCAAGCTTAAGCTTTTCACTCTTCTTGATCCTATTATATCACTCTTCTCTCTTGACCCTTGAAAACTTCCGCCACACCAAACTCAAATTAAATCTCATTAGAGGGTTAGTGCATCAATCAAAAACTCACATGTTCTGTAAGGACGCAATATGACCGTTACTTTAAACATTAATTACTGCCACTGATGTTATGTGAAGCTCTTCCACCCAAAAAAGAATTCCACCCAACACTAGTAAAAAAGAGAATGCAAAATAAAAGACATAATCTGTCTAAAACAGAACAGTCCGCAAAGACGAATTTTTTGAGCCACTTACGTTGCTCAGATCGAAAAACTTTGAACTATCGAAAGATGCGTACATACATTAGGATTACGCACAAAAGTTGCAGATTAAAATCACATTTCTATGAAGTTATAATTTCCGTACAGTGAACAGCAAAAATCTGTTTCTGTGCAACAATCAAAATCTAGCATCATCTTATCATTAGAGACTCTTCTTGGCACAACAAGACGAAAAAGTAAAGATACAAAGGAGTTGCTACAGAAATAAACAAGTTCCTTGACTCAATAAAAAGAAAAATTGTAGAAATAAAAATAATGGGTTGCCTCCCATAAGCGCTTTTCTTTAACGCCTTTTAGCTAGGCACAAAGTATGCATCAAGTATTACCAAGTGTAGAAGCATCAATAGAAAGGTTAGAAGTTTTCTCAACAATGCATTGCATCTTATCTATATAGGTTTCAGAAACTCCCCTTTCAATACTTTTAGGCACACTATTCTTATCAAATAGGTTTTCAGGAACAATCCAATCAAAATTATTTTCTAGTGCCTCATGCATTCCTACAAGCTTAAAAGGTATTGGTATTTTAACTTCCCCCTCATAATTGGCTTCATTAGTGTACTTAAGCCCATCTTTTTCCAGTTTCTCAAGTGTATTAGCAATATCAATAAAATAGCCAAGCATCTTATATCGAATAAAAACTTTTCATTAGTGTACTTAAGAAACATTTGCAGCTTTATAGGATTAAGATTAACAAACCTAGCTTCCAACATGTGAACTAAAGAGGCTGCAGCAATTTCATAATTCGGGGCAAGGTCTACCAAGGACCTATCTTCAAAATCTTTAAGTCTAGTGACATGACTAAAGAATTCTTCAATGTTATCTCTTCCAATGATAGACCCACTACCCACCGATATATCCTTTAAAGTAAACTTAGGGAGAAGCATGATGAAATAACAAAAACTAAAACGAAAATAAACTAGATGCAAGTAACTATTTTTTTGTGTGTTTTTGATAATTTAAAGCAAACAAGATAAAATAAAAGTAAACTAAGCAAGACAAAAAACAAAGTAAAGAGATTGGAAGCGTGATACTCCCCTTGCTGAAGTCTTCTATCTCCCCGGCAATGATGCCAGAAAATAGCTTGATGACGTGAAACACACGTTCGTTGGGAGACCCCAAGAGGAAGGTATGAAGTAGTGCAGCAGCAAGTTTTCCCTCAGTAAGAAGCCAAGGTTGTCAGATCCAGGAGGAGTAGGAGCACTTCAGAAGGTTGTTGGTGGCGCCGTTGCTCAATCACCAACGTGGAACCTGCACACAACACAATCAAACTACTTTGCCCCAATGAAACAGGAAGGTTGTCAATCTTCCCGGCTTGCTGTAACAAAGGATTAAACGTATGGTGTGGAAAATAGTATTTAATTGCAGGAAGTAAAAGAGAACAATTGTTTGCAGTTGGTGGTTTTATTAGTGTAAAAGAATGGACCGGTGTCCACAGTTCACTAGTGGTGTCTCTCCATAAAGATAAATAACATGTTGGGTAAACAAATTACAGCGGGGCAATTGATAAAATAGTGAGCGCATGACAATGCATATAAATGATAAGATGACTACCATGATATTTAATTGGGCATTACGACAAGATACATAGACCGTTATCCAACCGCATCTATGACTAATAATCCACCGTCAGGTTAACATCCGTGTCCCCCGTTGGTATTAAGTTGCAAGCAACGGATAATCACATTAAGTAATGTGCGTAATGTAAACAAATACATATGACCGTAGACATAGCATTGTTATGTTATCCCTAGTGGCAACAGCACATCCACAACCTTAGACGTTGCTGTCACTCGCCAAGACTACTGGATGCATGAACCTACTATCTAGCATAAATACCCCCTCCTGGAGTTACAAGCATCTACTTGGCCAAAGCATCTACTAGTAACGGAGAGCATGCAAGATCATAAATAACATGTAACATAGATTAATAATCAACTTGATCATAGTATTCAATATTCATCGGATCCCAGCAAACACAACATGTAGCATTACAATAAGATGATCTTGATCATGTTAGACAGCTCACAAGATCTAAACATGATAGCATAAAGTGGAGAGACAACCATCTAGCTACTGCTATGGACCCGTAGTCCAAGGATGAACTACTCACGCATCACTCCGGAGGCAGGCATGGCGATGTAGAGCCCTCCGGTGATGATTCCCCTCTCCGGCAGGGTGCTGGGAAGAGCTTCAGAACCCTCCCGAGCTAGGGTTGACGATGGCGGCGCCTCTGGAACTTTTCGTGGAATATGACTCGGGTATTTAGGGTTTTCCAGACGGAAGGAATAAATAGGTGAAAGGGCGGCGTCGGAGGCCACCCGAGGGGCCCACACCACCCCCGGCACGGCAGGCAGGGGACCGCGCCCAGTCATGGTGTGGAGGCTCCCTGGCTCGTCTCCGTCTCTCCTTTGGACTCCGTGGACGTGTCGGTGAAATAGGGACCTCCGTTGATTTTCGTCCAATTCCGAGAATATTTCCTTAACAGCTTTTCTGAAATACAAAAACAGCAGAAAATAGGAACTGGCACTGTGGCATCTTGTTAATAGGTTAGTCCCAGAAAATGTATAAAAATCATGTGAAGTGTATGTAAAACATGTAACAATTGGTATAATATCAACATGGAACATCAAAAATTATAGATACGTTTGGGACGTATCACACGTCGGCCTTCCCTCGATGCTCGAGTCCGACGACCCCCCCCCCTTCGGCTTCCTTAGAGTTCATGCTTGCTCCTGGTCTTGGTAGCGTCAAGCTCTCCAGATCGCTTACCCCCCTACCTGGCACGCCAGATGTCGTGTCCGAAGTCACGAACACCGGAGGTCGAGAGACCCCCTTTTAGAGATTCGGTGAGGGGCGCAGGGAGGATCTGGGCGAGCGAGTGAGCGGTGCAGAAAGTAGAACACACAAGCAGTTTACCCAGGTTCGGGCCGCTGGGAGGCGTAACACCCTACTCCTGCATGTCTGGATATACGGTGGTGATATGCGTATCTGGGCTACAGAGTTGTGTTCCCGGACACTCTCTCCATGATGAACTCTCTCGATCTGATCTGCCTAACAATGAATTAACTCAAAAGGGTGTGTAGTCCTAGTTGTAGAGGAAGAAAAAGGCAAACGTACATGGCGTCCAATTTGACATGCATGACAAAGAGTGCTATGGTTTTTATTACACAGTGAAGAAATATGCTGCGAAATACGACGATAAGCGTCATGACCGGGGTGACCAAGGCGACGGTGCCAAACATCATGGGGGTGGTGGTCGTGGTGAGAGCACGAGGCGCTGGATGCTGAAAGGAATAAAGCTCCCCCGTACTGTTGCACTGAAGAAGCTCACGCCGGGTAATGAGGTCCTTCACAGAAAAACCAAAAGGGTCAAAATTGACGGAACAATTATTATCGGTAGTGAACTGACGGACAGAAACAAGGTTTTTAATGATTCTAGGTGTAACTAAGACATCTAAGAGATGAAGTGGACAAAAAAGATGGAAGAGAGACATGACCAGCAGTGGAGACAGGAACGGAGGAGCTGTCTCCAACGGTGACATGACGATACATAGGATGGGGGGAGAGAGAGGAAAGGATACCGGCGTCGTTGGAGAGGTGAGCAGTGGCGCCGCTATCCATGACCCACTCCGGGGTGGGTTGTTGCAGTGTCATGTTGGTGAAGTGCTGAGCCAGGGCGGAGGGATCCCACGTTTGCGCCGAGGTCGGGGGCGCGGTGTAGGAGGCAGGGCCTGGGGCGCCGTACGGAGCGCCGTAGGAGGGGGCGCTGTAGCCAGCGCCGTAGGAGGAGGCGTCGTAGCCAGCACCGTAGGAGGTGCCGTACGCGGCAATGCCGGAGGAAGCGGCATGGCCGGCGTGGGGAGACGCCATGTAGGCGTGGGGACGGGTGCCCGGGCGAGGCCCGAGGAGGCTGTGGACGGGGGTGGCTTGCTGCATGGGCCACATCTGGATGGTGCCGGTCCACGGATTGAAGGGGGTGGGCATGGGAGGGGCACCACCGGAGCCACCGGCGGGCTTGTAGCCCTTGTTCTTCCCCTTATTCCTGCCGTAGCCGCCATGGTGCGGGTTGCCGTAGCCGGTGAGGTGCGGGTTGGGGTTCGCTGGGGCGCACCACGGCTGCCCCCCGCCCGCGCTAGGAGGAGGTGGACCGCCACCCGCGGCTGGAGGAGGGGCGGCGCCCTTGGCGACGAAGGCCGAGGCGGGGGTGTTGGTGGAGCGGCTGTCACATCCCAAATTTGTAAACTAAGAAAAACTTAGTTTTACCAGACCCAAAATTCAGAACCAACAAAAACTTTTTGAAATATTTTATTGATGATTGTGTTTTCCATCCCATTGCTATGTGTGACCTTGTGTGACTTGTTGTTTAAGTTGTTTGACTAATAAATATTAACCAGAAACTCAACCAAGATGAAAATATTATTAACTTGGTGATCATGTCATGACAAGAAAAATATTCTATATATCTTTTCCATTCTTATTTTGGCCAACTCCATTTCAATGATACTTGGTTTAGCAACAACCAAAACTAATACCCATTATTTGAGAAAGTAAAAGTATTTCCAAAACCATGTGTTCCCAAAAATATGGAGATCTATATGTTATCTCCTACCTATTTCTCAACCCTGGTATTTTGCATTTGTATGCAACTCCCATTTTATAAACTTTGATTATCACTTCCTTTTAAAAAGAACACAAGTGGGAAATATATTACCCCACATAATTTGTCTTGCTCAAAACCCTTTTCAAAAATACCAAGGTGGAGTTGAGATAGTTCTAAACATCATCTTGTCATAATTAAGTGTGATCATTTTTATAAGATAGTATTGTTGACTATGGAAATGGTGGTGTGATTTATTCTTGTGGTTTGAATTGTGTGGTCTTGATTGTGTTGTTGATCTTTTGTGTATGCCACTGTTGATCTTGTTGTGTTTGTTGCTTGTGAGGGTAATTCCTCAGTGGTGCTTAATACTAGAATAAGACACACTTGACAACAAATTTGGTATGTGACTTGAATAAAAACAAACCCTCTAGAAGTATTCACACCTAATGGAAATCCTAAATTAAGGGAAATGATCTTATTTAATTTCCCTCTATCTCTATTCCTCTATTTTATGAAAACAATTATATTTCCTTATTATAGGAATGAGATGAAATAATAATCATTTCAACCCCATCTCACTCCCTCCTCAAGTAAACATACTTTTCAATTTTAAACAAAACTCTCAAAGTATTTAAGAAAAGGAAATTAAGATCATGATGAAGAAATGATCTTAAATAAATTATTTCCTCCCTATTTCTCTATTTCTTCAAACAAATATTTTCTCCATGAAAATATAACTTAATTGAAGTTATCATATTTGTCAAGAAAGTTCCAAAAGTTCACAACAATATTTTATCACTTGTTTTAAAATATTAAAGAAATGTTAATTTAGTTTTACCAAAAATGATTATTTAAACCCTATGAACAAATTATGTTCAAAACATTTTATTTTGAAAAACCAATTTTTGTGGGGGCTCTACTTGACCAGGGAGCCTACCCAAATATTTTCAAATTTTTATAAACTGTTTTAGTACCCAAAATAATTCCCTAAAACCTACTGGCTTTAAAAAGGAAACAAAAGAAAACAAAAAGGGACTAAACTGTAAATGGGAAAAGAAATCCAGGGGGCGCTTTGCAAGATGGTCGTCTCCCTCTGTAGCAGCCCGTGCGCGCGAGGCCGTTGTCGCCCTCCCGTGCGTCGCCGCCCAGGCCCCCCCCTCTCTCCCGCTCTCCTGCCGCTCGGTGAGAGGGATAAGGACGCCGACGCTGCCCTCCCTCCACCACTCGTTCACTCGCTTGCCCCTCTCTCCCTCTCTCTCTATTTTTCCCCACCGTACCGAACCACAGCCGAGCTCGCCGTGGAGCACCGCCGTCGATTGAGACCACCTGGAGCAGATCGAAGGCCACCAGAAGAACCGCATCGTCGTCCTCAACGTGCCCGTGCAAGGAATCGACGCGTGAAGGTGCGGATCAAGCAGCCCGTCCGCATCTCCTTCCGCTCCAGCCTCCCCCTTTTCTTCAAGCTCGCGAGCGGTATAGTCCACCATTCGCCGCCATTCTTGCACCCCCGAGTTCCCCTTCTCCTGCTCTATCTCACAGACATCGCCGTTTATTTTTAGGACCACCGGAGCCGCCGTCGCCGTCTCGAGTCCGTCGCGGGCGACCTCAACCACGCCGTTCACTGCGAGCTCGCCGAGATGAACTTCTGCCTCCCTTACCTTCCCCGAGCCTCCGCAACCGATCGCCGCCGTCCTCGACCCTTTCCGCCGTCGACAACGTCCCCTAGGTGAGGAGCCCGTGCTCGAGCACCACGGCCGAGCTCCTGCTCCAGTTCTGCAGAAAGAGAGGAGGACGACGACCTGCGTACCCCTTCGTTTTGCACATGGGCCGCAGGATGGGCCGGTTGCTGTGCCGCACGGCCAGTTCTGGCCCGTGTTCTTTTTTTTAGTAGATATATTTCTTGTTTTAATTCCCTGTTTAAATGGCAGTATAGGTTTAATTCAAATGTGGTAAATCTGTGATACATATTTGAGTGATTCAAATTTTGTAGTGTTCTCATGTGTTTTCTTAAACATCTAGAACAGGCTGTTTGCAAAAACATAAAATTTAATTGGTGTCTAGATTAAATATTGAAAAAGGTATCATTTTCACTAACTATTTAATATCTAGAGTTTTATAACTCCAAATATTGCAAACTAAAATTCCCTGGAAAGCCTGAAGTGATACCTTTCCAGATCTGTTGGTCTTGTATGCAAATGAAATCTAAAACCAAAGTTCTATTCAATTTGGTAAACACATCAGTAGCTCTTTGAGGATTTTTGTAGATTTTTAGGAGATGAATTTTGGAGTAAATCCAATTGGCTTGTCTTCTATATGTGTAGGAGAACATCTCCCTAATTTGGTTTGAATTTAGGAGTCACTGATTGACTGTGATGCTAATTATAAGGTTTAGGCATTTTCTGCCTATTTTTATTAGGCTTTTATTTAATTGTTGTGTTATAATTTTGGTATTACAAATGTGTTCCCTAGCATATGTAGGGTGGTAACCCACTGTTGTGGTGTGCTTCCTTATTTTGCTAGCATGTTAGGAGAGCTACTTGGGAGTTATGTGTTTGTTAGAGTTTTATTCCCTATGTAGCCTTCTCCTAGTAATTAGGAGTTGTTGTGCTCGTTTGTTTTAAAGTTAGATTATTTTGTGTGATTAGTATGTTGCCTTGATGTTAAGCTTGGTTGCATTTAAGTTGAATTACCAAGATTAATTGGTGGTTTAGCTTTTGTCTGAAGTATTTCCTGATTGGAGAAAGTACCTCTAATTGGGGATGTCTTGGTGCCCTCTTGTTTTGGCATGTGTATGGTGTTATACTCCCGATTAGTATAATGCCCTTGTAAATGTAGATCTTAGTTGTTGCTTGAATGTTTAATTTGATGCTTGTGGTGTGATTACTTGTTGGTATACCACTTGTGGTTTGGTTTGCTTATTGCGTGTTGTTTTATTTTCATGTTGCGACGCTAGAGATAAACGCTACCGGGGTGGTATTTGGAAAGGATTTATCGGAGAACGATGAGAGTTTATTTCTTTGATAAATGAGGAGAAGTCCAGGAACATCATGCTGAAATCAGGCAAGCTATCCTCTGAGCTTGCATTTATATACATCTATTTTGGTTTGCATGTTTTACTTATAAAGAGCAAAAGTTATTTATATGGTGTTTGCCACAAAAGCTATGATTTTGAAAACCCTTTTCCAAATTATAAGTATATTATTTTGACACCCTATATGGAGATATTAGCTGGAATTTCTTTTTCAAACTATAGGATGGGAAAAATATTGTTTACTCAAAACTCCTTTGAAAATACTTGTGTGTGGATATGGAATGCCGAGATGTCGGTGTTGAAGTGGAGGAATGGAGAATGGAGATGTTTATGAAAAATGCACATTGTGTCTTTGTACTATGACGACCAATCTTACCCTGTGCGACCACATTTACCACATATGGGAAAAGGCGTAGTCATGTAGTTTGCTCTTATTAGTATGGGATACCTCATCGACGGAGATGACTCCGTTATGCATGAGGGGATGGTCCGAGGACCTACCCCCTGACCCGGGTCCTCACACAAGTTGGTGGGGAGGATAGAAGGTTCCACCATAAACCGCCGGACAAAACTATGAGTCCTCACACTTAGGGTTTCTGACGGGAAACTGGACTGGGTGTCGATGGAAAGTGTCATATGGGAAGGATCCTGTACTAGCATGAGCAAATGAGAGGCTATGGTCGGTGGCTCAACTTCGCATACACCTGGTATGGCGGGACGTGGCTGACACGATGAGTTACCGGATGGGTGTGGGAAAAGCGTGCTACCTCTGTAGAGGGTTAAAACTATTCGAATAGCCGAGTCCTCAGATATGGACAATTGGGAGACTGTCCTCTGACCATGTGCAAGTTTTGCAAAGTTTTGGAGATTTGAAAATAAAATGGAGGTGTGTTGTATCAGCAACTCTACCGACGGGCTGGTATGAGGTTGCTGGAGAATGATTTGACCATGACGGGCTATGGTCGAGAAGTGAAAAGTTTTGTGTTTTGAAAGGTGAAAATGTTTTATGCAACTCTGCCAACGGGCCGGCATGAGGTTGTGGGATTGAAAGACCATGAAGGGTTATGGTCGAAAAAGGAGGAGTTTTGGGGAAATAAACAAAATGGTGATTTTCCGGGAAAATGTTTATAAAAGAGACTTCTTACCTAGTTCAACAGAGATATTTTTGGGAAAAAGTGTTAAACGAGACTTCTTACAAAAACAGATTTATGGGAAATTTCTAAAAGCCTTCTTTCCTTTTCCAATAAAGATATGGAGATTTCAAAACAAAGTTTTATTAAACAAAAGTATATCCTTCTCTTTTCAACAAGGATATAGAGTTTTCAAAGCAAACGAAGTTTTATTTAAACAATAAAAAGAGTAGTGCATGCTCATTTCGGGGGTAGTTTGCGAGTACATTCAAATGTACTCATATTGGTTTCGTCCCTGGCTATTGTCTTAGCCAGATTCTGAAGATGAACAGTTCAAAGAAGAAGACTTCAATCACGTCAATGCGAACTAGGGCGCTTCCCAGTCAGCTGCCTGTAGGGTGGGCAAGTGACTTGGGCTCCACGTTGTTTGGTGATTTCCGCTGCGAGTACCTGATGAAGTTATGGCTTCAATCAAGTAAGTAAATTTATTCGGTATTTATGGGTGTTCTGTGATACCAATTCGAGTTATGTGCAACACCAGACTGATCATGGGATTGTTGCAGGAAACATAACGGGTATCTCGGATACCTAATCCGGGGTCCCCACAGACTTGGTATCAGAGCCATCCTGACTGTAACAGACCTTAGTTAGCATGGACGTTAGTTAGGAAAGAAATATTTTGTTACAAATATATTGTTCCCAAAAACGTATTTTTATCTAAGGAAGTCCAAAAATAACTTCCACTCTTCTCACCTTCTCAAATATTTCTGAGTCTTATCCCTCTATTTAAGATTTTTCCAAGGATTTTTCTACTCCCTCTTACCCGATCAAAATACTTGACGATGAACCTAAGTGAGACCTAATTAGCTAGCACCTATAAGGAGAAGCTTTCATCTCAAATATTCAACATTCAACACCAAGGTGATCAATCTGCAAATTCCAAGATCGCCGGTATCAACAAAGCAAGAGACCTCGAAGACTTCAACTCAATATCGACAGTTTCACTCAGTTACAACCTTGGCAATCTCCATTCTCCAGCTGAAGCCAAAGGCGATAAACTAAAGGCTTCAACAACCCTGTTTCACCAAGGCCCATACGAGAAAACTATTTCTGGAAAGAAAAATATTACTACCTAAAATTACTTGTATCTAAGGAAGCCTAAGTAGAACTTCCACTCTTTTCACCTTCTCGAATTATTCTAAACCTTACCTCTAGTTTAAAGGTTTATCAAAAGTTTCCATCTGTTGTCTTACCTCCATTCAAACTTACATACTTGACGATACCCCAAACCAGACCTGGGTACTTAGCAACCCGAAGACTTCAACAGCAAGGCGATTTATATGCGAAGACCGATGATCCGTGCAACCTTCAGAAATCGCAGAAATTTCACCGCCAAAGTTTCCCACTGGGACAAGGTGAGGAAAATCCTCGAGATACAAAGACCCCTAGGATCAATACGATGAGCTCGTTTTACTTGAGCAAAACCCATCTTCCACGGTATTAAACATCTGTTGGTGCTAAAAGTGCCTTGATTAATCTTTTCTGGTGTGCTGCATTTATGTGTGTTGTTTTCCTTGTGTGTTTCACAAAACCCGCCTTGTCGGGAACCCAAAGTAACCACACTGTTGTCTGTTGCTTTAATTTTGACTGTTTGCAAAAACATTTTGCCTTGTTGGCCATAGATGTACTTTTTGTATCCTTTCAAGAGTCCGACTTGGAAAACCCTTCAGAAAATTTTCTCTTAGTAAGAGGAGCACGGTATGGAATACTCTCTACCCCAAGACTTTGCGATCTTCTGCAAGACGGATACCTGCCTACATTCTTCGTTTTGTACAACCACATCAAGCCATCGAGAAAGATGAAGATTGAAGACCCGACGGTAGATGACACTGGTCATATCCCGTCGGACTAACAAAACAATATGAAAAACTAACATAACTAACATAATTTATCTAACTTTAAATCTCTCATCTAACCAAAATTTGCAAAGATACTAACTGCTTTTTCTAGACTAAGGGAATAAGTGCCATAGGATGACTCAAGACTGGTTGGTACAAAGGAGACTTTAGGAGGATATAAGAGTGTTGAATTATGGGTTTATTGGTCAAAGGTGAGTTAGCAAATGAGTAGATCGTTGTATGCGAGAAATAATTGGTGGAGGATAAGTGAATGTTTATCGGATTCTAGGAATCAATATGATTTGGTCTAGTAGCAAGACATTCTAGGTGACAGTAGTTTTCAGAGCTTGTCATGCTCTGTTTGGATTATTCTTAGAAAGATCGTTTATATTTGATTAAGAGATCAAGGCCCGAAAGTGTCGAGATGAAATCTGAATTTGGTTAGAAAGTGGGGCAATTCTTTATGGTATGATCACATGACTGTTGGATGTTTTATTTAGCTTTGATGATATGATCATGGGAAAATGATAACCTGAAGGAGCCGGATAATAGGAGATATGCCTATCTGGGAAAGTCAATCAAGAAATAATTGGTTGACCACTACGAATTTTGTGATAGGATGTAATGGGAAGACTATGCCTGAAAGGTTTGATGGGTGTTTGATAGATTGAATTATACTATGATAAAGAGTTTATGCCGAAGAAGATGATGGTGGGCTAATGACCTTAACTTGGGCAAAAGCCAGGATTCAATTAACTAGTTGATAGTAGTGGCCTTACCAGAGATGTTGGAATGGTATTTTGAAGACTCGAGAAGTAGAGGCCTATGTGAAGATGGCTGTTTTGGATCTTAGGTATAATAAGTTTGATGTTCAGAGTATAGCACCCAACTCCCTTGAAAACTAACTTAAGCCCCTCAACCAGAGAGTTCTTCCGGAAACCCTAACTCTTCTGGTGCACTCTAACTTACTTGTGAAGACCCCTGCGAAGCTTCGTGAAGACCCAGGACCAAAGAAGTCTTTCAGGACCAGCCTTTTTCTCGCCAAACCGAAGGAAGAAAAGCGTGAAGAAGATCTACCGGAAGTCGCTAAGGAGAATCAAACCACGGAAGCACCTGCTGTTGGCAACACCAACCACCAAGCAAGTTCAGACGCTCTTAGAAGTTTTTAACCTCCCTCTACTAACTAGAAACCGGAGAGAGTCGGGTGCTCAGACTCGACGCATCCTGAAAACAACGCGTCCTCATCTGCGACCCTCGTAAGGAGACAATATCAGGAAGTGATATCTGCACCGACCCAAGCACCGAGGAATGACACCCAAGACTAAGATCGTCAAGCTACTCAAGAAGAATGATGCCTCCAAGTCAATTCCAGCTGCGACTTTCAACAAGACCAATTAAAGACCCCTTTTTAAGGGGGGAAGACTTGCAATAGGTATACCAGAACCTAGTAATAATTAGTTCCTTGCGCTTTAGCCTTGTAGTATCTGGAAGCAACCAACCAAGACTGTCTATCCGAGTCAATCGTTGAGACAACCCCATCATAAAGGATCTGAACTCAGCACAGAAACTTATCGACAAAGAAAGCCTAGCATCATCAATTGGTCAATATCCCAGAAGGCCACCTCACTAAAGAAGCATCGACTTTGGAAGTATATTCAGCCCAAAACCCGTGCCCTCGTACTCCCCTGTTACCCCAGCCAAATCTCGAGGACGAGATTTATTTTTAAGGGGGGAAGAGCTGTCACATCCCAAATTTGTAAACTAAGAAAAACTTAGTTTTACCAGACCCAAAATTCAGAACCAACAAAAACTTTTTGAAATATTTTATTGATGATTGTGTTTTCCATCCCATTGCTATGTGTGACCTTGTGTGACTTGTTGTTTAAGTTGTTTGACTAATAAATATTAACCAGAAACTCAACCAAGATGAAAATATTATTAACTTGGTGATCATGTCATGACAAGAAAAATATTCTATATATCTTTTCCATTCTTATTTTGGCCAACTCCATTTCAATGATACTTGGTTTAGCAACAACCAAAACTAATACCCATTATTTGAGAAAGTAAAAGTATTTCCAAAACCATGTGTTCCCAAAAATATGGAGATCTATATGCTATCTCCTACCTATTTCTCAACCCTGGTATTTTGCATTTGTATGCAACTCCCATTTTATAAACTTTGATTATCACTTCCTTTTAAAAAGAACACAAGTGGGAAATATATTACCCCACATAATTTGTCTTGCTCAAAACCCTTTTCAAAAATACCAAGGTGGAGTTGAGATAGTTCTAAACATCATCTTGTCATAATTAAGTGTGATCATTTTTATAAGATAGTATTGTTGACTATGGAAATGGTGGTGTGATTTATTCTTGTGGTTTGAATTGTGTGGTCTTGATTGTGTTGTTGATCTTTTGTGTATGCCACTGTTGATCTTGTTGTGTTTGTTGCTTGTGAGGGTAATTCCTCAGTGGTGCTTAATACTAGAATAAGACACACTTGACAACAAATTTGGTATGTGACTTGAATAAAAACAAACCCTCTAGAAGTATTCACACCTAATGGAAATCCTAAATTAAGGGAAATGATCTTATTTAATTTCCCTCTATCTCTATTCCTCTATTTTATGAAAACAATTATATTTCCTTATTATAGGAATGAGATGAAATAATAATCATTTCAACCCCATCTCACTCCCTCCTCAAGTAAACATACTTTTCAATTTTAAACAAAACTCTCAAAGTATTTAAGAAAAGGAAATTAAGATCATGATGAAGAAATGATCTTAAATAAATTATTTCCTCCCTATTTCTCTATTTCTTCAAACAAATATTTTCTCCATGAAAATATAACTTAATTGAAGTTATCATATTTGTCAAGAAAGTTCCAAAAGTTCACAACAATATTTTATCACTTGTTTTAAAATATTAAAGAAATGTTAATTTAGTTTTACCAAAAATGATTATTTAAACCCTATGAACAAATTATGTTCAAAACATTTTATTTTGAAAAACCAATTTTTGTGGGGGCTCTACTTGACCAGGGGAGCCTACCCAAATATTTTCAAATTTTTATAAACTGTTTTAGTACCCAAAATAATTCCCTAAAACCTACTGGCTTTAAAAAGGAAACAAAAGAAAACAAAAAGGGACTAAACTGTAAATGGGAAAAGAAATCCAGGGGGCGCTTTGCAAGATGGTCGTCTCCCTCTGTAGCAGCCCGTGCGCGCGAGGCCGTTGTCGCCCTCCCGTGCGTCGCCGCCCAGGCCCCCCCCTCTCTCCCGCTCTCCTGCCGCTCGGTGAGAGGGATAAGGACGCCGACGCTGCCCTCCCTCCACCACTCGTTCACTCGCTTGCCCCTCTCTCCCTCTCTCTCTATTTTTCCCCACCGTACCGAACCACAGCCGAGCTCGCCGTCGAGCGCCGCCGTCGATGGAGACCACCTGGAGGAGATCGAAGGCCACCAGAAGAACCGCATCGTCGTCCTCAACGTGCCCGTGCAAGGAATCGACGCGTGAAGGTGCGGATCAAGCAGCCCGTCCGCATCTCCTTCCGCTCCAGCCTCCCCCTTTTCTTCAAGCTCGCGAGCGGTATAGTCCACCATTCGCCGCCATTCTTGCACCCCCCGAGTTCCCCTTCTCCTGCTCTATCTCACAGACATCGCCGTTTATTTTTAGGACCACCGGAGCCGCCGTCGCCGTCTCGAGTCCGTCGCGGGCGACCTCAACCACGCCGTTCACTGCGAGCTCGCCGAGATGAACTTCTGCCTCCCTTACCTTCCCCGAGCCTCCGCAACCGATCGCCGCCGTCCTCGACCCTTTCCGCCGTCGACAACGTCCCCTAGGTGAGGAGCCCGTGCTCGAGCACCACGGCCGAGCTCCTGCTCCAGTTCTGCAGAAAGAGAGGAGGACGACGACCTGCGTACCCCTTCGTTTTGCACATGGGCCGCAGGATGGGCCGGTTGCTGTGCCGCACGGCCAGTTCTAGCCCGTGTTCTTTTTTTTAGTAGATATATTTCTTGTTTTAATTCCCTGTTTAAATGGCAGTATAGGTTTAATTCAAATGTGGTAAATCTGTGATACATATTTGAGTGATTCAAATTTTGTAGTGTTCTCATGTGTTTTCTTAAACATCTAGAACAGGCTGTTTGCAAAAACATAAAATTTAATTGGTGTCTAGATTAAATATTGAAAAAGGTATCATTTTCACTAACTATTTAATATCTAGAGTTTTATAACTCCAAATATTGCAAACTAAAATTCCCTGGAAAGCCTGAAGTGATACCTTTCCAGATCTGTTGGTCTTGTATGCAAATGAAATCTAAAACCAAAGTTCTATTCAATTTGGTAAACACATCAGTAGCTCTTTGAGGATTTTTGTAGATTTTTAGGAGATGAATTTTGGAGTAAATCCAATTGGCTTGTCTTCTATATGTGTAGGAGAACATCTCCCTAATTTGGTTTGAATTTAGGAGTCACTGATTGACTGTGATGCTAATTATAAGGTTTAGGCATTTTCTGCCTATTTTTATTAGGCTTTTATTTAATTGTTGTGTTATAATTTTGGTATTACAAATGTGTTCCCTAGCATATGTAGGGTGGTAACCCACTGTTGTGGTGTGCTTCCTTATTTTGCTAGCATGTTAGGAGAGCTACTTGGGAGTTATGTGTTTGTTAGGGTTTTATTCCCTATGTAGCCTTCTCCTAGTAATTAGGAGTTGTTGTGCTCGTTTGTTTTAAAGTTAGATTATTTTGTGTGATTAGTATGTTGCCTTGCTTGTTAAGCTTGGTTGCATTTAAGTTGAATTACCAAGATTAATTGGTGGTTTAGCTTTTGTCTGAAGTATTTCCTGATTGGAGAGAGTACCTCCAATTGGGGATGTCTTGGTGCCCTCTTGTTTTGGCATGTGTATGGTGTTATACTCCCGATTAGTATAATGCCCTTGTAAATGTAGATCTTAGTTGTTGCTTGAATGTTTAATTTGATGCTTGTGGTGTGATTACTTGTTGGTATACCACTTGTGGTTTGGTTTGCTTATTGCGTGTTGTTTTATTTTCATGTTGCGACGCTAGAGATAAACGCTACCGGGGTGGTATTTGGAAAGGATTTATCGGAGAACGATGAGAGTTTATTTCTTTGATAAATGAGGAGAAGTCCAGGAACATCATGCTGAAATCAGGCAAGCTATCCTCTGAGCTTGCATTTATATACATCTATTTTGGTTTGCATGTTTTACTTATAAAGAGCAAAAGTTATTTATATGGTGTTTGCCACAAAAGCTATGATTTTGAAAACCCTTTTCCAAATTATAAGTATATTATTTTGACACCCTATATGGAGATATTAGCTGGAATTTCTTTTTCAAACTATAGGATGGGAAAAATATTGTTTACTCAAAACTCCTTTGAAAATACTTGTGTGTGGATATGGAATGCCGAGATGTCGGTGTTGAAGTGGAGGAATGGAGAATGGAGATGTTTATGAAAAATGCACATTGTGTCTTTGTACTATGACGACCAATCTTACCCTGTGCGACCACATTTACCACATATGGGAAAAGGCGTAGTCATGTAGTTTGCTCTTATTAGTATGGGATACCTCATCGACGGAGATGACTCCGTTATGCATGAGGGGATGGTCCGAGGACCTACCCCCTGACCCGGGTCCTCACACAAGTTGGTGGGGAGGATAGAAGGTTCCACCATAAACCGCCGGACAAAACTATGAGTCCTCACACTTAGGGTTTCTGACGGGAAACTGGACTGGGTGTCAATGGAAAGTGTCATATGGGAAGGATCCTGTACTAGCATGAGCAAATGAGAGGCTATGGTCGGTGGCTCAACTTCGCATACACCTGGTATGGCGGGACGTGGCTGACACGATGAGTTACCGGATGGGTGTGGGAAAAGCGTGCTACCTCTGTAGAGGGTTAAAACTATTCGAATAGCCGAGTCCTCAGATATGGACAATTGGGAGACTGTCCTCTGACCATGTGCAAGTTTTGCAAAGTTTTGGAGATTTGAAAATAAAATGGAGGTGTGTTGTATCAGCAACTCTACCGACGGGCTGGTATGAGGTTGCTGGAGAATGATTTGACCATGACGGGCTATGGTCGAGAAGTGAAAAGTTTTGTGTTTTGAAAGGTGAAAATGTTTTATGCAACTCTGCCAACGGGCCGGCATGAGGTTGTGGGATTGAAAGACCATGAAGGGTTATGGTCGAAAAAGGAGGAGTTTTGGGGAAATAAACAAAATGGTGATTTTCCGGGAAAATGTTTATAAAAGAGACTTCTTACCTAGTTCAACAGAGATATTTTTGGGAAAAAGTGTTAAACGAGACTTCTTACAAAAACAGATTTATGGGAAATTTCTAAAAGCCTTCTTTCCTTTTCCAATAAAGATATGGAGATTTCAAAACAAAGTTTTATTAAACAAAAGTATATCCTTCTCTTTTCAACAAGGATATAGAGTTTTCAAAGCAAACGAAGTTTTATTTAAACAATAAAAAGAGTAGTGCATGCTCATTTCGGGGGTAGTTTGCGAGTACATTCAAATGTACTCATATTGGTTTCGTCCCTGGCTATTGTCTTAGCCAGATTCTGAAGATGAACAGTTCAAAGAAGAAGACTTCAATCACGTCAATGCGAACTAGGGCGCTTCCCAGTCAGCTGCCTGTAGGGTGGGCAAGTGACTTGGGCTCCACGTTGTTTGGTGATTTCCGCTGCGAGTACCTGATGAAGTTATGGCTTCAATCAAGTAAGTAAATTTATTCGGTATTTATGGGTGTTCTGTGATACCAATTCGAGTTATGTGCAACACCAGACTGATCATGGGATTGTTGCAGGAAACATAACGGGTATCTCGGATACCTAATCCGGGGTCCCCACAGCGGCGCAGCACCATCATCTCCTGCAGGAGCAACATGTTGTAGAAGTTGAGGAAGGTGGGGAAGGGCGTGAGGAGGGGGCGATGTCGGCGACGATGTCGAAGCGCTCATGGAATCCCTTGATGATGTTCTTGACGAGGTCCGAGTCAGAGACCGGGGCGCCAACCTCGGCTAGGGCATCGGCCGCCGCCTTTTGGAGCTGAAGGTACTCGGCCACCGAGCGATCCTCTTGCTTGACGTTGCGGAATTCCTCGGCGAGGTAGACCTCGCAGGTCTTCTTATTGTCGTTCAAGAGGCCATGGATGGCCGTCCAGACCGTGTACGCTGTGGTGGCAGTGTCATCAGGCGAGACGGAGGTGGGCATCACAAGGTCGACGAGGTCCATGTCGATGGAACAAAGCCAACGGAGGACCGTGGCATCAAGCCGCAACCATGTGGCGTCGGTCGGCACCGTAGCGATGGTGAGGCGATCCTCGAGGGCGTAGGTGGTGACGGCGATGTTGAAGAAGGTGCGCCACTTGGGGAAGACGTTGGTCTTGAAGCCGAGGACGACCGGGACGAGGGAGCGGATGATCTAGATGGCGGTGGCTTGCGCCCCGAGGTAGGCGTTGGGGTGGGGCGCAGCAGACTCGGGAGGCGTCATGGAGGCAGAGGAGGAGTGGCGGCGCCCAGGCGGAGCCAGGAGGCGGCGGCCGGCTAGGGTTGGAGGAGGGTGAGGGCCGGCGGCGGCTAGGGTTAGGATGCGGAAGCGGTAGAGGATTTTTAGGATGATACCATGTGAGAAGATTGACCACACTTGGGCCTTTTCCATTGCATGTATATATAGACAAAATTACAATCGTAACCATAAATGGGAGATCACAACAAATAGGGAAACTCCACAATTTAGGGAACTAGGGGATATGTCACGGTACATGAAATATTTGTCTAACAATCTGTTGCCTACCATGTTACTAACTGACTCGACATGATCCTGGTGGAAAAGCACCCCGCCTGCTTGCTGCATTGACGGCTAGGAGGACCACTTCATCAGCAACTTTCAGGGGATTTATAACAGGCCATACACATTGGAAGCTCGAACATACATGTATGGGGTTAACTAGGCCTTGCGCGACTAATTTAAGTGTTCCTCGAAGAAAAGGAACTCGCTACCCGCAAGGCAGGTAAGAGCGACCCCTGACCATGCTACCAGGATCGGGCTATATGATGAGGTCCAGAGAATCGCAGATGAGAGAGCCAGGCTGGCGCGTGAGGAACAACGCCTCCAACAGGAACAACTGCGACTCATCGAGGAAACCAATTCTCTGCAAGGAATACAGGCCGCCTTGCCGCATAGATGTCACGCGAGTCGCCTGCAGCTAGGAACAGTGAACCCTATGGAGCTGTTCCAATCACCCACCATTGAACCAGCAATTGCGGTACCATCAGTCGCCACCAACACGACGCACCCGGTAGCATGGTCAGGGGTCGCACAACCTCCAGTCGCGATACCCGCGCACATGGCACCATCTGCCATGGTTATGCGGTCAGTGGCCCCGTTAGCCGCGCCCGCGGTTCAAGCAATTGCGGTACCATCAATCGTGCCAGCGGTTCCATCTTTCGCAGCACCAAGAGTAGCAGAGATACCTGGATCAAGGGCCATAGTACCGGCTAACAACAGGGCCATGATGCCCCCGCCACTGACGCAGCCAACCTTTGTGCAGCAGTCGCCACAGCAGCCTCAAAGGTTCCACACGCCGCAAGGACATTATGTTAGCCCGGTGGAGAATCTCTTTGCAGCCACAAACATCTTGGCCAGATTAGCGCCAGCAGGAAACACGCCAATGGACAGAGAGGCACGGCGCGCCATTGAGATGCTGAGCACAGCAGTGATACAGCAGGCGAATATGTCCGAACACGCAGGACGGCTGCACTCCACCCCTTACAATAGCAGAGCAACGGCGGAGAGAAGCATCCACGCGGAGTCGCCACACGTTGCGACCTCAAGCTCGGCTAGGCGACAAAGGGAAGATCAGCCTGCGGCTCAAGATCAACCTCAGCAAGTTCAACCTATAGAGATTGTGCAGCCGCGCCCGGCGGCCAACCCAATAGGAAGGCCAGCTTCGTCCAACCTATCGTCGCGACTCAAAGGCCCAGTCTGTTTCAACAAAAGAATCAGGTCTGAACCGTTTCCTGCAGATTTTAAAGGACCTCGCAAGGTCGCCAACTACAACGCCAGCATGGACCCTGTTACTTGGCTCAACAATTACGAGATGGGCATGAGCATCCTAAACGCATCCGAAGAGATCTGCGCACGTTACCTAAACATGATGTTAGAGGGCGCAGCCCACATATGGCTACAAAATTTGCCACCAAATTCAATAAACTCTTGGGATGAGATGAAGGAAGCTTTTATCAAGAATTTCCAAGGGACATGCAAGCGACTCTGCAGCATAGAGGACCTAGAGCGTTGTGTACAGAAGGAAGGCGAGTCAAGTCGCCACTGGATGAGAAGGGTCGCAGAGATCATACATTCCTCAGACAATATACCACCCAGTTCAGCAGTCCTTGTCATGGAGAAAAATTGCAAATTTGAGCCGCTAGTCCACAAACTAGGTCGCATGAAGGATAAAGTCAAGAGCCTAAGTGAGGTAATGGCGGCGGCCAACAAGTATGCTAGCTCGGATAAAACCAGGGACGCATCTGATGGGGAGGAAGAGGAAAGCACTGGCAAAGGAAAAAAGGCCAGTAGCAAGCCTCAACAACAGCAAGCTAGCAATGCCAATACGAGTTATAACAAGCGCAAAAACGAAGAAGGAAACTCAGGGTTAGTCGCAAATACGAATACTCGTTACAAACAAAGCAGCAGCAGAGGAAGGAATTTTCACCCAGTCAATTTGGAAGAGGTTTTCAACCGCCCCTGCGACATCCATATAGGAAAAGATGGGAAACCACCCAACCACACGAAGGCACAGTGTTATCATTACAAAAAGTGGAAGGATGGACAGCCACTCAACACAAACTTCAATCATCAAAACAACGAGGAAGGTAAAAATGGCGGAGGCAACAACAGCAACAACGCCGTCCCAAATCCGCAGCCAGATCAGCCACAGTTCCCAAAACAGTTGGGTCAGTATCATACCATTGTGGTGAATACTTCAAGGAGGGAACAAAAACTGCGACGACGCAATCAGGCTGTTAATGCCATAGTACCAGCCGTCCCACAATGGCTAAAGTGGTCCGAACAACCAGTAATTTGGAGCCGCGAGGATCACCCAGGAGAAATAAATGAAGAGGGAAAACTCGCGCTGGTGGTTGCCCCTCAAGTCGCAGGATACAAGTTGAGCAAAGTACTCATGGATGGAGGCAGCAGTATCAACATATTATATTATGAAACCTTCAAAAGAATGAACCTTCAAGAAAAGCAGCTACACCCATCAAGAACAACATTTCATGGTGTCGTGCCAGGCATATCAGCCCAGCCATTGGGGCGAGTTAACTTGGAGGTCGCCTTTGGGACACAAAGCAACTTCAGGAGCGAGTACATTTGGTTCGAGGTTGTAGATTTCCAGAGCCCATATCATGCGCTGTTTGGCAGAGAAGCATTCGCAAAGTTTATGGCTAGGCCGTGCTATGTGTACCTAAAGCTCAAAATACCAGGCCCTAGAGGTGTCATCACCATCAATGGCGACAAAAGAATAGCTCAAGAATGTGAAGAAGGCGACAAGGCCATAGCCAGAGCAGCTTGCATTGCAGAGAGCGCGACCATGCGCGAGTCGCAGGAGAATTTTGATGACATCGTGAAGGCCAAGAGGCACCTGCCTGACTTGCGACTTCAGATTACAGCCGCAAGGGAGGCAAGGAAGTCAAAGGCTACGAGCCATTGCCAATAAGGACACATCCCAGGCATCGCGAGTTGCCATCAGCAGTCGCAGCAAAATTATTAAGAGTTTACATCATCAAGCAAGCCACTCAGGGCTAAAAAAGCTTCAATTCTGATCGCCACCTAGGCGCGATCGACCCCATTCTGGTCGCCACTTAGGCGCGACCGACCCAATGCAACAATTCTGATCGCCACCTAGGCGCGATCGACCCAATTCTGGTCGCCACTCAGGCGCGACCGACCCATGTATCATCTCTGGTTGCCACCTAGGCGCAACCGACCCAATTCTGGTCGCCACTCAGGCGCGACCGACCCATGTAACATCTCTGGTTGCCACCTAGGCGCAACCGACCCAATTCTGGTCGCCACTCAGGCGCGACCGACCCATGTAACATCTCTGATCGCCACCTAGGCGCGATCGACCCAATTCTGGTTGCCACCTAGGCGCAACCGACCCAAGCATCACTTCTGGTCGCCACCTAGGCGCGACCGACCCTATGTATCATATAATGATTCTGAAATAAAGCATCTCAAACTACCAATTGAGTTGTGAGTCTTTTATTTTTTAATCATTGGTCCCTTGGGGGTGCGGCAGCTTTTTAGCGCGGCCTATTCCTTGGGATCGCCAAACAAGTGGCATTTATCGTGATTATACTCAACCTCTCTTGGATGCGACTTGCACAATGCGGCCAAAGTACTGGGGTGTGGCGTCAATCGAGTTTGATTGCCTATCATGGCCGCTCTCGACCCTGAACACGCACTTTTTACCTGGGAAATACTGAGCCGCGCAAGGGCCTAAGTGAGGAAAAACCGAGACAAATCATAAGGACCAGCCTATTGGTCGAAACATGTACTGCCAAGAGTACTTAAGCAAACCATAAAATTGTCTTATGACACATAAACTCTAACAATTATTACAGACCGCTAAGGGCCAAGGCCATCAAACCATTGTTTTCTCTTCTTCACTTGTGCGCAGCTTTTGGCCGGTGGGAAGGAGGAACAGGCGGCTTACCAAGCTTGCCAGAAGGAGCAGTCGCAGGCTCGCTGGAGGGCTCTTCAGTCGCGGGCTTGGGGGCTGCAGAGCTGGATACGCCTGGAGAGGGGTTCTTGTCCTGCGGAATCACCGCGCTGGACGACGGAGCGGGTAACTTCTCCCATCTGCTTCCATCTGCGTTATACTTGCCCATATAGGTCGCAAGATCAATCCCCTCCACCAGTTCAGTCGCATGGCCGCGCATATCCTTCCAAGTTGTCGCATATTCTGAGGCCGTCAGTTCGGTGCCATCCACCTTCTTCGAGGGCCTACCTTTTGCAACCTTGGCAGCATCAAAAGAAGGATAGTACGTCTTGGCCAAAGCAAGAACATGAGCCCGCCGGTGCGAGCTGAGGACTCTTTCCAGTCCAAAAAGAACTGAGGCGCCCTAAGCAGTCTTTTCAGCAGCCCTTCAGAATCACCAGGGACTGGCTTGGTCGGCAGCAGGCACTTAGACAGTGATTTCAAGGCGTCACAAGTTCTTCGCGAAAAATCGCGGATATACTCCAGCTGCTCCTGAGTACTGCCGCGCTGATCCTTGGCATCTTCACCTACATCAAGGCATGTCTCCGTCAGCTCTACAACACACAGGCAAAGATAATAGAGAAAAAAGATGCAGTTACAAGTCGCAATACATACCAGTTAATTCTTGAGTCATGATGCACACTTTGGCGTGGACGAGGTTATGGGCATCAGAAACTTTCTTCAATTTTTTCTCAAGTTCGCCAATGGAAACGGCCTTCAGCCTTGCGTCCTCATTGACATCAGCAATGGCGTCTTTCTGAGCGCTGACTTGGAGCTCCAGCTGCTGGACCCTCTCATGGAATTTCTCTTCAACAGCTTTAAGTCGCAGCTCGGTATTTTTGGCTTGCTCAGAAAACTTGAAGCTTTCATCAGATAGCTCGCCCATCCTGGTTTCCCTCTTCTTTAGCTCAGCGTCACGCTGGCCAAGGAGCTCGCGTAGCCTCTCCAGCTCAGAGGGAGTATCCCCCAGCTGCTTTTCCAAGGCAATTTTGGCAGCTGTTATGGAGCTTAGTTCCTCCTATGAAGGGAACGTCAGTCAGTAAGTATATGTCAAACAGCTAAAAGAGAAGCATCAAGTCTCCCTTTACAGTCAAAGAAGAAACTTGATCCTTGGGGGCTAGAGACAGATAACTGGAGATAGAAGTTTACCTTATAAGCCGCAGACAGGTCAGATAGTGCCTTGCGGAGCTCCATGGCTTGCTTGTCATTTGAGGCAATGATAGCCTCTGACAGTTTCTCAGCGCGGCTTGTGGAGGAGGAAGAAGCAACCTCAGCATGTGGAATGGGCGGCCGCAGATTGTCCGCGCTGGCGACTCAACCACTGGCGTATCAGCATCCTTGGCCATTACATCTATGGAGGAGGGGTTGACCCTCTCCACGTCCTGGATCATAAGGGGATCCGTTCTATCCTCCAGAGCCACCTCTTGGGTGGCTGTGTCAACAACAGGAACCGTGGCCAGGTCATCAGTGGTGGCCACGCCCTCTACCATGGCGGTATGAGCCACAGGTGATAAATGCGGCTCAACCGCGGTTCCAGGCTCAGTCGCGGGTTCAGCCGCACTTCTGTAAAAAGCAAGGGCATTATGAGAAGAAGAACATAAGCCAGAATAAAAGTATTGAAAGCACAGGGAAAAGTTACTAACTCTGGAGCCATCTTCACAAAGGCCATAAGTTCACCACTTGATGGTGAGGACAGGCCTTGGGTCCCAGAATCTGCGAGTAAAAGTTTTACGTGTCAGTAGAGGAAAAAGAATAAGCATTCAAGATGACAAGACAGCAGAAATTACCAGAGTGGGGACCCATGTCTTCTTCAGCAGAGGCGGTAGCTTTGAAAGCACGCCTGGCAACAAAGGAGATCGCGCCCGTAACAGGTTTGCGACGCTTCGTGGCCTCGGGGTTTTCCAGAGCATCAACCTCTGGTTCTTCACGAGATAGCCTCTTGGAGGCTCTACGGGGAGTTGGTTCAGCCGCGGCAACAGAACTCGCGGCTGGCGCTGGGCTCACGTCCTCGTCCAGTTCGGTCTCTTCATCATCTGAGGCCGCAGAGGCAACAGAAGGGATATCAGCAGTCTCGCTGCCCTCTAGAGTGGGCAGCAACTTCTTTCGTGCGGCACGCTTGGGAGCAGCAGTGCCGGCGACAGTCGCAGGCAGCGACCAGTAGTTCTCGTCAGCCTGGATGAGAGAAATATAAGTTGCAGTGTAAAGAAAAGGAATGCGACTCAACTATGAAGGTGAAAAGACAGAGAAGAGGAGTTACCTCAAAAGGCTTGTTGTTAACACTGAAAGGGGCAAGCCCCACCTTATCGAAGGAGATGTCCTTCTCCTCAGTCACGCGGGTGACAAATTCCACCCAATCCTCAGGCCTCCAGTCCGAAGCTTTGATACGATCAACATCAGCAGAGGTGCCTGTGCACTCAAGGAAAGATCGCTGTCGTGAACTCACAGGCTGAATGCGCCATTTGGTCCAGCAAGAGAGAAGATCAAGGCCAGTAAGACCGTGACCTATTAAGGCGCGGACTTTGATCAGCGACTCATTGATGAAGGACATGGACGAGTCACGGGGTTTTGATTTCAGTGCCTCGGTAGGCACGAAGAGGGTGTTAGACCAGGAGGGAAGGCGAGTTTCGCCCTCCGGTGAAGTATCTTGGCAATAAAAGAAAGATTTTTGCCAAGCCCTGGGTCGATTCGCTAGGGCTAGCTTGGGAAGGCAAGAATTCCTATGGCGCTGAAGAGAGATGGCGCCGACCTGAACGTAGGCGCCACCCTTGGAGACAAGTTGGCTGTTGCAGGTGAACGAGGCCAGCCACAGATCGATGTTGGGGGCTATGCCAAGATAATCCTCGCACAGCACGTGAAAATTGCTCACCTGGAGCATTGAGTTGGGCCCGATGTCGTGAAGACGGAGGCCTAGGCGTTGCAGCAAATTGCGGAAGAAGGGAGAACCTGGCGGCGTGAATCCACGCTCCACGTGCTCCACGAACATCACCAGCTCGTTGGGCTTGGGGCGCGGCTCGATTTCATCGCCTGGTGCCCGCCAGACGCCGTCCCCCTTCGGCGGCAAGAAGCCAGCCTCGGCCAGATCCGCAAGAGTTTCCTCTGTTACCCAGGATCCTTCCCAGTTGCAGGAGATCTGGCGCCTATTGTCAGATGGCTTCGCCTTGGGCGCCATTGCGAGGGAGAGATTGAATTGGGGAACTAGGCTTGGGTCGAGGAAGAAGACGGCGCGGCTAGGGATGAGAAGATTGCAGGGACAAATGGATAATGACCTAGGTGGCCGCAGCTTATAACTGAAGGGCCCGCAACTAACGGCATTATCTGTGCTCGCAACCAACGGCACAATTTGCGCCCGCAAAAAGAGTAACGGTCCGTAATTAAAGGAAACAGAATATTTCCAGAAGAAGAGATGAGTCGCACAGATGAGTCGCAGCTCTGAATCGCATGAGTCAGGAGATTGGTCAGAACGTTTACAGTGCGGCTCAGAGACCATTTCAAGAGGCCAGAAGATTCTCACCGTAAAGTCCTAACCAATCTTGGGGGCTAATGTCGGGGGAATACTTTCTGGATTAACCGCGGCCCAGTGCGATTTAACTTACTCGCACGGATGAAGGCCCACTTGGGAACAAGCCCAATATTGAACCGCCATAAGGAGAAAGATCTAGAAGACAACTCCCGGAGGACGTGAAGACCAAGTAGTCTCCGAGTAGGCCTCTGTGGATGTATTCCTTATGGGGAAGATTCCTTTTGTAACCTAGCGAGCCACTGTGTATATAAAGAGGACTCGCAGGACTTAGAGCGGGTTAAGCTATCAAGCCCCAAACCCTAGCTCATACGGCGAGTACCAGATCGGATCGCCTCCATTGTAACACCTCGATTATCATATCAATACCAATCTAGGGTAGGCAGGAAGTAGGTCTTTTACCTCACATTGAGGGGGCCGAACCTGGGTAAATCTGTGTTGATCTTTGTTCATGCGATCCCAAGCTCGGAGATGCTTGATGTCGTGGGTTTGTCACGTTAGGTGTCATAGATGACTTCGTAGGTGTGGGATTACGCGAGTCAAGCATCTCCGAGCTTGGGATCGCAGGAACAAAGATCAACACAGATTTACCCAGGTTCGGCCCCCTCAATGTGAGGTAAAAGACCTACTTCCTGCCTACCCTAGATTGGTATTGATATGATAATCGAGGTGTTACAATGGAGGCGATCCGATCTGGTACTCGCCGTATGAGCTAGGGTTTGGGGCTTGATAGCTTGACCCGCTCTAAGTCCTGCGAGTCCTCTTTATATACACAGAGGCTCGCTAGGTTACAAAAGGAAACTTCCCCATAAGGAATACATCCACAGAGGCCTACTCGGAGACTACTTGGTCTTCACGTCCTCCGGGATTGTCTTCTAGATCTTTCTCCTTATGGCGGTTCAATATTGGGCTTGTTCCCAAGTGGGCCTTCATCCGTGCGAGTAAGTTAAGTCGCACTGGGCCGCGGGTTAATCCAGAAAGTATTCCCCCGACATTAGCCCCCAAGCATGGCCTGAACTTCATAGTATTCTTGATCTTGAATGCTTAGGCCGTGCTTTTCCTTGTTTCGCGGCTTATAATTGCACAGTTGGCCTTGACTCGCACCTGGAAGATCATCTGACTTCGTGAGCTTTAGAGTATCCTGATAGCTTCAAACTTGATGACGATCTATCTTCAAATTTTTGATGATAATATGATATAGCCCCCAAGGATTGAGAGGATGTTATGTGGTAATCATCTCAATTCTTCTCAGAGAACTCTGAAGGTCATCACCTGTAACTTGATATCATGAATAAAACAATTGTTAAGTTACAAGTAATTGTAATTGGTGTTGCCGTACTATAAGCAGTACATCGACCTCTAGTTAGGCCATCTGAATCCTTAAGTGGGCACTCGCGCGACTCAGTATTTCCTAGGAATATGTGTGTTCAGGGTCGAGAGCGGCCATGATAGGCAATCAAGCTCGATTGACGCCACACCCCAGTACTTTGGCCACATAATGCGAGTAGCAATCCAACTTAAGGTAAATTTGATAATTGCCAATAAATCGGCTGTTTCAGGGTAACAAAGACCCCAAGAAACATAATGATATTGCCATGATAGGCTAAGCTATGATAAGCTTTGATTATGATGACACATAAGGTCGCGCCTAGGTGGCAACCGAGTGTTATACATAGGGTTGGATCGCGCGTAGGTGGCGATCCATGGTGATACATGGGGTCGGTCGCGCCTAGGTGGCGACCAGAGATGATACAAAGTTTACGGCCGCGCCTAGGTGGCAGCCGTTTCTGATACAAGGGTCGATCGCGCCTGGGTGGCGATCAGATGTTGCATAGGTCGCGCCTAGGTGGCGACCAAAGTTGAAGTTCTAGCCCTGAGTGGCTGTGATGATACTCAGCTATAAAGCTGGAAAGGATGATGCTTGGCTCTGATTAGCCTTTTCTTATGTATAGTACGGTCGCAGGTGTGCGACGTTCCAAGGGCGAGGTGCCTCGAGACGATCCTCGAAATCATGGCGTTCGCTGCTTTCTTCCCTTACATCCAGCAGGTAGTACGACCCATTGTTTAGCTTCTTGCTGATGATGTAGGGTCCTTCCCATGGAGAGGACAGCTTATGCATTCCCTTGTGATCTTGTTTAAGTCGCAGCACTAGGTCGCCTTCTTGAAAGGTGCGGTTTTGATGCGTCTGGCATGATAGCGTCGCAAGTCTTGTTGATATACTGCTGACCTTGATGCTGCCAAGTCTCTAACCTCTTCTAATGTGTCCACCGAGTCTTGCCGAGCTATCTCATTATCTGTCTCGATGTAAGCCGCAACTCTTGGTGAATCATGTATGATATCGCTGGGCATGACTGCTTCTGCTCCATAGACCATGAAATATGGTGTAAATCCTGTGGATCTGTTAGGGGTTGTTCTCAAGCTCCACAGTACTGCTGGCAGTTCTTCCACCCAACATCCTGGAGATGCTTCGACCTTTTCAATAAGGCGCGGCTTAATTCCATGGAGAATTTCCTGGTTAGCTCGCTCAGCTTGTCCATTGCTCTGCGGGTGTGCTACTGACGTGAGGTCCAATCTTATCCCATTGTCTGCGCAAAATATCTGTGTAGCCCCTTCAGAGGTGTTGCTCCCATTGTCTGTAATGATACTATGGGGGTAACCAAGCGGAATATGACCTTCTTCAAGAACTTGACTGCTGTTTCAGCCTCGCAATCTCCCACAGGTTCTGCTTCTATCCACTTTGTGAATTTGTCCACCATGACTAAGAGGTGAGTTTTTCCGTTTGAAGACCGTCTGAAAGGCCCTACCATGTCAAAACCCCATACGGCAAAAGGCCATGTGATGGGTATTGTGCGAAGTGCTTGGGCTGGCATATGATCTTGCCTAGCGTATCTTTGACATCCATCGCACACTCTGACAATTTGCTCTGCATCTGCTAATGCTGTTAACCAGAAGAATCCATGTCGGAACGCCTTTGCCACCAAAGATCTTGACGAAGCATGATGGCCACAATCGCCTGAATGAATTTCGTGCAAGATTTTTCGTCCCTCTTCTGGTGAGACACATCTTTGAATGCTCCTGATACGCTGCGCTTGTATAATTCATTGTTGATGATTGTATAGGCCTTTGATCGTCGTATGATTTTGCGCGCCTCAATTTCATCGTCCGGCAGCACTCCGCGACTTAAATATGCCATGTATGGCTCTGTCCATCCTGGCTGTTCATGCAGGGCTGCGACTAAAGTTGAATCATCCTCTGGCTCTGCAATGTCAATTTCTGCTGGAGGCTTGACTGATGGATTGTGCAGTTCATCCAGGAAAACATTGGGTGGGACTGACTGTCTATTGGATCCAAGCCGAGACAGGGCATCCGCAGCTTCATTTTGTCTCCGATCAATATGTTCAACTTGGTATCCAGTGAAATGTCCAGCAATTCTGTCCACCTCTCTCCTATATGCAGCCATGTTCGTCCTTGCTGTCCCACGTTCCGGAGACCTGCTGTGCCACCAAGTCTGAATCGCCAAAACAGCGTATGCGACTGATGTTCATCTCCTTTGCTATACGTAGACCATGAAGCAGTGCCTCGTACTCCGCCACGTTATTTGTGCAGTTGAAGTGTATCTGTAACACATACCGCAGCTTGTCTCCCTTGGGAGATGTCAGAACAACTCCAGCCCCCGAGCCTTGCAACTGTCTTGACCCATCAAAATGCATGGTCCAGTATTTGGTTTCTGCCATGCTAGGGCAACTTGGATTTCTGTCCAATCGTTAATAAAATCTGCAAGGGCTTGCGACTTAATTGATGTGCGCGGCTCATAGCTGATGTGATGTGGTCCCAACTCGATCGCCCACTTAGCGACTCTTCCAGTAGCTTCTCGATTACGAATGATATCTGCCAATGGTGCTGAACTCACCACAGTTATTGGATGCTCTTGGAAGTAGTGCTTCAGCTTGCGACTCGCCATGAACACTCCAAACACCAACTTCTGCCACTGTGGGTAACGCTGTTTGGAAGCTGTGAGGACTTCGCTCACGTAGTATACTGGCCTCTGGACAGGGTATTCCTTTCCTGCTTCTTGTCTCTCCACAACCATGACAGCACTCACAGCGCGGGAATTTGCCGCTATGTATAGTAATTGGCTCTTTATCTTTTGGAGCCGCCAGAACTGGAGCATTTGTCAATTGATGTTTCAAGGCTGTCAGAGCTTCGTCGGCCTCTGCGTCCCAAACGAAGGTGTCTGATTTTTTCAACAGTCTGTACAAAGGTAGTGCTTTCTCTCCCAATCTTGATATAAAGCGACTCAAAGCTGCTACGCAACCAGTAAGCCGCTGTACATCTTTTATCTTTTCTGGCTTTTGGAGATCCATCACGGCCTTTATCTTGTCAGGATTGGCCTCAATGCCTCTTTCTGATACTATGAATCCCAATAGCTTCCTGCTGGTACTCCGAAGACGCACTTTGTGGGGTTGAGCTTCATGTTGTATTTTCTGAGATTTGTAAATGTCTCTGCCAGATCACCAATAAGATCCTGGCTAACTTGCGATTTAATCACAATATCATCCACGTAGGCATGAACGTTGCGACCTATTTGCTCATGTAGCAATTCTGAATGCATCTTTGGTAAGTCGCACCTGCGTTCTTCAACCCAAAGGGCATGCTGACGTAACAAAAAGCTCCGAAGGGTGTGATGAAGGACGTCTTTTCTTGGTCTTCCCTCTTCATCTTGATTTGATGGTAGCCTGAATAGGCGTC
Source organism: Poa pratensis (assembly GCA_947311845.1). NCBI lineage: Eukaryota > Viridiplantae > Streptophyta > Magnoliopsida > Poales > Poaceae > Poa > Poa pratensis. The sequence continues at coordinate 4,013,273 of CAMZMU010000105.1, forward strand.
CAAAAAGCATAACAGCTCGCACCCAGCAGTTGAATCAATTACTTGGTCGATTCTTGGCAAAGCAAATGGATCCTTTGGACAAGCTTTGTTAAGACTGGTGTAATCAACGCACATTCGCCACGTACCATTCTTTTTCATAACCAATACTGGATTTGCCACCCACTCCGGATGGTATACCTCTGTGATGAATCCTGCAGCCAGCAAGCGAGCTATCTCCTCTCCTATTGCCTTTCTCCTGTCATCATGAAAACGCCGTAGTGGCTGCTTCACTGGTTTAGCCGCAGGGTTCACTTTGAGGCTATGTTCTGCTAATTCTCTTGGTACCCCTGGCATATCTGACGGCTTCCATGCGAAGATGTCTTTATTTTCCTGGAGAAAAGCAACGAGGGCCTTCTCCTGTCTTCTTCCATGTGTGCTCCAATGCTAGTTTGCTTGGATGAGTCGCCAGGAACAAGATTTATCTGCTTAGTGTCCTGGGCCGCTTTGAATTTCATTGGTGGCTCGCAGATGGCGTGGTAACCACACTCATATCGTTTGGGTCCACCTGCGACTTATAACCTTTTAGTTCTTCCGCGGCACAGGCGGATTCTGCGAAAGCCGCATCTCCTTTCTCGCATTCTATTGCTTTTTCTCTATCTCCGTACACTGTGATGACCCCTTTTGGTCCTGGTATCTTCAACTGTAGGTACACGTAGCATGGCCTGGCCATAAACTTAGCAAAGGCCGTTCTTCCAAACAGGCGTGATATGGGCTTGGAATTTTACTACTTCGAAGCTTAGGAATTCACTTCTAAAGTTCTCTTCTGTTCCAAAAGTTACCCCTAGGGTTATTTTCCCCACTGGCCGTGCGGACCTTCCTGGGACAATGCCGTGAAATACTGTTGACGTGGGCTGCAGCTGGAATCTTTGAGTCCTAGACGCTGGAAAGTATCGTAGTACAAGATATTAATGCTGCTTCCTCCATCCATAAGCACTTTGGTCAGCTTGTATCCTGCAACGTATGGTGCCACAACCAGTGCCAACTTGCCAGGTTCCCGTACCTGTGGCGGGTGGTCGTCGCGACTCCAGGTTACCGCGTATTCTGACCACCTTAACCAAGCGGGTGTTGTTGGTATCACGGCGTTCACCTGCTGACTTCTCCGGCTCAATTTCTCTTCTCTTTTGGAGGTATCGATAACTATGGTATGATACTGCCCCGTCTGCTGGGGTTACTCGCGCCGTGCTGCCCAATGTTTGTGTTATGAGCCGCACTAGGGTTTCCTTCATGGGTATTCCCCCCGTTGTGTTGGCTCTCTTCCTTCCACTTTTTGTAATAATGGCATTGCGCCTTGGTATGGTCCGCTGGCCGTCCATCACCTGTCGCATGAAGGTCGCATGGCCGGTTGAACACTTCTTGCATATTGATTGGCCGGGAGCCGTATCCTCGACCCCTTCCACGCTGGCCTCTGAATCCTCCACGCGCATTGGCTACGAGCCCTGAGTGACCATCTTCGCTTTTGCGTTTGTTTTGACTCGTGTTGTTGTGGCTCGTTTGCTGCTGCTGGGCTTGTTGGAGTTTTTCTTTCCTTTTGCAGCAACCTCCTCTTCTTCTCCGTCTGACGCGTCTCTGGTTTTGTCTGAGCTGGCATATTTGTTAGCCGCAGCCATCACCTCGCTGAGGCTCTTGACTTTATCCTTCATGCGACCCAGCTTATGAATCAGCGGCTCAAACTTGCAGTTTTTCTCCATCACCAGGACGGCTGAGCTTGGTGGTATATTATCTGAGGAGTGTATTATTTCTGCCACCCTTTTCATCCAATGGCGACTTGACTCGCCTTCCTTCTGGACACAACGCTCTAAATCTTCTATATTGCAGAGTCGCTTGCAAGTTCCTTGGAAGTTCTTAATGAAGGCATCCTTCAGTTCCTCCCAAGTATTTATAGAGTTGGGAGGCAAATTTTGCAGCCATATGTGCGCTGCTCCTTCTAGCATCATGTTCAGGTAGCGTGCGCAGATCTCTTCAGATGCGTTTAGGATGCTCATGCCCATCTCGTAATTGTTGAGCCAAGTGGTTGGATCCATGCTGGCGTTATAGTTTGCCACCTTGCGTGGCCCTTTGAAATCTTCAGGAAAAGGTTCCGATCTGATCTTTTCAGTGAAACACGCTGGTCCCTTGAGTCGCGAGGACAGGGCTGTGGTGCGCCTGCGGGGTTATCTGCGGGCCGCTTTTGCATCAATGGGCATTCGCCTGCGCTTCTGCGACTTGCTCCTGTTGCCTCTGTGCGACTCCTGACACGTCCTCTGGTGGCCTACTCTGGACGCTTCTTTCTGCCGTAATCCTGTGATTGGCTGGTACGAGGGGCAGCTGTGCTTCGGCTTCCGCCCTATTGGCTTGTTGCAGGACTGCCGTACTTAACATCTGAATCGCGCGCCGCGCCTCAGCATTGACCGGGTCATCGCCTGTTGGTACCATCTGTGTCAAGATATTAGCCGCAGCATACATATTATCGACAGGGTTCTGGTAATGGCCCTGTGGGGTGTGAAACCTCCTTGGTTGTTGCTGGGTCTCTTGATTTGTTGGTACCCTTCCTTCCGCAGTCGTCTGGATTCTCGTCCCTGCGGCTGGAGTGAGCGGGATTTCCACTGTTGGTTGAGTCGCGCGCAGCTGTGTTTGCGGGTCAACCTGTTGTTGAGTCGCAGCCAGCGCGGCTACTCTCTGCCGCTCCTGTTGGATTCCTTGGTTTATCTGATCGAGCCTGCGGCGCTCTTCTTCCATCCTTCGAACCTCATACAGGAGCTCGGCCCTGGCGGCCTCAATTTCTGTTGCACGGAGGGCGGCGTTCGTGGCTGACACAGGGACAAGAAGTGGGTTGCTTGGGGGTGCCGATGCCTCGGTTTCTCCAGCAGTCCTGACGCACCTGCTCCTCCGGCCATGTAAACCGCGACTTGTGCCATCTCTTGATCTGGTGATGATGTGATTTCTGGTGGGTAACCCCAGCAACTTTCTTCAAAGGCAGGTATGATGGACCCAAACTCTTGCGAGTCCATGCTTTCCACGGATTCTTCCCCGTCATCGGCGACTCTTCTATTGAATCGCCTTCCTGGACCGATCTAACGGACCTGCCACCGATGAAGCCGACGAAGACGTTGATGGATCCGAACGGGATGACGTGGCCGGTCTCCAAATAATCTGCTCCGGCCCCCAGCTTGAATCGTCGATGAGGGGTGTGCCATTGACCGTGATGATACGGCCAACAACAGATCTTCAGCTCCCTTCATGGATCCTGCGCGGAACGTGACGCTTTGACCGCAGGCCCCACGGTGGGCGCCAACTGTCGTGGGTTTGTCACGTCAGGTGTCATAGATGACTTCGTAGGTGTGGGATTACGCGAGTCAAGCATCTCCGAGCTTGGGATCGCAGGAACAAAGATCAACACAGATTTACCCAGGTTCGGCCCCCTCAATGTGAGGTAAAAGACCTACTTCCTGCCTACCCTAGATTGGTATTGATATGATAATCGAGGTGTTACAATGGAGGCGATCCGATCTGGTACTCGCCGTATGAGCTAGGGTTTGGGGCTTGATAGCTTGACCCGCTCTAAGTCCTGCGAGTCCTCTTTATATACACAGAGGCTCGCTAGGTTACAAAAGGAAACTTCCCCATAAGGAATACATCCACAGAGGCCTACTCGGAGACTACTTGGTCTTCACGTCCTCCGGGATTGTCTTCTAGATCTTTCTCCTTATGGCGGTTCAATATTGGGCTTGTTCCCAAGTGGGCCTTCATCCGTGCGAGTAAGTTAAGTCGCACTGGGCCGCGGGTTAATCCAGAAAGTATTCCCCCGACACTTGACTCGCGTAATCCCACACCTACAAAGTCATCTATGACACCTGACGTGACAAACCCACGACAGTTGGCGCCCACCGTGGGGCCTGCGGTCAAAACGTCATGTTCCGCGCAGGATCCATGAAGGGGCTGAAGATCTCGTTGTTGGCTGTGTCATCACGGTCAATGGCACACCCCTCATCGACGATTCAAGCTGGGGACCGGAGGCGGATTATTTGGAGATCGGCCACGTCATCCCGTTCGGAGCCATCAACGTCTTCGTCGGCTTCATCGGTGGCAGGTCCGTTAGATCGGTCCAGGAAGGCGATTCAATAGAAGAGGTCGCCGATGACGGGGAAGAATCCGTGGAAAGCATGGACTCGCAAGAGTTTGGGTCCATTATACCTGCCTTTGAAGAAAGTTGCTGGGGTTACCCACCAGAAATCACATCATCACCAGATCAAGAGATGGCACAAGTCGCGGTTTACATGGCCGGAGGAGCAGGTGCATCAGGACTGCTGGAGAAACCGAGGCATCGGCACCCCCAAGCAACCCACTTCTTGTCCCTGTGTCAGCCACGAACGCCGCCCTCCGTGCAACAGAAATTGAGGCCGCCAGGGCCGAGCTCCTGTATGAGGTTCGAAGGATGGAAGAAGAGCGCCGCAGGCTCGATCAGATAAACCAAGGAATCCAACAGAGCGACAGAGAGTAGCCGCGCTGGCTGCGACTCAACAACAGGTTGACCCGCAAACACAGCTGCGCGCGACTCAACCAACAGTGGAAATCCCGCTCACTCCAGCCGCAGGGACGAGAATCCAGACGACTGCGGAAGGAAGGGTACCGACAAATCAAGAGACCCAGCAACAACCAAGGAGGTTTCACACCCCACAGGGCCATTACCAGAACCCTGTCGATAATATGTATGCTGCGGCTAATATCTTGACACAGATGGTACCAACAGGCGATGACCCGGTCAATGCTGAGGCGCGGCGCGCGATTCAGATGTTAAGTACGGCAGTCCTGCAACAAGCCAATAGGGCGGAAGCCGAAGCACAGCTGCCCCTCGTACCAGCCAATCACAGGATTACGGCAGAAAGAAGCGTCCAGAGTAGGCCACCAGAGGACGTGTCAGGAGTCGCACAGAGGCAACAGGAGCGAGTCGCAGAAGCGCAGGCGAATGCCCATTGATGCAAAAGCGGCCTGCAGATAACCCCGCAGGCGCACCACAGCCCTGTCCTCGCGACTCAAGGGACCAGCGTGTTTCACTGAAAAGATCAGATCGGAACCTTTTCCTGAAGATTTCAAAGGGCCACGCAAGGTGGCAAACTATAACGCCAGCATGGATCCAACCACTTGGCTCAACAATTACGAGATGGGCATGAGCATCCTAAACGCATCTGAAGAGATCTGCGCACGCTACCTGAACATGATGCTAGAAGGAGCAGCGCACATATGGCTGCAAAATTTGCCTCCCAACTCTATAAATACTTGGGAGGAACTGAAGGATGCCTTCATTAAGAACTTCCAAGGAACTTGCAAGCGACTCTGCAATATAGAAGATTTAGAGCGTGTGTCCAGAAGGAAGGCGAGTCAAGTCGCCATTGGATGAAAAGGGTGGCAGAAATAATACACTCCTCAGATAATATACCACCAAGCTCAGCCGTCCTGGTGATGGAGAAAAACTGCAAGTTTGAGCCGCTGATTCATAAGCTGGGTCGCATGAAGGATAAAGTCAAAGCCTCAGCGAGGTGATGGCTGCGGCTAACAAATATGCCAGCTCAGACAAAACCAGAGACGCGTCAGACGGAGAAGAAGAGGAGGTTGCTGCAAAAGGAAAGAAAAACTCCAACAAGCCCCACCAGCAGCAAACGAGCCACAACAACACGAGTCAAAACAAACGCAAAAGCGAAGATGGTCACTCAGGGCTCGTAGCCAATGCGCGTGGAGGATTCAGAGGCCAGCGTGGAAGGGGTCGAGGATACGGCTCCCGGCCAATCAATATGCAAGAAGTTTCAACCGGCCATGCGACCTTCATGCGACAGGTGATGGACGGCCAGCGGACCATACCAAGGCGCAATGCCATTATTACAAAAAGTGGAAGGAAGAGAGCCAACACAACGGGGGGAATACCCATGAAGGAAACCCTAGTGCGGCTCATAACACAAACATTGGGCAGCACGGCGCGAGTAACCCCAGACAGACGGGGCAGTATCACACATAGTTATCGATACCTCCAAAAGAGAAGAGAAATTGAGCCGGAGAAGTCAGCAGGTGAACGCCGTGATACCAACAACACCCGCTTGGTTAAGGTGGTCAGAATACGCGGTAACCTGGAGTCGCGACGACCACCCGCCACAGGTACGGGAACCTGGCAAGTTGGCACTGGTTGTGGCACCATACGTTGCAGGATACAAGCTGACCAAAGTGCTTATGGATGGAGGAAGCAGCATTAATATCTTGTACTACGATACTTTCCAGCGTCTAGGACTCAAGGATTCCAGCTGCAGCCCACGTCAACAGTATTTCACGGCATTGTCCCAGGAAGGTCCGCACGGCCAGTGGGGAAAATAACCCTCGGGGTAACTTTTGGAACAGAAGAGAACTTTAGAAGTGAATTCCTAAGCTTCGAAGTAGTAAAATTCCAGAGCCCATATCACGCCTGTTTGGAAGAACGGCCTTTGCTAAGTTTATGGCCAGACCATGCTACGTGTACCTACAGTTGAAGATACCAGGACCAAAAGGGGTCATCACAGTGTACGGAGATAGAGAAAAAGCAATAGAATGCGAGAAAGGAGATGCGGCTTTCGCAGAATCCGCCTGTGCCGCGGAAGAACTAAAAGGTTATAAGTCGCAGGTGGACCCAAACGATATGAGTGTGGTTACCACGCCATCTGCCGAGCCACCAATGAAATTCAAAGCGGCCCAGGACACTAAGCAGATAAATCTTATTCCTGGCGACTCATCCAAGCAAACTAGCATTGGAGCACACATGGAAGAAGAACAGGAGAAGGCCCTCGTTGCTTTTCTCCAGGAAAATAAAGACATCTTCGCATGGAAGCCGTCAGATATGCCAGGGGTACCAAGAGAATTAGCAGAACATAGCCTCAAAGTGAACCCTGCGGCTAAACCAGTGAAGCAGCCACTACGGCGTTTTCATGATGACAGGAGAAAGGCAATAGGAGAGGAATAGCTCGCTTGCTGGCTGCAGGATTCATCACAGAGGTATACCATCCGGAGTGGGTGGCAAATCCAGTATTGGTTATGAAAAAGAATGGTACGTGGCGAATGTGCGTTGATTACACCAGTCTTAACAAAGCTTGTCCAAAGGATCCATTTGCTTTGCCAAGAATCGACCAAGTAATTGATTCAACTGCTGGGTGCGAGCTGTTATGCTTTTTGGACGCCTATTCAGGCTACCATCAAATCAAGATGAAGAGGGAAGACCAAGAAAAGACGTCCTTCATCACACCCTTCGGAGCTTTTTGTTACGTCAGCATGCCCTTTGGGTTGAAGAACGCAGGTGCGACTTACCAAAGATGCATTCAGAATTGCTACATGAGCAAATAGGTCGCAACGTTCATGCCTACGTGGATGATATTGTGATTAAATCGCAAGTTAGCCAGGATCTTATTGGTGATCTGGCAGAGACATTCACAAATCTCAGAAAATACAACATGAAGCTCAACCCCACAAAGTGCGTCTTCGGAGTACCAGCAGGAAAGCTATTGGGATTCATAGTATCAGAAAGAGGCATTGAGGCCAATCCTGACAAGATAAAGGCCGTGATGGATCTCCAAAAGCCAGAAAAGATAAAAGATGTACAGCGGCTTACTGGTTGCGTAGCAGCTTTGAGTCGCTTTATATCAAGATTGGGAGAGAAAGCACTACCTTTGTACAGACTGCTGAAAAAATCAGACACCTTCGTTTGGGACGCAGAGGCTGACGAAGCTCTGACAGCCTTGAAACATCAATTGACAAATGCTCCAGTTCTGGCGGCTCCAAAAGATAAAGAGCCAATGCTACTATACATAGCGGCAAATTCCCGCGCTGTGAGTGCTGTCATGGTTGTGGAGAGACAAGAAGCAGGAAAGGAATACCCTGTCCAGAGCCAGTATACTACGTGAGCGAAGTCCTCACAGCTTCCAAACAGCGTTACCCACAGTGGCAGAAGTTGGTGTTTGGAGTGTTCATGGCGAGTCGCAAGCTGAAGCACTACTTCCAAGAGCATCCAATAACTGTGGTGAGTTCAGCACCATTGGCAGATATCATTCGTAATCGAGAAGCTACTGGAAGAGTCGCTAAGTGGGCGATCGAGTTGGGACCACATCACATCAGCTACGAGCCGCGCACATCAATTAAGTCGCAAGCCCTTGCAGATTTTATTAACGATTGGACAGAAATCCAAGTTGCCCTAGCATGGCAGAAACCAAATACTGGACCATGCATTTTGATGGGTCAAGACAGTTGCAAGGCTCGGGGGCTGGAGTTGTTCTGACATCTCCCAAGGGAGACAAGCTGCGGTATGTGTTACAGATACACTTCAACTGCACAAATAACGTGGCGGAGTACGAGGCACTGCTTCATGGTCTACGTATAGCAAAGGAGATGAACATCAGTCGCATACGCTGTTTTGGCGATTCAGACTTGGTGGCACAGCAGGTCTCCGGAACGTGGGACAGCAAGGACGAACATGGCTGCATATAGGAGAGAGGTGGACAGAATTGCTGGACATTTCACTGGATACCAAGTTGAACATATTGATCGGAGACAAAATGAAGCTGCGGATGCCCTGTCTCGGCTTGGATCCAATAGACAGTCAGTCCCACCCAATGTTTTCCTGGATGAACTGCACAATCCATCAGTCAAGCCTCCAGCAGAAATTGACATTGCAGAGCCAGAGGATGATTCAACTTTAGTCGCAGCCCTGCATGAACAGCCAGGATGGACAGAGCCATACATGGCATATTTAAGTCGCGGAGTGCTGCCGGACGATGAAATTGAGGCGCGCAAAATCATACGACGATCAAAGGCCTATACAATCATCAACAATGAATTATACAAGCGCAGCGTATCAGGAGCATTCAAAGATGTGTCTCACCAGAAGAGGGACGAAAAATCTTGCACGAAATTCATTCAGGCGATTGTGGCCATCATGCTTCGTCAAGATCTTTGGTGGCAAAGGCGTTCCGACATGGATTCTTCTGGTTAACAGCATTAGCAGATGCAGAGCAAATTGTCAGAGTGTGCGATGGATGTCAAAGATACGCTAGGCAAGATCATATGCCAGCCCAAGCACTTCGCACAATACCCATCACATGGCCTTTTGCCGTATGGGGTTTTGACATGGTAGGGCCTTTCAGACGGTCTTCAAACGGAAAAACTCACCTCTTAGTCATGGTGGACAAATTCACAAAGTGGATAGAAGCAGAACCTGTGGGAGATTGCGAGGCTGAAACAGCAGTCAAGTTCTTGAAGAAGGTCATATTCCGCTTTGGTTACCCCCATAGTATCATTACAGACAATGGGAGCAACACCTCTGAAGGGGCTACACAGATATTTTGCGCAGACAATGGGATAAGATTGGACCTCACGTCAGTAGCACACCCGCAGAGCAATGGACAAGCTGAGCGAGCTAACCAGGAAATTCTCCATGGAATTAAGCCGCGCCTTATTGAAAAGGTCGAAGCATCTCCAGGATGTTGGGTGGAAGAACTGCCAGCAGTACTGTGGAGCTTGAGAACAACCCCTAACAGATCCACAGGATTTACACCATATTTCATGGTCTATGGAGCAGAAGCAGTCATGCCCAGCGATATCATACATGATTCACCAAGAGTTGCGGCTTACATCGAGACAGATAATGAGATAGCTCGGCAAGACTCGGTGGACACATTAGAAGAGGTTAGAGACTTGGCAGCATCAAGGTCAGCAGTATATCAACAAGACTTGCGACGCTATCATGCCAGACGCATCAAAACCGCACCTTTCAAGAAGGCGACCTAGTGCTGCGACTTAAACAAGATCACAAGGGAATGCATAAGCTGTCCTCTCCATGGGAAGGACCCTACATCATCAGCAAGAAGCTAAACAATGGGTCGTACTACCTGCTGGATGTAAGGGAAGAAAGCAGCGAACGCCATGATTTCGAGGATCGTCTCGAGGCACCTCGCCCTTGGAACGTCGCACACCTGCGACCGTACTATACATAAGAAAAGGCTAATCAGAGCCAAGCATCATCCTTTCCAGCTTTATAGCTGAGTATCATCACAGCCACTCAGGGCTAGAACTTCAACTTTGGTCGCCACCTAGGCGCGACCTATGCAACATCTGATCGCCACCCAGGCGCGATCGACCCTTGTATCAGAAACCGGCCGCCACCTAGGCGCGGCCGTAAACTTTGTATCATCTCTGGTCGCCACCTAGGCGCGACCGACCCCATGTATCACCATGGATCGCCACCTACGCGCGATCCAACCCTATGTATAACACTCGGTTGCCACCTAGGCGCGACCTTATGTGTCATCATAATCAAAGCTTATCATAGCTTAGCCTATCATGGCAATATCATTATGTTTCTTGGGGTCTTTGTTACCCTGAAACAGCCATTTATTGGCAATTATCAAATTTACCTTAAGTTGGATTGCTACTCGCATTATGTGGCCAAAGTACTGGGGTGTGGCGTCAATCGAGCTTGATTGCCTATCATGGCCGCTCTCGACCCTGAACACACATATTCCTAGGAAATACTGAGTCGCGCGAGTGCCCACTTAAGGATTCAGATGGCCTAACTAGAGGTCGATGTACTGCTTATAGTACGGCAACACCAATTACAATTACTTGTAACTTAACAATTGTTTTATTCATGATATCAAGTTACAGGTGATGACCTTCAGAGTTCTCTGAGAAGAATTGAGATGATTACCACATAACATCCTCTCAATCCTTGGGGGCTATACATATTATCATCAAAAATTTGAAGATAGATCGTCATCAAGTTTGAAGCTATCAGGATACTCTAAAGCTCACGAAGTCAGATGATCTTCCAGGTGCGAGTCAAGGCCAAACTGTGCAATTATAAGCCGCGAAACAAGGAAAAGCACGGCCTAAGCATTCAAGATCAAGAAGTACTATGAAGTTCAGGCCATGCTTGGGGGCTAATGTCGGGGGAATACTTTCTGGATTAACCCGCGGCCCAGTGCGACTTAACTTACTCGCACGGATGAAGGCCCACTTGGGAAAAGCCCAATATTGAACCGCCATAAGGAGAAAGATCTAGAAGACAATCCCGGAGGACGTGAAGACCAAGTAGTCTCCGAGTAGGCCTCTGTGGATGTATTCCTTATGGGGAAGTTTCCTTTTGTAACCTAGCGAGCCTCTGTGTATATAAAGAGGACTCGCAGGACTTAGAGCGGGTCAAGCTATCAAGCCCCAAACCCTAGCTCATACGGCGAGTACCAGATCGGATCGCCTCCATTGTAACACCTCGATTATCATATCAATACCAATCTAGGGTAGGCAGGAAGTAGGTCTTTTACCTCACATTGAGGGGGCCGAACCTGGGTAAATCTGTGTTGATCTTTGTTCCTGCGATCCCAAGCTCGGAGATGCTTGACTCGCGTAATCCCACACCTACGAAGTCATCTATGACACCTGACATGACAAACCCACGACAAGGTAGACCTCGCGGGTCTTCTTATTGTCATTCAAGAGGCCATGGATGGTCGTCCAGACCGTGTACGCTGTGGCGGCAGTGTCGTCAGGCGAGACGGAGGTGGGCATCACAAGGTCGACGAGGTCCATGGCGATGGAACCATAAAGCCAACGGAGGACCGTGGCATCAAGCCGCAACCATGTGGCGTCGGTCGGTGCCGTAGCGATGGTGAGGCGATCCTCGAGGGCGTAGGTGGTGACGGCGATGTTGAAGAAGGTGCGCCACTTGGGGAAGACGTTGGTCTTGAAGTCGAGGACGACCAGGACGAGGGAGCGGATGATCTGGATGGCGGTGGCTTGCGCCCCGAGGTAGGCGTTGGGGTGGGGCGCAGCAGACTCGGGAGGCGCCATGGAGGCAGAGGAGGAGTGGCGGCGCCGAGGCGGAGCCAGGAGGCGGCGGCCGGCTAGGGTTGGAGGAGGGTGAGGGCCGGCGGCGGCTAGGGTTAGGATGCGGAAGCGGTAGAGGATTTTTAGGATGATACCATGTGAGAAGATTGACCACACTTGGGCCTTTTCCATTGCATGTATATATAGACAAAATTACAATCGTAACCATAAATGGGAGATCACAACAAATAGGGAAACTCCACAATTTAGGGAACTAGGGGATATGTCACGGTACATGACATATCTGTCTAACAATCTGTTGCCTACCATGTTACTAACTGACTCGACATGATCCTGGTGGAAAAGCACCCCGGCCTGCTTGCTGCATTGACGGCTAGGAGGACCACTTCATCAACAACTTTCAGGGGATTTATAACAGGCCATACACATTGGAAGCTCGAACATACATGTAGGGGGTTAACTAGGCCTTGCGCGACTAATTCAAGTGTTCCTCGAAGAAAAGGAACTCGCTACCCGAGACCAAGGACACATCGTGAAAGGATGTAGGAATCAATGGCTTCGGCTCTGTTTGGTAGGTTAGTATTTTCTAAACTGCAGTATTTCAAAACCAAAGTATTCCAACATCTCGCAAACAAATATTACTGTTTTTCTCCTTTCACGGTTTCTATATAAAAGAGGGTCAGGCCTCTTTCTCCAATATTTCAAAAAAAAACTACAGTTTTGAAGAATACTTTAGTTAAAACCAAAATATTTATTGGATCCAAACACTTTAAATTATGTAATACTTCAGTGTTTTCATGATTCGAAGTATTCTTTGTATACTTCAAAAAATAGTTTAATGGCAAACGGAGCCTCAAATACCAGCTCGCCCTCACCAAAACCCGGACTTCGCAAGAGTCATTTGACATGGCCAAGAAATATGCGGGTGTGGAAGAAGCACCAAAAAGCATATCCCTTCATTATATCCATTGTTGGTTGCAAAGTTTCTTCAATTTTTATTGAAGTAGAATGTTTACAGTAAGGGGAGAGAATTGCAGCACATGTGAGGAAAAGACCAGTAGTGGTGTTCTTTACCACATGGGAAAGTAAACTGGGTCTTTTTGTATCAGATGATGCAAGATAAAGGCCTGGGGACAACTTTCTCAGACTGGGTCATGAAATCAGTGAGAGGAGGCAGAGTGGCAATTAGAGTTAATGACCAAATTGGACCATACTTCCCCACATATGCTGGGGTTAGACAGGGAGACCCACTTTCTCCCCTTCTGTTTGATTTAGTGGGAGATGGTCTAGCTATGATGATCCATAAGGCTCAAGAGCAAGGTGTGATTGTTGGTTCGATACCTCACCTGGTGGGGGGGACTGTCAATCCTACAGTATGCCGATGACACGATACTCTTGCTCAAGGATGATTTGGTAAACGCCAGGAACATGAAATTTATCCTGTGTGCTTTTGAGCAATTGTCAGGACTGAAGATAAACTTTCACAAGAGTGAAGTTTATTGTCTTGGAGAAGCCTTGGGAAGAGCTGATAAGTACAGTGAAATAATCACCTGTCCTATGGCTGAGCTCCCTATGAAGTACCTGGGAATGCCAATAGATGAGAAGAGACTAGCAAAATCTCAATGGGGCCCTATTGATGAAAAATTCATAAAAAATTTGGTAGGGTGGAAAGGGAAAGTTCTGTCAGCAGGGGACAGGCTAACATTGGTTAATGCTTGTCTATCAAGCTTGCCCTTGTATATGCTATCCTTTCTTGAAGCTCCAAAGGGGGTCCTTAAAAAGTGGGACATCAGCAGAAAAGAATGGTGTGGAATGAACTAGAAGAGAAAAAGAAGTACCATCTGGTAAACCGGGAAACAATGTGCCTCCCAAAGGAAAGTGGGGGGGGGGGGGCTAGGTGTTTTGGATCTGCAAACAATGAATAAAAGTTTGTTGTGTTAGTGGCTGTGGCATTTGGAAAACACTGAAGGGACTTGGCAAGAGCTATTGTCCAATAAGTATCTGAAGAATCAAGTGTTATCTCAATCACAAGCTGGCCCTGGTGCCTCTCACTTCTGGCAATGCTTGATGGGTGTCAATCCTATCTTTCAGCAGTATACCGGTAGAATAATGGGAAATGGTGAGAAAACTTTGTTCTGGGAGGATAAGTGGGTGAAGAATTCACCTCTGGCTTTCCAATTCCCCAAATTGTTCGCTATCACCTTTTCCAAACGAATCACAGTGGCAAAAGTGAAGAATGAAGGCTGGGGGAGTATCAGGTTTAGAAGAACTCCGTGGGGGGAGACGGTTGCTCAGTTCGCTGAACTACAGAGATTGGTTGACTCCATCCATCTTTCTGATGAACCAGACAGAGTAAAATGGCTGATAGGAAAGTCAGGGAAATTTCGGGTTAAAGATCTTTATCTGAAAATGAGAGCTGCTGGGGGTTTTCCCACAAAAGTTCTTGTGGTCAGTAAAGATCCCTCTGAAAGTGAAGATCTTTCTGTGGCTTATGGTGAAGAAAAGTATCCTAACAAAAGACAATTTGGCTAGAAGAGGGTGGACGGGGTGTGAGCAATGTCACTTCTGCTCTCAGAATGAAACTCTAGATCATTTGCTCTTCCAATGCTGCCTAGCCAAGTTTGTTTGGAGTGTAGTGATGTGTGCAGCCGTCTGCTGGACCCTTTGGAAGACCAGAAATGATGCTTGTTTCAACAATATATTTCCTGATGACCTGCTTCTGTAATCTATAAAATGTGCAATGTTCTGAATATGTGGGCAATGTTGCAAAAAGGTCAAGGGCGAGGGATGGTTGAAGATGGCGTGAAGATCTTGAAGCTGGTGATTAGAGAGGCTCTTTCAAGAAATCACGGTTGGGCGCCGACGACTGCAAGACTGACACTCTGATGCTTCAGTGGAGTAGTTTGTTTTAGTTTTCGTTTACTCCTGCTGTTGTTTTCTTAAGGTTGTTCTAGTGCCAAAAACTTTTCTGCCCCGCAGTCTTGTAAGTACTACGCTTCCTTTAGTCTTTTCCTTTCTAGTTTTTTTACTTTCGAAAAATCCTGTGTAATGGTGAGCGGTTTCTTTATATGAAATCGACGGGGGAGGCCGTTTAGTCTAAAAAAAGTTATTTTTAAGCGTGTTGGTGGGAATGTGCTGAAACTGCCACAAAAGCATATATTTGAGACACTGTTCTTTCAAATAGGGGCCAGCTAAGTTACTCCACCAACTGAACGCCATGCGGGGCGTCCTGGCACTTCCGGACGTGCCCGACCACCCTGCCGCTGTCTCCGCGTTTCCTCGTCCGGCAGTCGTAGTGCGGCGCTTCGATGAAGCAGGGCTCGATGCTGGGGGCCAGACGGCACGGCGGGTCGGGGACCTTCCCGCCGACGGGGATCATGAGCACCCAGGGCCTCAGACCGGCAAGCCCATGGCTGACGTACCCGAACGTGGACTGGGCCGACGTCATGAGCACGTCGGAAAAGCTGAGCAGCACCACTTCCGCGAATGCCTTCTGGTTGTGATGCCGCTCCTCCGAGTGCTGCACGGCCAGGTGCGTCGGCTGGAACACGCTCACCGCTGCCCCTCCCGCCGTGCCGTGCTCGTAGTACAGGCTGCTGAGCTTCTCGTAGTACTCCCCGCGCAGCGACACGACGAGCACGGCCTTGCGTTTCGCCTTCTCCTGGTGGTCAGAGCTCGAGAGACTGGTGGCGTTTTCGAGGGCGGGCAGGACGCTCCCGCGGCGCGCGCATGAGATGATCTGGCTGTAGCGATCGTTGGCGGAGATGGGCACGAACGTGAAGTCGCGCACCTGGAGGCCAACGCGCTCCTCCGCCGGGGCGAGGTACGAGCTGTGGTACCGCGCCACCATCGCCCACACCACGTTGCTCGGGTGGAACAGGTAACGCCCGAGGTGGTGGAACACGGTGTCGCGGCTCGGGAACAGGAGGGCCAGCTCGCGCTGGAACCGCGGCACCAGGAAGAGGCCCGGCGCGAAGTAGTTGTTTGAGCGGAGCACGAGCCAACCCACGCCACGCATCGCGTCCTGCCCGTCGTCGCAGAAGAAGCGCCGATCGCTCAGCTTGTAGTTTCTGGTCTCCAGGTGCACATACAGCCATGGCGCCGGCGGGTCCCTGGACCCCTCGCCGCGGCCCAGCGTGTTGCCGAGGCTCTCCGGGGTTCCGACGTTGAAGCGCGTGATGTTCTGGATGGGAAAGTCTTTCTCCGGGAGCACCCAGGTGCTGGAGCCCGGGAAAGGCTCGCAGAAGAGGTCGTTGAGGTCGTCGGTGGGGTGATGGACGAGGAGGATGCGGTCGGTGAGCAGCGCGTAGAGGAAGGTGGAGGCGGTGGAGATGATGCGGTTGCCGAGGCCCTCTTCGGGGGTCCAGACGATGTATCTGCACTCGGCCTCCGTGCCGGAGCCGCTAGTGTTCGAAGACGCCGACGATGGCGCATGCTCATCCATGGACTGGCGGAGGTGGGCGACGGCACGCGAGTAGGTCGGCGTGCCGGGCCCGCAGAGGCGGTGGAGGGACTCGTAGCGTCGGAGGCGCGAGACGAGGTGCGTGGACAGGTTGTGGAGTGACGGCGGGCGGTAGAGCGAGGCGCGGTAGCGGCTGAGGCAGGAGCTGTCGTCGAAGTCCGGCGAG
Organism: Poa pratensis; assembly: GCA_947311845.1. Taxonomy (NCBI): domain Eukaryota; kingdom Viridiplantae; phylum Streptophyta; class Magnoliopsida; order Poales; family Poaceae; genus Poa; species Poa pratensis. The sequence continues at coordinate 4,029,763 of CAMZMU010000105.1, forward strand.
AGGAGGCCGCCGAGGAGCCGATCCCGCGTGTCCGGCGGCGCCGTCACCGAGAGGCCGGCGCGGGCTGGGCCTTCTCCGGACACTACATATAGTGCAAGGCATGCATGTCAATCGTGTTATTACTTGACTTGGTAATCTGACGATTCCTCTGTCCAGCCTAGCTAGTGCAAGATCAACCTGTACGTATACGTACCAGTGTTTAAGAGTGGACGGATTCCGGGCGAGGCCCGCGTGGCCATGAGCAGCACAGCCACCAGGCTCGCCGCGGGGAGCACCTATCCATCGACCTGTGCGACGATAAGCTGTCGTCGCACAGCGTCCTCTGCCTTCTTCCCCCACTCCGTTCCACTCCGCCGTCGTCTCCTCCGCCCGCTGTTCCTTCTCCACTTCTTCCCGAACCGCCCGCCGCCGCCGGCCAGGCCACCAGCTCCCGCCCACCGCGCTCGGCGCCGCTACCGCGCCGCCTCCGCGCCCCGCCCTCCTCCAACCGTGGCCCACCGCCAGTCCTCCGCTCCCCGGCCGGCCTCCCCTCGAACCCCCCCCCCACCCCGCCCAAAACCTAAGTCCGGCCACCGGCGAGCACCCGCACAAGTTAAGTTTGCGTCCTCACCTTCGCCGGCGACGACGCGGCCAACCACGTCGTCCCCGTCTCCGGTGAGGTCCTGGCCTCACCTCCGACGGGGCGCCGCGGCCCGTGGTCGGTGAGTGTCGCCGGGCTCGTCTCCCTCCCCTCCCCTGGCCGCGCCGCCGCACTGCCGCCCGTCGCACCACACTGTCGGTGGGTGTGCGATGACTTCTTATCATCGCACTATGCGATGTATAGGAAATGCCCTCGCCGCGACCAGTACTATCAGCACAAGCGGCCGCACGCCGCCGGACGAGTTGGCGTCCGCCATCTTGAGTATCGATCGCTACAAGGCTAGGCAGCCAAGCTAGCTATGAACAGAACCATCGAGGGCGAGGGGCCTAAAAGTGCGAGTTGCACCTGCATCAAGCAAACTTTTTGTCACTTTGCAAATGCATGCAGCGCATTTCTATCGGAGCCGAATGTGTAGGACTTGATTGAGCGCTAAGTTAATTCTCAGATAGATGAGAGATTAGTTATCTTTATCTATTATATACTAAAAGCAAAATGAGTTAGCTAATAGAGCCACCACGTTAAGCCACATCCTTCAAATTAGTTTAAACAGTTAGATCTTAAATTTACGGTAAGGATTATACGAAAAGTTATGTTAAACGTAATCAAGTAAATATGTCGAGCCTGACACGTAAAAGACATGTCTCCAACTCCAACACATTCCAGAAAAAAAAAACTCCAACACGTTCGTGCCTAGGGATGTCTAACACGTACAAAATATGTCTTCATGCCTGTGGCCGTTAAAAGAAAAAAATCGTAGGGGCACGATACCATGTAACCACCGTACTAGATTCTTTTTGGAAAATACGCCAGGAAAGTGGACTAAATCACACGTATCTTGCTGGGACTCTAGCTTTGTCCGATTAAAAAGTTTGCCACACTCGCGCTGACCAGTACCTTAATACAGTTAGTGCGCAAATGAGCAAATCAAACTACAAACAACAGCAGCTTGTGGCGTTTCAAAAATAACAACAGCCCATGGCAGAAAACAGCGATGGGATCCAGTCCAAGCTGGCAGCATGAGCAAGCAGGATGACTTTGTGCACATACGCAGACGACAAAAGAGACTTAGACACTAAGTGTGTATTACTCTATTCATTTGTTCAATGATTAATTTTCTTGCTCGGATTCCAACCGTGTGATCTCTAAATATTTATGTCTTTGGTCATTTTTCCTTTTCGTCTTATATTCTGCACGACACATGAAAATATTGAAGATGCGTGAATTTCATAGAGCAAGAAAAATTAATTAAACATTTAGGAGTTCTTATTCATAAAACTTTTTGAATAGATTGTTTGATTTGCAGGGTTATACTCCCTCTGTTCCATATTAGATGACTTCCATTTGTCCAAATATGCATGTATTTATACACGTAACATGTCTAGGTATATCCACACTGACAAATGGAAGTCATCTAAATTGAAATGGATGGAGTAGTTAATAACGTTGGAGAATTTAAAGGATATATTTATTTTAGCTTCTGAAAAACATATGTACGAAATAATGGTCAAATTGTGTATTGGAGATGGTGTACAACTGATGTATTTCACTATAAATAAGAGTTTCGCATATCCAAGAACATTGAGTATAATTAAGAACACTATCGGCATAAAGAACAACAATAATTGATTCTAGGTGTCTACACATATTTAATTAACTTAAATAACCAACGTTGTGTTGTTATCTCATTAAAAGATCAACGGACACCATATAATCATTGATGCTATACTTAAGATGATATCTAAAACTAAGAAAAAATGACGCAAGGTGAATGTCACATATCTCAATAAAAATAGATAGTTTTTTGATATTTACATGGCTTATAAATGTGGCTAATTTATTATTCCACGAGATTAAGAAAACCTGTCTTCCAGTTCTAATAAAACTATCACATAAACATTATCTCGCATAGCTAAGGCGAAATGTAGTTATTTGGTTGGAACATATATAACAAGAACAACTTGGTTGCCAATGACCGATAATTTAAGCATTGTCATTGCATAATACTTAATCCATATGGACTGAAATTTAATTAAGTGTACAATGAGACATATGGTTCTTAACACCGTATGTTTGGTATTCGCACAAGAATCTTCCTTCCACAAATTCAAAAGGATGTTCATGCATGCAGGTGATACTTTTTATTACTTAGATTTGTACCATTTCCTAATATGTACTATGAATATATTTCAAATCATAGATTTATGTGTGTGTTAGTTTTTTTTGGAAAAATAAAGATGATGCCCTCGCATTTGCGAGGGCCACCCTGCTAGTTTCAAAAAGAATACAACCCTACATATGGTTTGCATAAATCCAGTTAACACGAAATATATACTCTCAGCCCGGAGTGTTTGGGATAAATAGCTAGCACCAGTTATGAACTTCTTTATTTTATCCACTTCCTTTAGGACACAATATAAACTCCATAATATTTACACATGTCCATGCATTTCGTTTTGGCCCTAGCCTCCTTGTTCCACCGCAGAATCACGTTGACCTCGATTAGTGTGTGCCCTCGTGAACAGGATGCGTAACGGGGGGTCAAAGTGGCAAGTAAAATTCCGTTACAAGTTAGAGCGAGCTGATGCAATCCGACTACGGAGGCGGCATCATGTGCTGCTGGGTTAGGACTGGCAGCGTGCAAACAACCTTATGAGCACCAAAAACAGATTTACAAGGCATATGACCCCGGGGTAAATCTGGTCCGTCCGTTTCGGACATCCGATGGACCAGATTCGTCGTTGACCGACGGACTAAAACGGACTGGTCCGCGGCAAATCTGGTCCGTCGGATGTCCGAAATGGACAGACCAGATTTGCCCTTGACGCCATATGCCATATGAGCAGGACCTCTGGGCCTGCGAAATAAAGCAGCTTAGAGGTTTGGCAAAGTGCCCATGTAGATCTCATCATTTTTTTCATATTATCAAGGAATATGATTTAAAAAATACCCCGGCTGATCCGGCGCACGAAAATGGCTTTCTTCTACAACCAATTCAGTAAGGTGCCTCGTTGCCTTCTCTTTAGCTTGTGGACATCACACTCCTTGTCCTCCATGTACCAATGCATATGTCTGAACAAGCGGCGCTTGAAGTTGCAGAAATCCTGGGTTGCCCGATCACCAACCTACCTTGCACATACAGAAATTCTCGGTGGACTCTATGCTCTAATCCAGCCGGATGTGCCAGTTGATAATAAGAAAAAGATTTGAAGATGAAGATCCCACTCTTTTTGCGTAGTATCTTCGTCGAGGGGTATTCTCACTAAGGATAATCTTGCGAAACGCAATTGACATGGAAGTAAAATGTGTGTCTACTGTCATAAGGACGAGACTATTAAGCATTTATTTTTTACTGCAAATTTGCTAGTTCTATATGGTCAACCATCCAGATAGATTCTACCTTATATCCACCACGAAGCATTGCAAATATTTTTGGTAATTGGCTTAATGAGGTGGATAATAGGTTTAAACGACTTATTAGGGTGGGAGCGCTTGCCGTTATATGGTCGCTTTGGCTGGGTAGAAATGACAAGGTTTTAATAATAAAAATTCATCTCTTATGCAGGTTATCTACAGGAGTACGGCTACGCTCCGTTCGTGGTCAAAGCATCGCGACCTGTTTACGGAGGTGTATACAAGACTGAAGGATACGACGAGAGACTTTTTATCCCAACATGGATAGCAGCATAATTTGCGGATCGGCCCTCTACTACCATAATCGTCTTTACAATTTCTCATCATTAATATAATTCACCTTTTTAATTTTTTGATACTGCAGAACTTGTGACGGTTGTGTAGAGGCTGAGTGTAATGATTAAAACATTTTAAGCAATAAAGCTCCATTTATCGGAATAAAATAACCAGTGGGACAAATCAAGCATCCACACGGTGTATGAGTTAGCAAGAACATTCTTGTGAAAGAACAAGTCACAAATTCCTAGGGACAGTGTTCGGTAGCGTGGGACATGCTCACCACGTTTAATTGAGTAGAAAAGAGGACTTGGGATCCGGAACTTATATCTACACAACAAGGGTGTTAACGAAAACTTGGTCCGAAACTATTAGTCAGGGACAATATTTGGGCCATCGGCGGCTATACTTCTAAAGAACGAGAGTACATTTATTTGTTAGGTTTAGGACTTAGGAAAACATGTAAAGGATTGACACGTGATTTACCCAGGTTCAGGCCAATATGATGAGAGAAACACTAATATGGCCTTCGGATTGTATTTCTATGGCAAACACAAGTGTATGAATGCACGGTGGTCTTGACGAGTTTAATGACAAATCCGTCGAGTAGGTCGATCTAGGGTTTAGAGGCTATTTGGTGGATGGTTACGATGAACGAGTGTTCATGTGGATAAGTGGTCGACCCCTTATCCCATTGTCGTCTTCCCCTTATAGGCGTAAGTTTCGGGATTCCTTGTCTTGTGAGTGAAGATATTCATGTCTTGTACGTCAAGTATTGATATATCTCATTCCATGTCTTGAATGGGGTAGATCTTTGTTTGAAACTTTGAATGCAGCCTGAGCGTAGCATGAATGATTAGGTCGATGGAGCCCTGAATTGGCCCCCTGACTAGACGTCGTGGGTTGGATGGGTATAACACCGTGGGACGTTGGAATACGGGTTGGTCCAACATATCATCCTCGTCTTTTGTGCTTACTTCAAGGGGTACTTGTGCAAGTATTATGATAACTTTCGTGCTAGCTGAGAGTTAAGCACTTAGGGACAAAATTTTGGCATTCTCAACTTCCTCTTGGTGGCTAGGTCGTACGGAGAATAATGATTCTTGCCAACCAATTCTCTAAGTTCTGACCTGCATTTTAACACTTCATCGTGTCACTTGCGACTTGATCTTGGTAGCTTGGTCAGGCGGGAAGGGGTAACATTCAGACTTAAGTTGATCCATGATATGGAGAAGGAGTCGATGACCTATGCGCCTAGAAATCTATCGAGAAGGTCGTTGAGGGTTCGGCGAGTAGAGGAATTTCTTCCGCCCAAGGATTTCGACATGTCTCACTTACTTTCTTCCTTCTCTTTATGATATTTCTCTATCTTGACCCTCCTAGACGAGGCTGGCTGCGCTTGTAATCAAGTTACCCTACACCTCAATGAAGCATGTCAGTTGATAATTAAGTGCGTACAAATTAACTCTAGGGTGTTTACCATTGCCAGAGTATTGCAATATTTTGCTTGTTGAAAGATTTGACTCGTAACTATTGGTCACTTGTTGATGAAAGAAAATCTCAGTGGTTGTATTTTTTTCCAAATATGACAGGGAGGGAGGGGATCCACTAATTGTTATAACTTGAAACATAACAGTATAGTTACAAGGGTGCAATATCTAGTCTAGTACACAAACCATATAAGAATGCCAATACATGGAAAGTCAAAGCGAAGCCCGAGCTACATGTACCTCTTTATTATTTTGAATTCAAATACCAGAGTTTGAATTTTTAGAAAAATCCTAAAAAATATCCAGGATGTAGATAATAGTGCATCCTACCAACGTGCAAAATCTCAACTCAAATAATTTGTATTCTATGCTACACAAAAATAACAAAATATGTTGGATTTTATATATACAGTTGAAATTTTAGATTGTTCACTGCTCTCAAATTCAGATTTTGTCATTTCTAATTGAGATTTTACACGTCGGTACAATCAAGATTAAGACGAGTGTGGCTAGCAAGGACAAAGTACACCATCAGACGAGTGTGGCTGATGTAGGATGGTCGGGCGAGCGAGGCGGGAGGATGGGCCTCGATGGCCAACATACAAAATCGACCCACCAACCTTGTCCAACACTGAGCGTCTGATGGGTCTCGATGGCTAACATACAAAATCCACCCAACTACCGCTATCCCACTGTTCCACTTTCACATCTTTGCCATTCGGACAGTTCAAACATGGGGCAGACAGAAAACTACCAAACTCGGCCCAATTGTCCGGATTGCACATCACCCTCATATCCAGTCAATTTTGGGTGGATTTGGGGGCGCTCGGATGTCAATGCCATCATCTGACAAACTCACGTGGAAAATTGACTGGCCGAGACCCCACCCAAGGAGCCCCTCTCCGGCTATGTTTACCCAGTCGGTCAAATCTTAACCTCTCAATTATTCCCCCTTTCATCCACGTCGCCACGAGCTTTCCCCCTCTCTCCCCTTCCCCGTCTGCATCCACCAGCGCCGCCATCATGCCTCGCCGGAGGATGATCTGGTACGCGAAGCTGACCCCGGAGCGCCGCGCGGAGCTAGAGACGGAGATGCGCACTCGCGAAAGGGAAGATGGTTCGGGCCGAGGAAGTGGCCGCCAGCGAGGCCAAGGATGTTGTTGTGGCCGCATACGTGCCTACAGTGGCGAAGCTACTAAGGGCTAGCCGGGTGCACAAGACACCGGGTAGCAGAAATTTTCTTTGTAAAACAACATTTTTCACCATATATGCACCCTCTAAATATGATTTTTACATGTTGTGGCACTCTCTGTGCACCCTGGTTCCAGATCGTGTAGCTCCGCCGCTGCGTGCCTATGTCGCTCGACGAGGTGCTCTGCGTCGCTATGAAGGAGCACTTCTCCTACTTGGAGGCGGAGCACATCGTGGTGGCTCACAAGCCCTACATAATTTTGCCACCTGTGCACACATTGCTGACTCATTCGCGGCAGAGGCACTCACAACGCTCCGGGCTTCAACTTGTAGAGCATATATTTTCATGAATTTATTAAAAGCCAGTTAAACTTCTTTACTAATTTCAGAGAGTACAAATGTACGCTCTGATTTGATTTCATTATCGGGAAGGTTGGTAGAACGATGTCGCATTTGCACTATAGTATAGCCGAAAAAACCCCACCAAAACCTGTATAAAATCGCAGTCCATGCCCCCCAATTGATGGCGACGCTTCTCGCCTCCATCTTACCCGCAGCCTGCTCCGCCTCCGCCCCGGGGCTCCTCCTCCGCGCCCTCCCCGCCTCCCCCTCCGCCGCGCCCTCGCCTCGCCGCCCCGTATGTCCTCCTCCTCCGCCGCCGCTTCTCCCGCACCCGCGGCCGGGGAGAAGAAGCCCACGGCGGCGCCGTTCGGGTCCTGGAAGTCGCCCATCACCGCGGATGTCGTCTCCGGCGCCGACAAGCGCCTCGGAGGCATGGCCCTCGCGGGAGACGGCCGCCTCTTGTGGATCGAGGGCCGCCCCGCGGAGAAAGGGTGAGTCACCACTCACCACTGCTCTTCGATTATTACTGCTTAAGTGCTTGATTGACCGATGCAGGATGTTTTTTCCTCGAAATTTTAACTGCTAAGCGTTGTTGTCAAATTTTGTAAGATTGTACTGTATTGTCTAGTTTCCTGTAGTTTTATCCTGTATGTGTTCGATTGGCGAGGCAGTGAGCTAGTCGATGGTAATTTCTTAGCAAGTGCACACATAGAGTTGTTTGCATAGCTTGTGGGGCATCTAACTGCATTGGGCACCAGCGTACCAGAGGACTGAGTAGTTCTATCACCTGCAAGTGGATGTAGCTGAAATATAAAGGAAAATGTCATTTGATGTCACTTTCATTGTTTTAATTTGTGTCTAAACTCAAAGTTGAATATCTTTGTACCATATTTAACTAACTTTTTATTCAGGCGTATGGTTATTGTAAGGGAGGGTGACAAGCCAGTGGATATCCTACCTCAGGAATTCGCTGCACGCACTCTGGCTCAAGAATACGGAGGTGGTGTATTTGCAGTCCAGGATAAGGTTGTTGTTTTCTCAAACTACAAGGATCAACGTCTCTACAAGCAACCGGCTGAAAGTAAGTGAGATAGTAGAGTTAGTTCAACATAACTCTAAGTCTCTAATCCACATCTGACATGTCAATAAAGAAATGTAGTTGAGCTGGAATTATATGGTCTTTACTTTCATTACTTGTTTTAGTACTCTACCAAATACTACAGTCCGTTACATATACCCTCATAGGTTACTGCATAGATTGGATATTGTGTTCATTCAAATGGATATTATGAGTACAACGTGCCTAAAAATATGAGGGGGAAGAAGAGGGCGAACTAAAGAGTGATGCCAACATAGCCTACAAAGTACTACCTCCGGTTGGAAATGATTGTCGTGGGAACAAAACTAAGCTACTCCCTCCATTCTGGTTTATTAGATGTATTCCCAAAATCAGGTTTTTCCAAGAGTTAGATGCAATTTTGGCAATAAATGAGGAATTAGGAGAGAGAGGAACAGCTAATTAATTGTAGGGAGAGAAGAAACGGGCTGCATGCTCTGAAATTTCGCTGCGCATGGTTTGCATGCAACCAATCATACTAACTCCACCGTGGGCCTGCCGTGATCGTTTGAATTCCTGCATTTAATACAGCATCGGTTTCCCTAATCATAAGCCCCAATTAAGCAAATTAATCTCTTTTCATCGTCCACTCGTTGCGTACCTAGGTCGCAGAGAATAGCCAAATACATCTAATAAACCGGAATGGAGGGAGTAGTACAAATTGCTTCACTGCTCACGCCAATCATTACGGACCGGAGGGAGTACTGAAGCCTGGGTTTGGGTGCCTAAAAAATTTGTAAGTTAGATCATCCAACATGGTAATCTATAGGTAGGTTATAGCTAAAGCCCACTGCCCTAATCCCTCATGAGTCATGATTGCAGAAGAACTTACATATAAGAATGTTATACACGGGTGGTAGGAATGTAAGCGGGATCCCGTCAATATCCTGCTTCTAGTTCATTTTGAGATTTCTAGTTCAACTTTTGACACCAAATTTTGAACTAGAAAATTCAAAATGAACTACAAGCGGGATATTTGTGGGATCCCGCTTGACACCTTAATGGATGGGTATATAAGATTGCTAGGGAGGGTTGTAGGGAATAGCACTAACTCATATTAACTCTTCAATATTTAGAGCCATTTGACATTTCATGATCAGCAAATTATATTATGGTTTTTTTATATTTGATTATTTTTCCTTATCAGTTGGTAGTCTGCCTGTGCCCCTTACACCCGATTATGGTGCACCTGACGTCAGTTATGCTGATGGTGTCTTTGATCCGCACTTCAGCCGTTATGTTACCGTGATGGAAGGTAATTCACGTCTGACGCATTTACAGACTTGTATGCAGTATATCTAGTTACAGGATGAACTACTGAACTCTGACCATGCTCAAATTTCTTGATAGACCGGCGAACGAGTAGCTTGAATCCTGCTACAACAATTGCATCTGTAAACTTACGCGGGGATGTCCATGGTAAGACTAGAAAATTCTATAAATTGTACCAGATCTATGTTTTTGTTTGTTTCTTGTGATGTTTACTCTAGTTGATGTTTTAAATAACAGTATCTCATATTTCTTGTGTTGAAGAACCGAAGGTGTTGATCAGTGGGAATGACTTCTATGCTTCTCCTCGAATCGACCAAAATAAAAAGCGGATGGCATGGATTGAGTGGGGCCATCCAAACATGCCGTGGGATAAATCAGAACTCTGGGTTGGCTACTTCTCAGAAAGCGGGTAAATGGCATTGTCTTTTGAACTGGATATTCGAACAGACTGTCTTTTCTTGCAAGATACATTATACTGTAAATAACAAGAACCTAGTTAATCCACGCCTCAATCTAAATAGGCAGGCACTTTATCAGAAGATACTTTATGCTTTAGCATCTCCAAAATAAACTTGTCTGTTACTACAACATAGTTACAAAACACATTTCAATAGTTATCAGTGGAAAACGAAGCACCTCTTTTCATATCTTGTCACACGGGGCATGACCGCATGACTACAGTTGACAGGCCAGTCCCAGCCTCCCAGGCCCAGTGCCCCAGTGTGCCACCCCTCAGCGGCAGTGGATCAGGATGGCACAGCTATTAGCTTAGATCCCCTAATAAAAACTAGCTGAGATATGCCTTATCTCTTTCCTTAAGTTAATATTACTAGGTCAGATACAGTTTGTTTCCTTAGATAGGATCCTATCCAAGCTTGTTTCATTTACTTTCATCCAAGCTGATGGGCCTGGCCTCGTCCAAATTGTAGTGGTTCGCTTGAGATGAATCAAGAGATATTGTAAATTTCCCCTCTTCTTCCTACGCCTAGGCGCCGTACCTCCACCACATGGCTCCAGGGTGACAAGACTTCCAGTCTCACCCTTCGGTTACGACTACAATATCAGAAGTCGGATAACCTAGACCACTACAACCCCTAAAGCTGCAGATAGTGACTTCTTCTAATGTCAGTTTAGACTTGAACTTGCATTTTATTCTAATTAAGGGACAATACAGTGTTCACATTTTCCAAAATGCATAAATTTTATGGGATTCTGTTGTATATAGACCTGGGATCGTGGTACTGACTGGTCACTACTGCACTTAATATGTTGCAGTAAGCTCTAGTAGTGCATTTCATTTACCATCGGCAATTACCTTTTGTAACTGTTGCTGATTTGTTTGTGTGTAGAGACTTGACCAAACGGGTCTGCGTTGCTGGCGGCAATCCAATGCTGGTGGAATCCCCTGCCGAGCCTAAATGGTCTCCAAAAGGTGTCATTTGACAGCTATTTTTTCCTGCATGCCTTGTTATTTTCTTCAGTTACTTTCGTAGTTATAAAGACATTCATGTTATTGTTTACTTGAGCGATAAAGACATTCCTCATTAGCGTAATATTTTGCTCTTTTGTTTTGTTTCTGAACTTTAGTTTTTGAACAAAGTGAACAGAATTTTGCTCTTTCGTTTTATTTCTGTAGTTTAGTTTTTGAACAAAGTCAACATATTTTTATGGGCAGGGATAGGAAATTTAATTTTGCGAACCTGGCAAGCTTTTACATATCTTTTCTCATTCTTTTTTAGGTGTGCATCTTCATGGCTTCAGTACACTCTAGCATTTAATGATGAATCCAGAAGTTATATAATGTTGAGATTCACATCACTAGTTTCTGTTGGTCTGATAGTGTAGGTGTGTAGTGCATTGAGACGTGATTTTTTTTTTTGCATTTTCTCAAATGAATAAATAATAATATATTGATTCGCTTCTTTAACTAAATGGACTATCATATTTTGTATCCATGATATGGAAGTTTTCTTCATAGATCAAAAAAGGTTTGAATATGTAAGTGCAGTACTTAATACTTGACCAACAACTGCCGCTACCTATATTATTGTTTTCTGGGACTTTTGTTCACAGTTCACACTGCCTGGTGATTGAACTGTTTGATCTCCTATACAAATTTAGTACTAATATATTTGCTTCCAGGATAATATTGTGACTACTAACTACCATAGTTTGATCATGGCTTGCAACTTCCTACAACGAAATTATTTTAATACATGCAAACTTGCAGGAGAACTGTTTTTCATAACTGACAGAGGAAGTGGATTCTGGAACATTTATAAATGGGTAATTTGGTTTTCTTTACTTGAGCTATTTAATATTCGTAACTTCTTATGACACACTTTGTGTTTTGTGTCGTGGAGAGTAATAACTTCGAAGTTCAATGACTCATGACATGGTGATAAGACTGCATTCCTTTTCATCATCTGATCTTTGCTAGCATAAAATATATCTGCTCTTCTTTGTATCAGGTTGAACACACCAATGAGGTTGTTCCGGTGTACACATTAGATGCTGAGTTCACAAGACCACTGTGGGTTTTTGGCATCAGCTCTTACGATTTTCTTGGAAAGAGCAATCACATCGTTTTCACTTACAGGTTCTGATAATTCTGAGTTGTTTGTTTCATTGTCATATTTTGTTGATGAAACATCTTTAAATACTGTCCAGTACCAATATCACACAGGCAGCTTGGGAGGTCATATCTTGGTGTTCTAGATTGTGATTCAGGTTCTGTTTCATTGCTCGACACCCCCTTCTCTGATTTGTCCAATTTGGTAAGCAGCAGAACCTGCAAGCCCTCTATTTGAATTTTTTGTTTCATGTATGTACTGTGGCGTGTTACTTGAATTTAACGCTGGTGGTTGTGATGATCTCTTTTGTGGTCTGGCAGGTTACTGGAAATGATTACTTCTATATCGAAGGTGCCTCTGCAAGTGTCCCAATGTCAATTGCAAAGGTCTATACGATGTGACAACCACATTTTGTGTTATGTACTGATGAGTATTAGTGCATCAACTAATGCAGCACATATGTTTGTTTCCTCCCAGGTGACTTTGGATGAGAACAAAACAAAAGTAGTTAGTTTCTCAATAGTCTGGTCCTCCTCACCAGATGTTGTGCAGTATAGACCTTTCTTCAGCACCCCAGAATTTATCGAGTTCCCTACATCCAGCCCTGGGCAGAAGGCTTATGCCTATTTCTACCCACCTTTGAATCCCATGTTTCAAGGTTTACCAGAAGAAAACCTCCATTGCTTGTCAAAACTCATGGTATGATGAACCCTTCTGATGTCTCAAAGTAATCATTCACACTGAAGTTCAGTGTCTATTTTTTGCCCTTTATTTCATTAAATGTGGGTTCGCGAAGTAAGTTATGGGATCCTCTCTTTTCCATGATGCCAACAAAACCCTGAAGCCTTGATAATTGCCACCATTTGCAGGAGGACCTACAGCTGAAACACGTGGAGTTCTAGACCTTAGTGTCCAGTATTGGACAAGTCGAGGGTGGGCATTTCTGGATGTTAACTACGGAGGAAGCACTGGTTTGTCCTAACCTCTAGTATTCAGATTGCACCTTCAGTAAAAGTTGAAAACTATTTGTTAGTTGCATGCTATAGTAATTGTAACTGAGGCTCTAGTTTTTTTTTAATTATTGCTATATGCTGAACTATATGGTAACATAAACTGAAGGGTATGGGAGAGAGTATCGGGAGAGATTATTGAAGAAATGGGGAATTGTTGATGTTGATGATTGTTGCAGCTGTGCAAGGTTCCTGGTATGACATATCATCAGCGGTTCTAATATGATCTTTGCATTTTAAGCAATGATACTAATGCACCTTACTTTATAAGGTGGAGAATGGGAAAGTAGATGAACAACGCCTCTGTATAACTGGGAGATCAGCAGGGGGATACACTACGTTAGCTTCACTGGCATTCAGAGATACATTCAAGGCTGGAGCATCTTTGTATGGTGTAAGTTCTATCTTTCAGTATATTTTCATCTATATAGGGTTTACTATAAGCAACATTCACAAGATGCTCAATGGGTTCTGCAGCTTCTATATTTGTTTTCTTGGTCAGTTACTATACTTGGTCATACTTATACTTGGTCAGTTACTATACTTGGTCATACTTATACTTGGTCAGTATATTTTCATCTATAGGGTATCCAGACCTTATGCTATTGCCCAGTACGGCATACTTATACTTTGTCAGTTACGTTGGTAGACTGATTGAAAATGCAGTTGCTTAGTGCCATTTTGGTTGCTATAATTAAGACATCCGGTTATTTTTCTCTTTGCCTGTATAGATAATAACTAACTCTTTTGCTGATTTGATGGGCAGATTGGTGATATTTCTTTGCTAAGAGCAGAGACACACAAATTTGAGTCCCATTATATGGACAATCTTGTCGGTAAGAAAGTATCTAATCATTTTTTTTTTTGGAAAAGGATGTTCAGCCACTCATTGTTATGCTTTTGTAGTTACTTCTCTCACTGTATGTTTTCAGGAAATGAAAGTGCTTACTACGAGCGATCACCAATCAACTTTGTCAATAAATTTACATGCCCAGTGATTCTCTTCCAAGGGTTGGATGATAAGGTAGGTGCTGATCGCCAACCACATTAGTTATCATGAATTCATGAGTACATAGGTCACGTATATGTGTGTTTCATGACATATCACAATTAAATGACGTCAAAGCTGATTTGAGTTGAGATCAATATCGGGCATACATACTGGGACTTTTGACTGGAGATTCTGTTTCTTATGTAATGGATTAGTCACTCTATTCTCCAGATAGTATTATTATAGTTCGTCCTGAAAACCTAATGGCCATCCTTCGGTATGTTCGTAGGGTTTTGTAGCTATTTGATTAGAATCTCTAGTACTTAAGAAGTTAAGATAAGTAACAAATCCCGTATTCACATTCTATAGCTTAAAGAAATTGGCAAGTTTTGGACCTGACCCTGGAATGGTTGCAGAATCAAAACTCAATTTTCTGAGAACCGGATCTCAAAACTTGGAGGCGTTTGATCTAAAAAACTAAAATGGAGGCAAAATGTTCGAAGTTTCAAGTGTAGCCCTGAAATTCGATTTTCTGAGAACTGGATATCAAAACTTGGAGGCGTCTGATCTAAAACAACGAAAATGGAGGCAAAATGTTCGAAGTGAAAAGTAATTCTATAAGGTCTTCATATAATTCCATTAAGATGAAAATTGCTGCAACATTTCCTAGTAAAAGGTGTCTGAAATCTCACAAACCAGAATCTCGCTCTGGCCTTATGCGCAATCACAATCTGCATTTAGCTTGCAGAAGTGTGAGGCTGAAAAAAGACCGTAGCTAAACAACACGTGCCTCAATGTTGTTGCAGGTCGTACCACCAGATCAAGCACGCAAAATATACAAGGCCTTGAAAGAAAGCGGTCTGCCTGTTGCGTTGGTTGAATACGAAGGGGAGCAGCATGGGTTCCGCAAGGTTGGATACTGTGCTGATTACCTTTCTGTGCCTTCAACCCTGTCAACAACTTTCAGGGTTGTCATGGATTTTAACTTCCCTTTTTTCCCCACTCTGAACAGGCTGAAAACATCAAGTTCACCTTGGAGCAGCAGATGGTGTTTTTTGCTCGAACGGTCGGGAAATTCGAGGTGGCGGACGATATAACTCCAATCAAGATTGAAAACTTCGACTGATGCGCGCAAGAAACAAGTGTAGCAGTAGTTTACATTTCGACTGATGTGTTGGATCAGATTATATCGAACGTGTTTATTGCAATAGGTCAGTTCACATTTGTTTTGGTTGGTTAAAAGCTTACAAGTAGTGCACTCTAGCAAATTAGGATCTGGGTCCATCTATGCTCGGATCATTTGCAAGGAAACCTGCGTTTCCACATTGTGATAGGGCATCATCTCCTGTCGATCGTCTCTCTCTAAGTGGAAAACTTTTTTTGTGTACTTACTCCGTACTTGCTTGATTGCTAAGTTGGAGGTTTGAAGCGCCAAACTCAGTTGCTCCCTCCGCTTTTTTATTTTAATATAAGATGTTTTAGCTCTTTATCACATTCACATATCTAGACACATTTTAGTGTGCATTCATTACAATATGTATCTAGACAACATGTGTCACAATATATATCTAGACATGTGTCATAACTAAAACGTCAGATACATGTATCTAGACACATTTTAATGTAATTGCAATATGTATAATTATGAAGGAGTAGCTGACAATTCTATGAGAGCCTGACAATTCTATGAGCGAGAAGTTTCAGATCTCTGAATTTTGTGCTTCTATTAGGAGTTACTCCCTCCGTTCAGATCTCTGAATTTTGTGCTTCTATTAGGAGTTACTCCCTCCGTTCCAAATTATTTGGGTTGTCCAAATGAGTTACTCCAAATACAGATGTATCTATACTTGGATCCATATTTGGACAAACCCAAATGTATCTATACTTGGATCCATATTTGGACAAACCCAAATCAAGTAATTCAAAACAGAGGAAGTAGAATAGCCAACTTAAATCATTTTACAATTTATCCACACGCTAGAACAACTAAATTTTCTCGATTAGAATTGTGGGGGCCGACCTACAAGTAGGAGAATCCCCTTTAAAAATTAGCGTGTGCTGCTATTTGCGGCGTGCACACGGTATTCTTTAGTAAAAGGCGAAAGAATAGTTCGCTTTGTGCTCACCGCGCAGCTGCGTGCTTTCTTCCGCTCGCCCCGGTGCTCCTTATATACACGTCCCGCGGCTGGCAGCCTTCCCAGAGGAGCGAGGTGGGACTAAACTCTCGTGCGCGGCTACGGCTTCGCTCGCCTCGCTATAGAATCTATAGATTTTTTTTTTTTTGAGCAGATATAGAATCTATAGATGGTCAGGCCCGTGAGAGCTCCAACCGAGCAACAACGCTGGGCCGAACCTGGTGATAGCAGAACATTCCTATACGTTAGAAGTAGCCCAATATGCAAGTGAGCATCTTTTTTTTTAATGTAAATTGACAAATTGTATCTGTTTCCCACTAGCCACAAATTGCTTTCCTACTATTCAGAAGGGCATTAGTTCAGTTGAAAATTTTCTAGCAATTCGAGGAAAAGACGTTCACGATATTACAAAGACTAGCAAAGTGCCCGTGCGTTGCAACGGGCTTAAAATGGATCACACACCTTATGTTTTAAGTAAAATTGGATTTTGGTTCCATCATCGTTCCAGAGTATGCGGGCTTTCTCTCATATTTCAATTCTCTTACCTGTACATTATACAACAATCCTCACAAAAGTTAAAAAAAATAGTCACGACTTACATTCTAATTTTCTTTGTATACATCGTGGCTATCCAAAAGTATCACACATTATTTTATCTGACCCACAACCAAATAAATCTCAGAGTAAGAAAACATAAGTGCACACAGAGCAACCTCAAGGAATTCGAAGTAAACTTGTGCTCAAATGAAAGAGCAGGTAGGAATGTAAACAATAGGCTATTATATCATGTGAGAGCAAGCATGTGAACCAGGGGGCACTGGGGCAGCAGATGGCAGAGCCGACTCCACTATCTTGGGATTTGCACTTTCAGTGTCTGATCACAGCATTTCTTAAGCTAGCACTACTGACCTCTACTGACATAATCTGGAAATGTTTAGTACAATGACTAAACATTTTTATCTGTAGGTTTGCACTTTTTGCAGTGCTGCAGAGAGCACATCATTTCTTAATTCCATCGTCAGAGAGTGCGCACAGGAACTCTCACACAAGGCAAAAGAAATCACCTGTGACACGCGCAACGGTATTAACAGCCAATTGTGCTTAGACTGAACCATGTATTCAACCCCAGAACAAAAACATACTCATGCAGCATGTGACATTTAGAAAGTAAGACCAACAAATCCTACCCAAGAAGACACAGGTCAGACTGTCACACACAACGGTAGTAACAGCCAAGTGTCCTCACACTAATCCATCCTTTCAATCCAGGAAAAACACTCATGTAGTATGTAACATTTCAGAAGGTAAGTCAAAGTTGCAGGACGAACAATCCTACACAAGACACAAGTCATCCTACTCTCCTCTAGCAGGAAGAGACAGACACCTCATAAGATCAGATTCAGAGTCACGCCGGAACCAAGTAACACTCAGAGAACAGAGGAGTTTCAGGCAAGGCAAACACCTATTATTGGATCACTATGTCAGGAAGGGTGGTAACTGCAGAGTCGGCGGAGGAGTCCACCATCTTGGCAACCTCGTCCGGGTTGGCGCCGACGATCGTCTTCACCACCTCCTTCCCCTTGACGAGGAAGAAGGTGGGCATGGCCTTCACTCCCAGTTTGGAGGACACACCCTGCATGTACAGGCAGCACACATGGTTGTTGCAGCTTAGCTTAACTGAACTGGGGCATCTTCCGGACTTAATTAATCGAGCGATATTTGTTTGTTTGTCCCCCGATCTCGAATACGATGGACTTTGTGTTGTGTACCTAATAGATAGCTCTCTACATCAAATATTCGAAGTATATCTTGATCATGATTCTCTGAACTCTTGAACAAAATCTGCAATAGCAGAATCACATGCCTGTTTATCCAATAATATCGGTATTCACATCCCAGCAAAATTACAGTCGATGCATATATTTCTTTCATATGCTATTTTCCACCACATTTTCTTATACAGTTTTCAAGATGTAATTATAGTAAAAATTTATCAGATTTGTCAAACTCAATCAGCAAAGCATCCGAGCTGAATAGACAAATTTATCAGATTCAATCAACAAAGCATTGAGGCTGCATAGGATCTATACCAATTTTTTGCAGAACACACGTATCGTACGTTAGCTAGCATGTGCGGATGGATCCTGGACCTGGACCGCGCTCAGAGGAGCATCTCGTTGCTGCCCGAGGCCTCCTCCCGTTCAATCAACAAGGTGGAGCTCCACGGCCGCTCGACACATCCTGAACCTCGAGGTGAGGCGGGCGAGGGGCGCGGTGCAGGTCTTGTTGACGACGCCGGCAAGCCCGCCGGCGGCCAGGTGCGACGCTGACCTCACCCAAGCCGAACCAAGGTCTGAGGAGTCAGATCTTACGAGGACTGACGAGCAGGAGAGGCGCCATCGAGCGGAGTGGCCGGTGGCCAGCGACGGCGGCGCGAGCGGCGAGCCGAGGGGAAGAGAGAGAGAGTGCGTGAGCCGTGCGGTCGGGACGGGAACAGGATCAGGGCTTCTCCGCGGTGGCATAGTCGTAAATTATTTCAAGTTGAAGGGCAGACGATGTACGAGCAGAGAAAGCTGGACCGCGGGTTGATTTTCAAATTGTATAGGGGGTTTTGCGGAAAACTGGCGCGACGGACGTAAGACGTACGTCGACTACTGATATTATATAGTAGAGATTAATAGCCAATCCAGCCAAATAATGTAAAAGAACTGCGGGTATGTGCCAACTAAGTGGATCCTGGCTTGTACATAGTGTAGGCTTGGTTAGGTTTCCTCCCGCGGCGTTGTGGTGTGGGCGACGTGGTCGGCGAGGTATCGGTGTCGGCGTGCTCCTTCACCGGCGGCGGAGCTCTTCGGGTCTTCGGCGTCGTGCGTGCGGCCTCTGGAGGTTGGGGATCTTCGGATCCACTGACCTCGCCCGTCCCCGGGTATCGCGAGTGGTGGTGCTGCCGGAGAGCAAGGTTCAAGACGGTGGCTTCGCTGGGTTGTGGCTTCAAGGTGGGGATCTGCGGCGTCGGCCTCAGATCCGGAGCAGTTCGAGCTCGGGGGCCGCCCCCGGCCGATGGTGGTTCTTCGTCGTCTCTTCCAGCTCCTCGGAGGTGGATACTCCTGCGGCTCGTCAACGCCTTCGGGCTAGGGGCTCTACTGCTCCTTTGGAGGTCGTGCTGGGTGGCCGCTTCCTTCGTCGTCTCCGGCGGTGCAGGGTTCGTTCCCCAGTTGATCTCGAGGTTGAAGTTGGTGTGTGCGTTCGTCGTCGTCCTCTGTTTCTTTGCTTGTTTTGTTCAGTGTACTTGTTCGATCTTTGTTCTTCTTACTCGATGAATACAAGTATGTGAATTAGCAAAAAAAAAATAGAATACCAGAAGGACTAAAAGTACCATTACACTTTTTCAGAAAAGCTTTAGTAGAAAATTGAGAGGATAGACAAAAAGAAAGGGACACGGCGTTTCGGGTCACAGGTGCAGATGTACCCGTTGTGTAAAACATTTTTGCTTTAAAAATGTAAAAAAATTCTAAAATAAATTCGGATATACATCGGGACATGAAAAGACATTTGTTGTGACCTATACAAAAAGACAAAAAATGTCTCGTACAAAGTCATTTTGGATCGCCCGGATTTGTCTTTTTTGTCATAAAAAATGTCTTTTCTTCACAAAACTTTTTGTGCCAACATAAATGTCTTAAAATATATCCAAAATATTTATTTTGAAGTACCATTACACTTTTTCAGAAAGGTTTAGTAGAAAATTGAGAGAATAGACGAAAATAAAGGCACACGGCGTTCCGGGTCACAGGTGCATGTAAAACATTTTTTTTTTTTAAAAATGTTCAAAATTCTAAAACAAAATTCGGATATATATCGGGACATTTTGTGTTAGCATAAAAAAATTTGTGGAGATAGACATTTGCTGTACAAAAAAGACAAAAAAATGTCTCGTACAAAGTTATTTTGGAGCGTCCGGATTTGTCTTTTTGTACAGGTCATAAAAAATATCTTTTCTTCATAAAACTTTTGTGCTAACATAAGATGTCTTAAAGTATATCCGAAATATTTATTTTGATTTTATTTACATTTTAAAAATTGTTTCTTGAGCGGTGGGTGCATCTGCACCCGTAACTTATCGGATTTTCAAAAAGAAAGGCAGAACAGAGCGAGAGTAGAAAATGAAGTTGGAACTCTCACGTACACATCCAAAGGTCCCCATCGGCCATCGCATCCATAAATAAAATAAAAAATAAGAATAGAAAAAATAAATTCAAGTTTATAATTTTTCTAGTATCGTCCTTCCCAGCGCCGACGATGGCCACCCAACAACCGTCTAGGGAGTTGACGTGTACATCCGTCTCTAGTGACTAGTGGTGACTATGGCGAGGCATGACCGCATGAGCCTCATGGGGGAGACGACGGGGTGAAGTTTACACATGCTGGACTGATTCAGTTGCCTCTCCCTGTGGCCTTTACCCTTGATTTCCTAGTGATTCAATATGCAGATGATACCTTAGTCATCATGCCGGCGGATTGTACGCAGCTTAGGCACCTTAAATTCATTTTGGATGAGTTTGCTATCTCTAGAACTATAGTAAATCTAATATGTACCCCATCAATGTTCCTGAGGAGATGATGCCGAATTTGATTGCTGCCTTTGACTGTCAACCTGGGGTTTTCCCATTTACATATCTGGGTCTGCCACTAGGTCTTTCAAAATCGAAAATAGAACACCTCATGCCTCTGGTTACTAGAGTGGGAAGAAGGCTCCAAACCTGCTCAGATTTCTTGACTTCTGCTGGGAGATTAGAGATGGTAAACTCTGTGTTGTCATCGTTGCCAACTTTCTACTTGAGTACTCTTAAGCTTTATGCTGGCATTGTGGTTCAGATAGATAAATATCGAAGGCATTGTTTATGGAGAAAGAAAGGATTAGAGAATAAAAATCCACCTTTAGCTGCTTGGTCCCTAGTTTGCTCGCCAAAAGATAAAGGAGGTTTGGGGGTGGTAAATCTGTATGAGCAAAATAAATGTTTGCTAATGAAGCATCTGGATAAGTTCTTCAATCATGCCGATCAACCTTGGGTTCATCTGATTTGGGAGAAATATTATCCAACAGGTTTACCTCCTGCAAAGATGGCAGAATGCTCCTTCTGGTGGAGGGATTGCTTGAAGTATCTGGACGACTATAAAACAATGGCTATTTGCAAGATGAGGGTGGGCAATACAGTTTTGTTGTGGGAAGACAAATGGTCTGACAACAAACTCAGGGTTACTTTCCCACGTCTTAGTTCGTTTGCTATTGACGCTGATATCTCCTTCAAACAAGCAGCAGACAACACCTCTTTACTGGATTTATTTCACTTGCCTCTCTTAGCTGATGCCTTTGAGGAGTTTCATGAGTTTGTCACTGTTGGAAAACCAAATGCAGGAGGGAATGGATGTGTGGGAATACTCTTGGGGTGCTAAATTCTCTGTGAAGAAGGCATATGAGAAGCTTCATGAGGGAGTTGCTCCGCCTTTAGCATTTAAATGGCTTTGGAAATCTTGTTGTCAGAAGAAGCATAAGGTGTTCGGTTGGCTTCTCCTTATTGACAGACTCAACACGAGAGGATTATTACAAAGGAAGACATTCTTTCTGGAAGATTATAGCTGTGTCATGTGCAATGCTGCGGTGGTAGAAACTAGAGACCATCTATTTTTCCACTGCCCATTTGCAAGAACTTGCTGGCGGCTGCTGGCTCCGGATGCTGATTTGTTGGATAAGCACGGTCTGGACTGTATTCAGCATCTCAAGGAAAAGATTGCCAAACCTTTCTTCATGGAGATCATCCTGATGGGGTTATGGGCTATTTTTTTTGTTTTGAGAAACCGCATCTGGATTACTGAAAAAAGATTACACAGGAAAACACCCGATTCATCCAGAGGCAGCACAGCTGTCCCTGTTTTACAGAAACCACCCCAATGAAAAAAGAAAATACGCACACGACCCTGGGAAGCTCTGCATCGCGAACTCCGCCGCCGTCTTCAATCTCGTCGTCGCAGCACCGCCGAACGAAGACGAAGATGAACAAGATGGCCACTATGTCACCTGCACACGCCGATAGGGAACTCAATCCCGTTGGAGTCGCCGCAGCTGCCACTCGCCGAGGACGGCGAGATTTTGGCGTCGAAGGAAGCGCATCGGCGGGGGCACGCCCCGGCCTGGGCAGGATGTCGAGCCGGCTTTGCCTCCACAGGCCAGCCTCCCGGCTCGCAAGAACACCGTAATGGAGGGATAGGAAAAAACTTGAGCAGGCCACCACCAATCCACCTCAAATCGGCCGTCACCATGATGGCTAGATTGGGGGAAATCAGCGGAACCTGACCAGCAGGAAGACGAGCTTGAAGAAGGAAGCACCGATGCCGTCCTTCCTGGCCACCCGCAGCACCTCGCCACCATAGCCAAGAACCACGCCATCGCAAATCGACTGACGCCGCTCGCCAGCGCCATCGACACGCTCCGAAGAAGCAACTCCGCCGATCTTGAGTTGGACCAGCAGCATCTCCTCCCCACCTCGCCGCCACGGCCGTCAGAGGAGAAAGACAGCAACTCTTCCACTCTTGATCTGCAGAGAAGGTGGCACAGCGGGCGATTTTATTGAATCGACTGTGCCCACCTTCCTCTTCGCAAGAAATCCACCATGGACCGATCTTGCAGAGGAGAGGAGGACTGATTCCGACGTCGCCGCGAGTGGCCAGGTTCCAGTCGAGAAGGGAGAAAGAAGCCATACAGGCTAACAGCAGCACAAAGGCTAAGCAAACTCTACACCTACTATCTACAGGCCAAGCAACGCATCCGCGTCCACGCCGAGCAGCAACGCCGCCGGAGAGGACTGAGGAGCGCGCCGGCGCGGAGGAAGGAGAACTCGGTGCGACTCTCAAAACGAGAGCGGAGGAGACGAGAAGAGAGGGTTATGGGCTATTTGGAGGACTAGAAATTATTTCATCTTCAACGACAGACCCCCAAGCCTATATCATTGCAGATCGATTTTTAAGGATGAGGTCAAGCTCCTCAAGTTGAGGGCTACCAGGAAAGCCTACAGCAACTTTGCTGCCTGGGTAGATAGTTTCATTTGAAGTTTTGGAGATAATTCTTTTTGTTTTGCTTTTCTTTTAGTACAACTCTCTTGTACTGAACAACTCTTTTTATATTTAAATAAATGCAGTACGAAAGTATTGTAAGTTATCTCCAAAAAAAAATGGCAAAATCTAGATCATGAAAAAGGGTCTTCAACATCAACGGCTTCGGGAAGAAAATAGTGCACAAACGCCGTCGTGAGTTTTCACCCCGTAGTAAAGTACGAGAAATCTACACAGCATTACATCAACAAGAGCTACAAGAAGTTTATCATTGCCACAATGAAGGCCAGACCAATCTTTATTGATACATTGTACGGAGTACTTCGTAATGTACCAGTGTGGAACCGATTTCGCTGTGGACTCCACCACCAACCTTCTTCATTTCCCGATGAAGGCCACCGTGCGCTGCTGCAGCTTGATGCCTTCCTCCGAGTCGAGCTTATCGGCGTGAAACGCGTGGCCGACGCCCTTGGACTCGAACAGCTCCACTTCGCCGGCGTAGCCGCTCGCCTTGAGCTCCCGGTAGTACCACAGCGCCCGCTCCTTGAGCCGGAAGTCGTTCTCGGCCACGCACACCAGCACGCGCTCGCAGGGGATCTTGGCCACGGCGGCGCGCGCGTCGTCGTTGACGAACGGGTTCACGACAGGGTCGTCCAGCCCCAGCGACCCCGGGAACACGAACCTCCACCTGCGGTCCATCTGCTCCCGCACTTCGGGGCCCAACGACGCCGCCTCCGCGCCCACGGCCTCCTTCCCGTTGAAGTACGGGTGCACGACCAGGAGGCCGCGGACGGACACGCCGTCCGGCAGCGCGCCGGCCGCGGAGGCGCGGATGGACATGTTGTGCGCGAGGTTGGCGCCGGAGCTGCAGCCGGCGAGGAACACGCGGGAGAGGTCGGCGTGGTCGACAAGCCAGGGGTCGGCGCCGTCGCCGAGGGTGACCGCCCACCGCACGCCCGCCCAACCGTCCTCGTACGCCGCGGGGAGCATGTGCTCCGGCGCGAGGCGGTAGTAGACGGACACGCAGATGGCGCCGGCGCGGGCGACGAGGTCGTTGAGGTAGGCGTGGGTGTAGGGGCGGGCGGGCGAGCCGATGACGAAGCCGCCGCCGTGGAAGTAGACGATGACGGGGAGCTTGGCAGGGGGCGCGGGGGCGTCGGGCGGAAGGTATACGCGCGCTCGGGCGGCGCCAACGAGGATGTCCTTGGAGGCGACGCCGGTGAGCGGGTCGGTGCCGGCGGGGACGGTGGCGTTGCTGCCGTGGCGGAAGACGCGGCCGCTCTTGTACTGGCAGAGGAAGGGCGGGAAGTCGAAGCTGATCTCGGAGTCGGGATCCATGGCAGGAGATGGGCAGCGGAAGCGGTTGGTGGTGGGAGCTGGCCACCGACTCCTAGTACTGAACTGGATTGAGTTCTGCTTCAGGAGATGGGGCAGCTGAACAGCGGCAGTGGTTGGTGGTGGAAGAAAATGAGCTGACCTCCAACTATTCCAACAGAATGGAGTAAACTCTCGCCAACCACGGTCTAACAAACTGAACTTGCAATGGGAATGGGTAGTAGGGTATGGGCCCGACCAGACCCATACCCGCGTAGTCAATGAGTACAAAACTCTATCCATATTCGTACCCACGGGTATAAAATTTTACCCGTACACATACCGGCGGATACCCATATCCACTGGGTACCCAACGGGTAAATCAAATAGTACACATGTTATACATAATTTTACATGACAACTCAACTCAATAATATATATTTGAGTACATGACAATTATCTCAACTCAAATTGATAATTGATGACAACTTTAAAATAGCTTCACAACCTCACGAGAATGAATGTTGGACCTCCACGGGCAAGATTATAAACGGGCAGGGTATGGGTATACCCACGAGTACGAGGTTATACCCGTGTCCTACCCATGACTTAACGGGTAGGGCACGGGTACTACATGGGTATAAATTATACCCCTACCCTACCCATGCGGGTACGATACCCGCAGGTACCTGTACCCGTGGGTAAAATTGCTATCCTTGCAGCTCAGTGTTCATGACATTTTTTTTCTAGGCTGATCATTTGGTTTCCCCAATGTGTATATTTTTATTGATTTTTCAAAAAGTTATGTACAAGGGAAGACAAGGTGCTAAAGGTTAGCAACCGATAAAGAAAGGCCATAAGCTAAAGAAAACCTAAGGCTAATTAAGCAAAGCTATTCACCCATCATCTCACGACCAAAATGACTAAGAAAAAGGTTCCTGGGTCTCATTTCCTGTCGGTGTACTATAAAGTTAGAACCAAGTCCGTGCTAATGTCATCATCGTCATCCTCCATATTCCAGATTATTGCTTAATGGAAACTCGGCACCTCAATTACCCACAATTCGAGCCTCCGCCATGGAGATCCCTATCGCCGCTCTATTTCAACTTTTTTAGTTTTCTTTGGTTGAATTCAAAATTCAGTCAAAACTTTGCGGTCTGTATTATAGAAAATACTTGACAAAGTTTATGATTTGTCGAGTGTTACACTCGGTAAAGTTTTAGTCTATCAAGTATCGTTTTAAAGACCATGTTTGCCATGTTCCGAGCAAAATACCCCTGACAAATAGCCAAATACTCGGCATTATCGCGTTTTTTGTAGTGTTTACACCATAAAACAACGCAACATGTGTTTGTCGTGTATTTTTAGATTATATTAAGATGCTATTTGAAAAAAAGATAAATAAGATGTCAAATTCATTTCAAGCACATAGAGATTGTCATCCCATCACAAAAAAAAACCACATCATAAATAAGATGCTATTTCAATCTTTTCGATTGCTTATAGTACTTGCGATGTCAATTGCTCAAGTGCCAACTCATATGCATCTACCTGTTTTTCCTAACTTGTGCTATCAAATATCAAGTACGTGTCAGGTCTTCATCTAACACCATGGATTTGCTACTAAAATTGTATGAACAGTGCTGCTTTTTGAAACTTATACTCTACCGGCCCCCCTTAACATGGGAGATTAAGGGATCCTGCCTCCGCCCCTGGCTGCTACTGTGTGTTTGGTGTAGGTATTCTTGAGCTACTCGGCATCGTATTCGCTCAGCCGACGTTGCTCGTAGCCATGGAATTCGTCGTCGTTGCAGCGGTTAGTAGGCCGCCTTGGTGTCCGTGTGTGAACTGACCGCGCACCACCACCGTCCCGGCACCGCCGCTGCGCCACGCCATTGTCCTGCTCGCCGCACTTCATGGTGTTATGATGGTGTGAGATAAGTCGACCACATGGACACGAGATAAGAATACACGAAACACAGATGAATACCAAACGCCGTGCTAAAAAATCTTGCACCCAGCCAAACGGGCATGATTAGAACATTGTTAGAAACCAAACAACTTGCACAACGTGGCTCGAGTCACGTTTTTCCAGGACCTGGCCCTGAAGAGGCTGGCTCTGGAACTCATGCAAAAATCTCAAATATCGTGTTGGCAACCAAACACGCCCTTTATAATTCCCAACTCGTTGATGCATGGCTTGGTGCCGCAAAGGAAAAAAATTGCCGGATGAGTGTACAACATTAGTTTATCATAACAGATGAGTGTACAACATTAGTTTATCATAACAGCATCCCTCACGTGTGCCATCATGATGGTGTGGAATAACACGTTCGTTAAAAGACCCCAAGTGTAAGGTTTGATGTAATTTAGCATCAACTTTTTTCTTGATTACAAAATCAAGGTTATCAATCCAGTAGGACTTGGAGAAGGCTTCGGAAAGGTGTTATCGACACCGTTTACGATTACTGACGTGGACCTGCGCACACACGAATAAACTATTTTGTCCCAACGAAACAGAGAGGGTGTCAATCTCTCCGGCTTGCTGAACATAAAGGATTAAACGTATCATAGAAAATATTATGAGAGCAAAAATGACCAGCGAGCAAATGACTAGGAAAAGCTATTAAAACGGTTGTAAACAATGTAGGAAAATAGGACCGGGGTCCACAGTTCACTAGTGGTGTCTCTCAAAAAGATAAACGTGTTAGGTGAACAAATTACAGCGGGCCAATTAACAAACATGGGCGTAACTCAATACTATCATGACACATGGTTCACCGTTTCATTTAATAGGCATTACGTCAAAATACATAAACCGTTATCCAAATGCATCTATGACTAATAATTCACCCCGGGATCGCTATCCAGCATGTCACCCGAAAGTATTAAGTAGCAAGCAACAGATAATTGCAATAAGCAAGATGCGTAATGTAAGCAATGTGTCGGGGGGTTACCCCCGGATAGGCTAAAGATGAGGTAAAGACATGTAAGGTTAAGGCTATAAGCCGTCCGAGGTAGCAATTAAGCAAAGACGCAGGAGGCGTCATCCGACGTAAGGTGAACGTCGGAGGAATCATCCGAGGTATAGCCTCCGAGGTATGAACCTTGGGGCAGTCAACTAGTTACCCAAGGACAAGGTGTTATCTACCGAGGTATAGGATCCGGAGTATCCCGAGCCAAGATGAAGCGTGGCCCGACGTATAAGTGACCGGCCAGCCGAGGTTAGCAGCAAGTATCGAGGCATGTCAGAGGAGTCACGGGCGCCGCAGAGCCCGTAGCCCCAAACGTCAGAGGACGGCGAGGTCCGTCCACGGGTTTCCCGGAAGCTCGGGGGCCTAGGAGCTGACTCGGCTATTTCGGGAAAGGTCTACAGGCTAGACCTCGGCAGGCTACTGAAGTATGACCGGAAGAGGAAAGCTAGGCCTGGCTGGCCTGACAGTTCGGCCGTTGAGCTGGCAGGAGGCAGAGGCTTGTCTTCTACCTTTTGGCCATGCCATTGTCAGTTGTAGGCAGGGGTAAAAATGTACTTCGGCCTGTGTATATATGCGGCATCTCTACCTCCAGGGAGGAGGACGGCGAAACCCTAGCTCATTTCCCCCTTCATAGTTTCATCTTCCATCTAGAGCTCTCACTTGAGCAGCATCATACAGCTCGAGGAGCACCTTGTACCTAGAACTACACTGATATATTGAGAGAGGAAAGGCAGGAGTAGGGGTTTTACTTCCTCACGAAGGCCCCGAACCTGGGTACATCGTGGTGTCTTGTGTTCTTGGCTTTCTTGGCTTCTTGTTCATGTTCTTGTGGTTTCTTGCATGTTCTTGCTTGTGCACATCTTGAGTGCATAAACCCTCCCCGGATTCCCCCAACGACCATTCGGCCCCAACTAAGCCATACCCATGGCATCTGCCGTGATCCCACCACGACAGTTGGCGCCCACCGTGGGGCAGATTGAGGCGTTGGGTGGAGTTTCCATCCGGACGGGCTCCTCTGAGTGTGTTCTTTCTGGCCTTGTTGCCAACATCGGCGAGTTTGCCTTTGTGAGTGACAATGCGGGTTGCTTCGCCGGCAAGCCTTTCCCCACCAATGGTTTCCTCATGATGCTCGGCAGCTTCCCCACATACGTTGCTGTCGAGGTGGTTCGCGAGTACCCGGAGCAGGTGCTCGTGGACGACGAAACTCCACTCCTGGCGGCTTTGGGCCAACGTGTTACTCGCCCTCCGAGGTGTGTGGAGGTGATGGTGGCTGGTACCCAGCCTGCAGCTAGCAAGGCGGATGCTGGCAAAGTCGCGCTAGCCGAGGTGGAGGCGACACCAACTGCGCTGCCTGAGAAATCAGGTCGGGCGGCGAAGTTTCCGTACGAGAAACCTAGTCAGAATGAGCAGTTGGGCATGCCAAGGGAAGAGTTTCCCTTAGAATCTATCGTTGATAGGTTAGCTCGGCCACTCGCAGTAGAGCAAGTGTGGAGCATACAGTGGCCGGGTTAGAGGCAGAGCGCCAGAGAGTGATGAGAGAAGCTCGGTTGCTGGCCGAGGCTAGGCAGCAGTTTGATATGGAGCAAAAGGAGTACAATGCTGCACATGGTATAGAGGATGGTTTTACTCCGGTTGTGCGGCGTAAGAAAGCTGCTCTGTTCAACCGAGGCAAGGACCTCTATGAGGAGATGGTTAGGGCTGCAGTCTCGAGCTCGACTAAGGCAACAAGTAGCAGGTCGGCTACTGGTAGGCCGGTGTATAGTTCACCAGCCAAGAACCTTAGAGCAGCCGAAGCAGTAAGGGCCGGGCTATCGGAGTTGACCGGAGATGCATGGCGTGAGCAGCAGAAGCGGCTCAATGAGTTAGTGCATGTGGCCAGCAAGCAAAATGAAGCCCTCCGCAAGGCCGGGCTTGGCGGTTCGCAGGCGGTCCATTCGATTAGGCCAGTTAGCCAGGGGTCCAAGGGGCAAGCCTCGTCTCCACACGTCGGAGGAGCCGAACGTGCCCGGAGTGTCACTTCAGGTCGGAACAAGGAGATGCAGCTGCAAGTGTACGATCCGGTGTTAGCTGGAAAGCAAAAGGTCGGTGACGCTAGCCGAGCCAATGGAGACCCCGGCCCAGGTGATGCAAGCCGAGCTAAAGGCCGTTCAGCTCAGGGAAATCAGAACGGTGGGCAAGCAGCGTCGGCTGGCCGAGGTAAACCACCTCAGCCCCCGAGGCATCAGCAGCAACCCCGGCCGCAGGAGCAGTATCAGCAAGAGCCGGAGTATGTTCCGCAGCCGAAGAGCGTCGGTCGAGGTGGCGACCGATATGATGATGGAAATTCAGCCATGGAGCGGGCTGGATTCTATAGAGTGGATGGTGCATTGGGAGAGCGTATCGGAGCTCGGACGTTGCCTACAGGTGACGCGCGATACAAGCTAGATCGGATTTACAAGTCCGAGAGGTTGGAAGAGGAAGGTCCTCCTGGTCCGGCGTGTTTTGGACCTCGGATCATGAAGGAACCACCTCCACCAGTGTCTCAGTTTCAGTTGGGTCGGAGTACCAGGCCGTACAATGGGAGCACCAAGCCGCAAGATTGGCTAGCTGATTATGTTTCAGCAGTATACATTGCGGGGGGCAATCGCCGATGGGCGGTCCGGTATCTCCCGCACATGTTGGAAGGTCCTGCTCGGATCTGGCTGAACAATTTGCCGGAGAATAGCATCAATTGCTGGCTGGATTTAGAGGAGGCATTCAATAGCAACTTCGCCAGCACTTACAAGAGGCCAAACCGACCTCAGCTTTTGCAGGCGTGCAAGCAGGAGGACAATGAGACTGACCGAGAATTCTTGACTCGGTGGAGCAATGTTCGGAACTCCTGTGAAGGAGTTATCGAAGCACAGGCTATAGCGTGGTTCGCTGATGGATGTCGGTATGGTAGCATGTTGTGGCAGAGGCTCCAGAGAGATATGCCAAAGACTCTGGCCGAGACGATTCGGATAGCTGATTCCTATGCCCTTGGCGATCCGATGCAGCCTCTGATGGATGGGAATGCCCGGAACAGGAGGAATCCGATGAACAATCGCAACAACGGACCGAGGTTTGATAACCGTCAAGAGTTCGGGCAAAAGAGGAGAGAACCAGATTTCCAAGTCAATGCTGTAAACCCAAGTCAGTCCGGACCTGGAGGCGCCCAGAAACCGAAGACTGAGGGTCAGGCATGGACTCCGAACCAGAACCAGAGTCAGGGCGGTGGTGCGAAGCAGTGGCAGGAGGCCGGACCACCTGTGACTTATGAGTCATTGGTGAATGGGCCATGTATCTATCATGGCAGGAATGGCAAAACACCCAACCATACCACTCTGCAGTGTAGTTTTCATCACCGAACCGCTGCAGAAGGGGCGAAAGCTGGGACAAACCGGAGTGGGCCACCGAACCAATGGCGTAGACCTCAATATCCGAACGCGCAGCAGCAGCATAAGCCGACCATAGCGGCGCAGAATCAGAGCTTAACCGGAGCAAATTCAACCCCGGTGCATGCGGCCCAAAACCAGAAGATGGTGCAGGCGAAACCGGTGAATGCAGTGAGTGCCCAGGGCAACAACAACAACGGTGGTGCCGGCCAAAGCCAAACGTGGTCCTTTGAGAATCAGAGGTATGAGAACCCCGGTAATGATTATAGGGAAGTACATCAGAGTTACGTGGTGTTTGTGACTGAGTCAACTGATAAGAAGAGTATGCTGAGGCGTGCCAAGGAGGTGAATGCAGTAACTCCAGCAGTGGTGAAATACATGAATTGGTCCGAGCAAGAGATCACTTGGAGCAGGCAAGATACACCTCGGATCATGCCGAGCCCTGGAAACTATGCACTGGTGGTGGATCCGACGTTCTGTGGGCCGACCAACAATGTGAGATTCACCCGAGTCTTGGTGGACAATGGGAGTGCCATAAATATCATGTACCGAGACACCATGGTCAAGCTGGGATACTCACCGAACCAGTTGCAGCCTAGCAGCTGTACGTTTCACGGTATTGTGCCCGGGGTCTCTTGTGCACCTATGGGAAAGTTTGGGTCGACGTGGGTTTTGGTACCCGAGATAACAGCCGAGTTGAAAGTCTTGAGTTCGAGGTTGTGGACTTGCAGAGCCCTTACCATGCCTTGCTGGGAAGGCCAGCCTTGGCCAAGTTCATGATCTCCACTCATGTGGCCTACCTGAAGATGAAAATGCCGGGGCCCAAGGGAATAATAACCATTTCAGGTGACTACAAGAAGGCTATGCAATGTGCCTCGGCGGGATCTAGTTTAGCCGAGTCCTTGGTGATCGCGGCGGAGAAGAAGCAACTTCAGAAGGTGGTGGCAATGGCGCAGTCTACTCAGCTCGGCATGTCCGGACTAATTACTCCGGACATGAGCGCTTCATTCGAGGTGCCCAAGGAGACCAAGAAAATCCCGCTGGACTCGGAGAACCCGGAGCGTTTCGCCATCATTGG
Organism: Poa pratensis; assembly: GCA_947311845.1. Lineage (NCBI taxonomy): Eukaryota > Viridiplantae > Streptophyta > Magnoliopsida > Poales > Poaceae > Poa > Poa pratensis. Next base: position 4,062,080 of record CAMZMU010000105.1, read on the forward strand.
TGCTGGCATGGACGAGAAATAGGAAAGCGCGCTCTGTCACTTCCTCCGTGAGAATCGGGACATTTTTGCATGGTCGGCTAAAGACCTGCCAGGTGTTCCGAGGGAGTTGGCAGAGCACTCTTTGTTTGTTCGGCCAGAGGTGAAACCAGTGCGTCAACCGACGCGGCGGCTCTCAGATGACCGAAGAAAGGTGGTACTCGAAGAATTGGCGAAGTTACTGGCTGCAGGCTTCATCATGGAAGTGCTGCATCCGGACTGGATATCTAATCCAGTCCTCGTGGAGAAAAAGAAGGACGAACCGGCGATAGTCAAGGTGTGGCGCATGTGCATTGACTTCACCAACCTGAACAAGGCGTGCCCGAAGGATCCCTTTCCTTTACCTCGGATTGATCAAGTGATCGATTCTACGGCTGGATGTGAGCTGTTGTCTTTTATCGATGCATATTCTGGTTTTCACCAGATCCACTGAACACTGATGATCAAATAAAGACTGCCTTTATTACCCCGTATGGGGCGTATTGCTATCGTGTCATGTGTTTCGGTTTGAGAAATGCCGGGGCAACTTATCAAAGGTGTATGCAGAAGTGCTTACACTCTCAAATGGGCAAGAATGTGCAAGTGTATGTGATGACATTGTTATCAAAACTAAAAAGAAGCATACTCTCATCGAAGACCTCGAAGAGACATTTGCAAACTTAAGAAAGTATCGGTTGAAACTTAACCCGGACAAGTGCACCTTTGGTGTCCCGGCTGGAAAATTGCTCGGTTTCCTCGTATCAAGCCGAGGTATAGAGGTTAACCCGGCTAAGATCCGAGCGATCGAAAGAATGAAGTTGCCGAACTGTTTAAAAGATGTGCAGAAGTTCACGGGATGCCTTGCGTCTTTAAGTCGGTTTGTAAGTCGGCTAGGAGAAAAAGCCTTACCATTGTATCAACTTATGAAGAAAAGTACCAGTTTCACTTGGACCCCGCAGGCGGACGCGGCGTTCAATGAGCTGAAGAAGATGTTGTCCACTGCTCCGGTGTTGGCGTCCCCTTTGCAGAATGAACCGATGTTGATATACATTGCGGCTACAAACCGGGTCGTAAGTGTTGCAGTGGTGGTGGAGCGAGACGAAGGAGGCAAATCGGTGCAGAGACCAATCTACTACCTGAGCGAGGTGATATCCACGTCGAAGCAAAACTACCCTCACTACCAGAAGATGACGTACGGAGTATACCTGGCGGTTAAGAAACTGAAGCATTATTTCCAAGAGCATCCCATGACGGTGGTATGTGATGCTCCAATCTCGGAGATCATCGGATGCAAGGACGCAACTGGGCGAGTTGCCAAATGGGCGATCGAGGTATCTCCATATACTCCGCATTATGAAAGGCGAGATGCAATCAAGTCGCAGGCGCTACCGGACTTTTTATGCGATTGGGCCGAGATGCAATATGAGCCGCCCTTGCCGGACTATAATTATTGGAAGATGCACTTTGATGGGTCCAAGACCAAGGTCGGATTAGGTGCTGGCATAGTCCTAACCTCGCCGAAGCAAGACCAGTTGAAGTATGTGCTGCAAATCCATTTCTCGGCGTCGAACAACGTGGCGGAGTATGAGGCCCTGATCCATGGGCTCAAGGTGGCAAAGGAGATAGGTGTCCGGCGTATAGAATGCTTCGGCGATTCAGCTTTGGTGGTGCATCAATCCACGGCACTTGGGATGCATTGGATGCGAACATGGAGTTGTATCGGTTTCATGTGCAAAAGGTGTCTGGGTTCTTCGAAGGATGTGAGTACAAGCACATACCTCGGGGAGAGAATGAAGCCGCCGACGTATTGTCTAAGCTCGGTTCATCCAAAGAACCGGTGCCACCGGGGATAGCACTGAACCATTTGAGAACTCCTTCAATCAAGCCCTCGCCTGACTCTGAGTCAATTTTCTTACCGCCAAGTTCGGAGTCTGAGCCCATTCCTATGGAGGTAGACGTCGGATGCGTTTGGCCGGACTCGGGGACTGCTTCGCAGTATCCGAGGAATGATAGAGCCTTTCCTATGGAGATAGATGGTGGGAACTTCGGGTCTGACCCGGGGACTTCGCACCAACACTCGGGGACTGGCCGAGCAATGGTGGAGGAAATCATGAAGGAGATCATGGCGACCGAACCAATGGAGATAGATGAGAGGCTTTTTCCTCTGCATCCAGTGCCGGAGTGGGCGGAGCAGATCATGAACTTCATAGCCGATGGAAGTTTGCCAAGTGATACAACCGAGGCAAGGAGAATCCAGAGGAGAGCTAAGGGATACACCATCATCAACAAGGAGCTATACAAGAGAAGTGTGACCGAGGTGTTGCAAAGGTGTGTCGAACCAGCTGAAGGCAAGGAGATGCTTTTAGAGATCCACCAAGGAGAATGTGGACATCATTGCAGCACAAGAGCTCTGGTGGCCAAGGTGTTCCGGCACGGGTTCTATTGGCCCACCGCCAATGCCGATGCAGAAGATATAGTTCGGAAATGTGAAGGGTGCCAAAGGTTCGCCAAGCAGCAGCACATGCCAGCTTCGGCGCTCAAACCATTCCTATCACGTGGCCCTTTGCAGTTTGGTGTCTGGACATGGTGGGAGAATTCAAGCCAGCCCGAGGCAATATGACTCACATACTGGTGATGGTGGACAAATTCACTAAGTGGATCGAGGTGAAGCCAATCCGAAAGGTGGATGGTCATACGGCAGTGACCTTTTTGAAGGAAATAATCCTGAGATATGGATATCCTCATAGTATCATTACAGACAACGGCACGAACTTTGCTGTCGGAGAGTTTGCTCGGTTCTGCATGAGTAAGGGAATTCGACTTGATGTAGCCTCGGTGGCTCATCCACAGGCTAATGGGCAAGTAGAAAGGTCAAATGCATTGGTATTGGCCGGAATCAAAGCTCGGCTAATAGAACCACTGTTGAAAACACCGGGGTGTTGGATCGATGAGATACCAGCAGTTCTGTGGGGTCTAAGGACCACACCGAACAGATCAACTGGCTATACGCCATTTTTCATGGTCTATGGGGCCGAGGCAATGCTGCCAACCGACATTGAATATGATGCGCCCAGAGTGGCAATGTACACAGAAGCCGAGGCTAAAGAAGCTCGGGAAGATGCTGTAGATTTGCTTGAGGAAGCAAGAGAATTGGCCTTATCTCGGTCAGCAATATATCAGCAGGGTCTCCGACGCTATCAAAGCCGGCATGTAAAACCCCGAAAGTTTAATGAAGGAGACCTAGTGCTGAGGCTTGTCAGCGCAGCAAAGGTCGGCACAAGTTGTCACCTCCATGGGAGGGACCATACATTGTGAGCCGAGCTCTGCACAATGATTCATACTATCTTATAGATGCACAGGAACCAAGGGGAGATGGGCTGGATAGACCCGATTTGGAGCTTCAGCGTCCATGGAATGTAGCTCTACTCCGACCCTTCTACTGTTGAAGGAAGTAATGTATGTACCTCGGCTGATCTTTAAATAAAACTCGGCACCTCGAGAGTGAGCTCGGGGACTGCCTCGCTCTTATGATTGCATGTTTCTTTTTTGTACTCTTTCTTCGTTCGTATGCCGAGCTATTTTGAACCTCGTCTCAAACTTCAAGTACTGTATGCTATGTAACTAATCTTGTGACTCGACTGACGAACGCCAGCATGGCAGTCAAGAGCAAAGACGAAAGAACATGGGAAACATGAAAATGAACTCGGGGACTCGGTCCAAAAAGACAGTTCGGCATATGTCGTTTACTAACCCCTGTTTTTACTTCTTTTTTATGTCGGATGACTTTGAAACATACCTCGGAATTTACCAAGTACTGTATGCTATGAACAACAATCTTGTGACTCGACTGTCGAACGCCAGAATGGCAGACAAGAGCAAAGAATGCCAAATATAGTAAACACGAAAGTAAACTCGAGCAATCATTCAAAAGGATTCGACATAAAGCTTAGAAAAGCATGGTTCGATGAGCATAATAGTAATAGAGGTAGCAAAGGAACTACTTAAGTTTGATTACATCTGCGTCCCGGCATACCGGGGATTTAATGAAGTTTTTTGGCCAAGCATAAGTTCAGGTCGAGGCATCAGGAATTACGTCGGCAACAGCCGAGGCAGCAGGGATTTCGTCCGGAGCCGAGGTAGCCTGGGAAGTGCTGGCAACGTCGGCAGTAACCTCGGCGTCAGGTTGTGGAGAAGCCTCGGTTTCTGCTTCGCGGGTTTCACCGTCGTCACCTTGCTCGGCCTCGACGTCGGATTCTGTTTCGTATTCCTCGTCTTCTGGCTCGTAATCCTCGGCGTCGGAGTAGGTGTCTCCTTCGCTCAGTTCTTCATCCAGCGAAGAAGGCAGCCATCTTTTCGCGGCGCTTGATGAGAATTGGGTCCGAGGACCAGGGCGAGCCTCGGCGAAGAGTGTCCATCTTTTCGAGGTCGATCTTCTCGCACCAAGTCATGATGAATTTGAGAGCGGCATCAGCTCCAGCGCGAGCTGAAGATGAACGCCACTCTCGGAGTCTTTGTTCGGCTTCACGAAGCTTGGCGGCGAGCTCGGGTGTAGTATTGGGAGCATCGGCAAGAGGCCATAAGGCTCGGAAAGCAGACAGACCTGCGTCGAGGAGTTCGGACCCAATGGTTTGCAAGGGATGGATCCGAGCTTTGATGGCCACGATGTGGTCCTCAACGGTCCAGTCGGGGTTCGTCTCGTTACGCCTCTTCCTGTGCTGAGCAGTGATATTGCGGGCCGAGATTTGGGTGTAGGTGAAGTGCTCTGCAGAAGGATAGCCTGTTAATAATGAAAGAAACAGTTCGGCAAAGAGCCAGTAACGTTGAGGACAAAGCAAGGATAAGGGGGGCAAGAAGCTTACTGTCCATTTCTTGGTTGATGCGTTCCAGCGTCGGGAGGAGCTGGTTAACCGAAGCTTGAAGGGCTTCATAAGCCTCGGTGGCCGAGGTGGCGCGGGCCTCGGCTAACTGGAGCGCATTCTCATGTTCCTTGGCGGCATCCTCCCGAAGTTTCTTCTCTGTTTCAACAACACTGGCCTTTTCCGCCTGCAGCTGCTCTTTTCAGACGTCCGCAGCTCAGTGATGCGCTTCAGTTCCTTTACCAGACGAGCTACCTCGGCTTTCTCTTGCGCTAGCTGGTCATCCGAAGTTTTCTTCGCTGCAAGGACGGCCTTGTGCTCGTCGTGGAGTTTCTTGTGGTCAAACAGGAGGGTATGGAAGATATCCGTGCGAACGTTCATAGCATTCTGCAAGGAAGAAAAATATAGCTCGGTTAGAAAGGCTATACCTCGACAAGAGTCTCGGGGACTCGGAGTCAACTCTTTGGGAAAATGTTGCCGGGGTATGCCTCGACAGGAGTCTCGGGGACTCGTACCCGAGGTGCATGCTAAAGTGAGATAAAAATGGATTGGATACGTCGGATGAAAATGGAGAGTTAAGATTCAAGCCAAACAATTTTAACTCCGGCGGAGCGTCAATAGTTTACCTCGAATCTCGGGGACTGGAGATGGTGGATATTAGAGGAGATACTGCATGAAAGTAAAGAAAGTGGAACTTACGTTGACAGCTCGAGTAGCAAGCAAAGCAGAAGTTTGCATTTCAAGCATGCGTCGGGCGCAGGCGCTGCTCCCGCAGGATGCTCGTCCCCTTGGGCGGTCAAGGAGGCAGAAGAGACCTCGTCCATGTCTGCAGAATTCCAGTCTGCATTGTAGTGTTCCAAGGAGCCGAGGCTCTGGTCACTATCAGTGCGCAGAGGAGGAAATCCCCACGGTCCGCCCTGCTCGATGCCCCTAACCGAGGCCTCCAAGGCCAAAGTAGCCTCGGAGCTTGAAGCAGGCCGGTTATCCAATATAAGAGATGCCCTCCGAGCATATTCTTCGGCCGGAGGGGCAGTCTCATCAATGGGTGCGGCGAATGGAGGAATTCGGCGTGTCGCCGGGGGAGGAGACCTCGGTTGCATCCTTGAGGGAGAAGAATAGTCAGGGTGCCAGACCCAGATGTTGGTTTGGGGGTGACCTTAGACTTCACCGTCTCTTTTTCTTTCTCCTTGCCCTTCTCCAACGGCAAGGTAGTCTGGCGAACTGGTTTTTGGGGCTGCTGCTTGGGCTGTTGCTTCTGCTGTTGCTGCTGTTGGTTGCGGGCAGTCTGGCTGCGGGGGGAGAGTCGAGGCTCCGGCAAGGCGGTAGCCGGAGTTCTGGCGCGATTGGCATCCGTTTGAGGACGCGGAGAAGTCTGACCCGGGTGGGGGCAGATTTCCCCAAGGCCGGGCCAGACCTCGGTGGAGATCCTGGGCGAGAGTTCGTCGGGGTGGTCGTGGCTTCAGAGGCACCAACGGGTGCAGTCATGGAGGATACCTCCTGATCCACGTCTATGGGGGCACTGCAACGAAAAGAGGAAGGTCAAGTGTTAATACCGAGATAATATGTTTAAACAACAAACATTGTTGGCTATAGAAGCAAAGCATTACCCATCCGAGGTAGGAAACCTCTTGCCCCCCCGGGCATGAGGAGGAAGTCCGGACTTCTTCAGCCGGCGTCTCTTGACCGGAGCCTCAGTGGGTCCGGAGGCTCCAGTGGCGGATGGTTCGGCGGCCGAAGTTGCGGCACCAGCGCGTTTCCGGCTGGTTGCTGGAGTAAAGTTCGGAAGGTGAGGAAGGCGGGAGAGAGGTACCGCGTTTATTGGTTCCATGACGAGGAACCCCTCCTCGTCATCCGAAATCTCTTGAACTGAAGCTTGTGCTTGAGGCTTACCCGCGGTGGTGATGCGGGCCGAGGCAATGGGCATATAATCCTCGTCGTCAGGGTCCACGTTGGATGGTGGGTCCTCGACAGGGAGATCCTTGCCGAAGTGGTCCGCAGGATGGACTCCATCCTCGGCGGTCTGGCGGGCGAACAGCTGTATGGCAGACATATGAAAAGGAGTTAGGAAGAAAAATTGTCAAGGTGAACGTCGGTAGCAAGACCTCGGTGGTAAAGAAGTATCGAAGAAAACGTCGGAATAGCGTACCTGTTTCGCTGGATTGGTCCGGTAGTGGGGTTCCCTTCCCCATGTCCAAGCGTCGGAGATCTTGGACTTGGTGATAGCTCGGACTCGCCGAGCTACCGCGGCGTTGTCCAGTGCAACGTGCGTATGACGGGTGGGGTCATAAAGACCGCTCATGTGGCAGATCTTGTGAGACCTCGCCTGAAGAGGGGAGACCCTGCGCTTCACGAATGTGCAGGCCAGGTCGTCGGCCGTCAGGACTTTCCCGTCGTTCCCGGGGTCCTCCGGGTCCTGCCATTTCGCAATATACCCATGGATGGACTTGAGTTCGCCGGTGTGAGGGGGAGTGTAGTCCCAGTTGAGCTGTTCTGTAGGAGGGCTGAGGTTAAACGCGGCAGGTTGAGGAGGTCCTCTTCGCCGGAGTTCTTCACGTAAAACCACGTCCGGAGCCACTTGCGAACGGTGTCCGGAGTAGTGATACGTGGGAAGATGGAGTTTCGGCGAGGAGCTATGGTGGCAGCTCCGCAGGCGGTTAATTGCTTGGGCAGATCCTTGTTCTTTGGATCCGGGATCACTTGCCGCTTGAGTTGGAAGTAGCGAGAAAAGAGGTCTACCGTGGCTTCGAGGCCGAGGTATCCCTCAGAGAAGGAAACAATGCAGAGAGAGTGGTGATGGCGTTGGCGGGGAGATGATGAACCTGGAGTCCGAACTTGTCGAGAAAGCTCCGGAAGAAGTTACTAACGGGCAGTCCGAAGCCGCGCTGAAGTGCGCGACGAAGACCACCCGTTCCCCTTGCTTGACTTGAGGCTCGAGTTCGCCCTCTGGCAGGCGACACTCTACCCCGGCGGGAATCCGCCGAGTCGCCCTGAGCCACTGGATTTCGTCCGGAGTTACATCCGAACCTTCCCAGCCGGCTCGTTCTCCGACCTCCAGTTCGAGGTCTGGAACCTCGGTTTGTTCCGAAGTCTCAGGAGGAGACATCTCGGCAGAGTCAATCTGCAGAGAATGCGCAGAAGTTTAGCAAAGGAAAAAGGGAATCTGGAATCTAGTACAATATTTGGCTAACTCAGGAGGAGTTTGGTGGCTATCTTATGTGCATAGAGGCATATCTATGCTAGGCGAACATCTATCCGAGGCATGAAACCATTTCTACCCAAAAGAGTATGCGAGTAAGATCTGCCGGAGGGGTAAATAGAGTTTTATTCAAGAACATATGAAGAACCAAAGCGCGAAGAGGAAGAAACCTAGAGCAATGCCTAGGGTATCAAGAAAGGGAGTACATACCGTGAAAACGAGGTGCTGAGGAGCGGCGCCGGTGACGCGGTCGCAGCGGCGAGGAAGGAACTGCTCGTCGGCGGCGGCGGGAACGCGTTTCTTCTCAACGGGAAGCGGCGGCGCTGGTTGCGATGGAGGCGAGACGGCGAGTGAATGAGGAAGAAGAGGGAAGCACTGCCCTGGGCCCGTATTTATAACCGCGGGCGGTAACTGCGCACTACCGCGCGGTTATCGGAGCGGCGAGTGGGATCGTTTGTGCACAAATGCCCACGTGGCACGAAGATAGCGGTGGACAAGCAGGCCACAGGATCGGTTGCAGGAGGCAAACCGTCGTGCGGCGCGGTTACTGGAGCGTGAAGCGGCGCAAGCGGGAAACCTCCGCTGACGTGGGCCGCGTGGTGGAAAGCACTCGAGTGCTTTGACTATCGTGGACCAGGAAGTGACGGATGGGACACGTGAACAGTGTTCTCTGACCGAAGTCAGTAAGGATGCAGAAATCGAGGGGTTGACGTCCGAGATCTCGGCGGATACTTCGGAAAAGCAGTATGGCCGAGGAACAGACCGATGGATTTCTCGGAGTATTGGTTCGGTAACCTGCAAACATCGTAGCGCATGTGGTTTCGGGTTGAACCTGGTGCGGCCTTTCATCCGAGGCTGCAAGACCACATCAGCTTCGGGGACTACTGTCGGGGGGTTACCCCCGGGTAGGCTAAAGATGAGGTAAAGACATGTAAGGTTAAGGCTGTAAGCCGTCCGAGGTAGCAATTAAGCAAAGACGCAGGAGGCGTCATCCGACGTAAGGTGAACGTCGGAGGAATCATCCGAGGTATAGCCTCCGAGGTATGAACCTTGGGGCAGTCAACTAGTTACCACAAGGACAAGGTGTTATCTACCGAGGTATAGGATCCGGAGTATCCCGAGCCAAGATGAAGCGTGGCCCGACGTATAAGTGACCGGCCAGCCGAGGTTAGCAGCAAGTATCGAGGCATGTCAGAGGAGTCACGGGCGCCGCAGAGCCGTAGCCCCAAACGTCAGAGGACGGCGAGGTCCGTCCACGGGTTTCCCGGAAGCTCGGGGGCCTAGGAGCTGACTCGGCTATTTCGGGAAAGGTCTACAGGCTAGACCTCGGCAGGCTACTGAAGTATGACCGGAAGAGGAAAGCTAGGCCTGGCTGGCCTGACAGTTCGGCCGTTGAGCTGGCAGGAGGCAGAGGCTTGTCTTCTACCTTTTGGCCATGCCATTGTCAGTTGTAGGCAGGGGTAAAAATGTACTTCGGCCTGTGTATATATGCGGCATCTCTACCTCCAGGGAGGAGGACGGCGAAACCCTAGCTCATTTCCCCCTTCATAGTTTCATCTTCCATCTAGAGCTCTCACTTGAGCAGCATCATACAGCTCGAGGAGCACCTTGTACCTAGAACTACACTGATATATTGAGAGAGGAAAGGCAGGAGTAGGGGTTTTACTTCCTCACGAAGGCCCCGAACCTGGGTACATCGTGGTGTCTTGTGTTCTTGGCTTTCTTGGCTTCTTGTTCATGTTCTTGAGGTTTCTTGCATGTTCTTGCTTGTGCACATCTTGAGTGCATAAACCCTCCCCGGATTCCCCCAACGACCATTCGGCCCCAACTAAGCCATACCCATGGCATCTGCCGTGATCCCACCACGACACAATGAGTACAACATAAAGTAATAAATACCGATGTTTTATCCCTATTAGCAACAGCACATCTCAAGTTCTAATCGTTTGTGTCAACTCGAGCTCGAACAAGAGAGGCATGAACCTACTATCTAGCATAAATACTCCCTCTACTGAAACAAGTAATTACTTCGGCCAAAGCATACACAAGCATCGGAGAGCATGCAAGATCATAAATAAAACATATCATAGATAAACTGAACCATAATGTCAAGACTCCATAATTTATCGGATCCCCGCAAACACAACACATAGTATTATATAAAGATGATCTTAATCATGTAGGCAACTCATAAGATCTAAACAATGGAGCATAAAGGAGAAGAGACAACCATCTAGCTACTGCCATGGACCCGTAGTCTTGTGGTGGACTACTCACGCATCACTCCGGCGGCAGGCATGGTGGTGTAGATGCCTCCGGTGACGGTCTCCCTCTCCGGTAGGGTGCCGGGAAAGTTTCAGAACCCTTCCGATCTAGGGTTGGCGACGACAGCGGCCTCGGAACTTTTCTAGAAAATATGATCGGATACCGAGGCTTTTCGGGAGGATGACAATTTATAGGTGAAAGGGCGGCGCAGGAAGCTTCGCGAGGCGCCCAGGTGGGGCCTAGGCACGGCCAAGGCTGGGCCGTGCCAGGGGGTCGTCTGGGGGCTGTGGGGCCCCTGCAGGCGCCCTCCTGGCTCCGTCTTTGTTTCTTCGTAAAAATAAATCATGTAAATTGGCAACTTATTCCGAGAAAATTCCCCGACTAGATTTTCTGAAACAAAAAGACAGCAAAAACAGGAACTGGCACTGAGCATCTTGTTAATAGGTTAGTTCCATAAAAATGCGCCAAAATGATATAAAAGCATTATAAAAGCATGTGGCAATGATATATAATATGCATGGAACAACCAAAAATTATAGATACGTTTGAGACGTATCATATCACAACGTAGGAGCATCTCCACCGGCGCGCTCAATAGCGCTCCCAATAGGACTATTGGGTGCACCGGCACAAAAATGGCAACCGCAGCAACACGCGCCACGTCGGATCCTGACGCGTGGTACCAAAGCGTCAGCAACATAGCGGTCGCAGACAGATTTATTTTGACCGATATGCCCATTTTAACGACGACGAAGCGGCTCCCCAAGCGGGCGCACACGACGCGACGCGTCGAGCGTAGCACTGGAAGGCCAGACGGTGGAGGCGCACAGGAACTTGCCCCATCACCGGCATCGGAGAAGGGGTCAAGGGGGCGAAGGATAGCGACGGCGACTGGCCAGAGCCGGAGTGGGAGGAAATGCAGGCAGCCATCGAGGCTTCCTTCCGCCGCCGCTAGATCAAACCCCACCACACTCGGCAAGGACGGCGACCTAGAGAAGTTCCTCAAGGCCGCAACCGACACCGGCAAAACCAGAAGCCTCAGCCGCCGCCGCCACCGCCAATAGCAGATGAAACTTCCTCCGGCATGCAAGTCATGCCGCCGTTGTAGGCGGTGCCGCTAGATCTAGGGTGTAGAGTTTAGTTTATTTAGTTTAACTTTGTAAAATTTTATTTAAGTTTGTTAAATGTCTTTCGAAATCAATAAAATATCGCCGGTACGTTTGTAGCCGCTCACAATAGCGCATGTGTCGGCGCGCCCAATAGAATGTGTTGGACACCGGTATCAGATGCTTTAGGCCTTGTTTGGTGCAAGGGGTTTTGAGGGGATTAGTGGGGATTATCCCCACAGGGTTTGGGTGAAACCTCTCAACTCACCCCAAACCCCTCAAAACCTCTTCCCGGACAATCCCCTACAACCCCGAACCTCATTCCGATTGTTTGGTACACATGGTTTCATACACATAGGGAATCCTACATTCAGAACTCAGCATTGTACAATCATATAACGAGAACCAGATTGAACAAAAAAAATTAAACTTTCAAACCGAACAAAACCAGCGCTCCCAAATTTGAACTCAGCATTGTACAATCATACATTCAGAACTCAGCATTGTACTGCCAATTAATTTCACATACAAAACTAGAAAGTTTCTCACATATAAGCCTGACAAGAACGAACATATACAAACAGATGACAGCCTGAGCTGCAGCTGACTACTCAACATTCAGATATTCAGGTTCATCGGAGCAAAACAATTCCTTTGTCAGAAACAATTCATATGTTAACGTAACATGCTAAATTACACCAGAGTGGTTTTGGGAGCATGATAAGCTCAGTTGATGTTCTGCTCTTCAGCAACACGAACGCTTCTTCGACTTTGCCCGCGGCTGAAAAGAATTAGTTAAAAATACATTAGATAGAAAGTTAAAAAATATGTAGTTGTACTAAATCTAGTGATGCGAAACAGATCAAAAATCTGTAGCTGTACTAAATCCATAGTTATCTGGAGCGTAATGGGACAACTATATCCAAACGAGGCATATATCTGATCAACTTCTTTCGTAGCAACATGAGCAAGCTAAGGAAATAACAAGCAATTATGCACTGAAGCTAGGGGTAACTGAACATACTGAAATGGTCAACACAACTAAACATATAGATTACTCTAAGATTCTTTATTTATTTTTTTGAGTCATGGAAATAGGGAGTTGGCAAGTAACTATATACAGGACAAAACAACCACATATTTATGCCCACTAGGAAGTACATATAATGTCCACTAGGAAGTACAAGCTTTTACATCACTCGTGTTACTCATGTAACGAAAATATCATGTCAGCATGTATATTCTTGAATGAATGGAGTTGAACGAGGCGATACAGTTGCAGAAAACACTTGCAAGCAAAATTGCATCGGTAGTAACCATAGCAAGCTGATCCTTCTCAGGATTCCACTCTGCCAGTTTTATCTAAAAATAGTAAAGCATGGGCAAGTTAATTGCCAATGGATCGTAACATCATACTATTACGAATCAATAACAGAAAATGCAAAAACTGCACGCAACAAGAAATTCAGCAGCAAGAGATGTCGGATCTGTGCGCTTACTGTTTATTTCACTAGAGAATGTTGATACGGAACAGGGTAAAAGGGAGAAATTTCATGGATCAAGCAAGCATGACTAAAGGCCCAACACATGGATCACTGGATGCAAATGCAAAGCTGAAATCAATAAACAGAAGCATTGTGTTTATCGCTCGCTCCATATAAGGAACAAATAGGATCATTCTGGTTCATGCTAAGGTCGCTGGATGCAGTAACCATGTCAAGAAGATGAATATAAGGAATCTACAGCTCATACTACAGATCAATCTTTGTATCACCTCCACAAGCTAATGCAAGAAACGAATCTAGGAACAGACTTGCAAGCAAAGGAACCCAAACAAGCAGGCCGACCAATCCTCTGCCCGACCAACAACGTGCTACGTGCCTACGTCAAGCGGAGGTGGTGCTCGAGAGAGAGAGGTTCGCCGGCGGGAACGGAGCCGGTCGGCGGCTGCGGGGCTGGGAGCCAAGATTGAAACTTTTGGAGAGGGGAAAGAGGGGAGGGAAGCCGTACCAGGGAAAAAGCCAACGGAGGAGACTAGAATACACGCGTGGGTCAGGACGGGTTGACCGGGCTGGCCCAACCTCAACCCAGTCTACCAAACAGGCCGCCGGAAAATTTTGAGGGTTTTAATCTACTAGAGTATTTTCCCTCCAATTCCGGCCCACCCCGCCTGCCAAACGAGGCCTTAACGGGGACACCACGCTCCGAATTCACCGCACAGAATGTTCCAAAAGGAAACAGATATCATGGCTGAGACCGGAGCCGAATCCCTTCGTCGCCCTGGACAGATCAATCAGTCTAGGTGTTGATTATAACTACTCCCTCCGTCCCAAAATAAGTGTCTTAAAGTTGTCCAAAAGTGAATGTATCTATACTTATTTCATGTCTAGATACATCCACTTTTTGACAAATCTAAGACAGTTATTTTGGGACGGAGGGAGTATAAAAAAATGTTATCTTCGACATGATGCTTCGCACGTTCTGAACTGAGGCGGTCGCACACCACAACTTTTTTATTCCGATCTTATGCTTCGCATGTTTGTTTTGTTGGCACCCCCGTGTAACCTGTGCTGCCGTCACGTCGTCTTTGACCGGCGGCGGACTGGTCGTAGGGTCAAAACAAGCGTGCGCCGGTCGGAGCCGCAGATCATTGCACCTACTACTACTACAGCAAGAGACCTACCCCGTCAATGACTTTTCAACGAGCACAATGACGTGCTCAAGGCTATAATCTGAATTCCACTAACGAGAAAGCTAGCTAGAACCCAAATTATAGTTTCCCGGCTACTTTGGACACGTACCCGCGCCGAGTAGAACATGACCAACACTATCTATCAGCGACCATATTATCGCTAATTAACTAAGCTACAAGCCTACAAACGTCCCCAGAAAACATTGGTTTCACCGTCCAGCGTATAATATCTGTGCGTATTCTAGTCTTCTACTCGCTCCGTTCCTAAATGTAAGATATTTTAGATGCTTCACATGTTGTTTAGATACATACACAAATAAGTAAACATACACATAAAATACTCCCTCCGTATCAAAATATAACACTTTCTAGCTAGTTTCCACACACATGTATCTACACATTTTTTAGTACAAAATCGTACTAAAAAATGTGTAGATACATGTGTGTGGAAACTAACTAGAAAGTCTTATATTTTGATACGGAGGGAGTAGAAGTTTCATGAATATGGCAATAGTTTTCATGGTTGGCAATCAGTAGCAACCGTCATAATATCTTTTTCTCAAACTTTGAAGATGGAAAACCACAAAAAAAAACCAGGTTAAATTTTGGAGGATGGTTTCATCTTCCAAGTTTATGATAAAATTGGAAAAATCAAGGAAGTGTGAAATTTATAAGGTAAGAACAATAAAAACAGAAATTCAGATTGGCTCCCGAGCTCACCTGCTCCTGGTTGAATATTTTTTTTGAAACAAATAGTAAAATGTTTCAAACAATTCTGAAAAAAATCAGTGATGCACATACAACTGTTCTACGTGTGTGCCAAGTTCGGGGTGAAATAATATTCATAGTTTTCAGATCATAGATTTTATCTTTTTTGCACAGAGCACTACGGATGTCATTTCACTACGGAATTTGGCACGCATGTAGAATATTTGTATATGTTCACCACTGATTTTTTTCAGAATTTTTGGAAACATATTTTTTTTCGAATTTTTTATTCGGCTAGGAGCATGTGAGCTCGGGAGCCAAAACGCCTCCCTCAAAAAACAATTGGCCAATATGAACATTTATTTTTTCACACAAAAAGAACAAACATAAGTGAGCTTCTCTTGAGATGTTTACGCATGATAGAAATGTTTATTTTTTAGATTAATTTATGTGGGATCTGGTTTCCATGCGTTTTTTCACATTTTATGGAAGTCCGAAAAACAAAACCAGATTTCATTATGACTTAGGTTTCCGTTGAAGAAATTTTAGGGTTTAACATTGATAATTTCACTACCTAGTGTTCAATTTGGAGCAAGCCCATTGTTTTGGGATTCCATGTTAAGTTTAAGTTGGTGAAGAAGGACGAAAATAGTGTGTTGCAAAGTCGTTCTATTTTATCATGTGTGTTTGTATTTAGGTATATGCCGAAGTGTATTCCCTATTTATTTTTACTATTAAATGGAAGTTGGTGATGACTATTCGTCGCTTATTACTAAAAACGCATCCAGTCCGTCTATACCGCATTGATCTCACACAGGTTTTACAACTAAACACGCCAGCATCTTAGATAAGCACACTAAGATCCATACATCTGGCGAATATATTTCCAATTAAAGGGATAATTTACTATCGCTTCCTGGCTAATCCCGCTGCATTCCACCAAAAAAATCTAAATTAGAGGCGAAGTTAAATAGGGCAAATTTATGCAACTAATTAGCTATCTTTATTATTAAATGTGAGTTGATGATGGTGGTAGCTCGCTCAACACTCCAAGCTCACCAGACGCATCCAGAGCGTCTTTTTTTTTACGAAATACAGTACAACGCAGACGCTCACATACACGTGCACGCACTCATCCCTATGAACGCACGCACGCACATCCTACCCCTATGAGCACCTCCGAAAGACTGAGACGACGGTCGGGTCTTGAGATTGACGAAGTCACCACAAGCGCCTCGCTGTCGATGGGAACGTCGCCTTCCACTGAAAAATATTCCGCCTAAATGAGAAACACCAATGTCAAATCTATGATTTGAACTCTGGTGCACCCTCCTAACCATCTTGCCACATGCAAGTTCTCTGGGAATTTTTTAAAAATAATACACGAAAATTATTTAATTCTGGAAATATTACTCAATTTTTTTTTTACAAAAATATTATCCAGTCGGTCTTGGCGAAGCCGACAGGTGCCTGTCGTCCTTGGCGAAACCGACAGGTGCCTTGTCATCCTTGGCGAAACCGACAGGTGTCTTGTCGTCCTTGACGAAGACGACTAGTGGCGTGCTGTGACAAAAAAGCGCCACTGGTAATATTTACTAGTGGCGTGCACTAACATATACACGCCACTGATAACACATACACGCCACTGGTACGCCACCAAGGACTACAGGCACCTACTCGTCTTCGCCAACAACGACAGGCACCTGTCGGCTTCAGCAAAACCGATTGGAGAATATTTTTGAAAAAAATAAAATTTACGTAATATTTCCAGAATTAAATAATTTTCGTGTATTATTTAAAAAAATTTAGCCAAGTTCTCTCGCATCCAGAGCGTCTAATCGTTATATAGGTTTTACAACTAAAAAAGGAAATATTTTTGGGTAGTTAATTAAGCTACAAGCCTACAAAATATACAAGATGTGAACATAGGTTCCACCGTCCAACGTATGCCGTGGCAGTACGTGATAACGGATCATCCGTGTTATTTAACTCTTCTATATGGGAGCCCAATGATTTGGCACCAACGGTCAACCGACCGACCCGGTTTCACTCTGGCTGGATCTGCACGGAACATACACTGAAAACGATTTCGTCGGTACATGTCAAGTGATTTTTCCAGTTGCGGTTATTCGTGAAATAATAAAATACAAAGTGTTTGTAGTGATAACACGGATAAAATCGGTATTGAGAGAGATTCGCAACAACCACGAGCAGTTAATTAGCTTTTTAGAAATGGAGGCATCGCCCCAGCCTCTGCATCAAAATGATGCATACGGCTTATTTTCATTAATAAATTCTGGAATCCAGATCCAAACGTACGAGAGTATCGAATTATTACAAATCACTGATCGCAAAGTGTTGAAATGAAAATGAGCCAGAAGAATAAATTAAGCCTAGCCATCTATTCTTCTAGAATGACGCCACCCATTATGGGAGAAGATAGCCCGAACGACCGCCATCATTCGAGTACATCCGGAATTCATATGATCCCGCTGGGCTTCCGGAAGTAGGAGAGACCACTGCTGAATCCAGTGGGTAGCCCTGAGCACAACCTGCAAAAAATGAGGAGTTTGTATCTTATTAAAGACGATGTCATTCCTGCAATTCCAGATTGCCCATAAGAAGGCTGAAACACTGATGCGAATTCTAGTCTTAATTTCCTTGTCAACACCATTTAACCATGTTCCAAACAGATTAGACACACTGGTTGGAGGTGGAATGTTAAAAGTAAAATGGATTAGTCTCCAAATATTTTTAACAAAATTACAGGATATAAATAAATGTTCTACAGACTCATTTGTATCGCAAAACACACATTTTTTACAACCTGTCCATCGTCTCTTAATAAGGTTATCTTTGGTTAGCAAAACACGTCTGTTTAAAAACCACAAGAAAAATTTTATCTTCAAAGGAATTCGTAGTTTCCATAAATATTTCCGAAGGAAAATCGTATGACCATTCATATAATCAGCGTACATGGACTTAACCGAGAAAGATCCATTCGCCGTTAGATTCCATTTAAACGAATCCTCCTCACTTGAGATCGTTACCCCCATGAGGCGTTCAACAAGATGTAGCCACGCTATCCTCTTATCCCCTAAGATAGCTCTACGAAATTGTAAATTTAGTGGCACCGTATTTAAAACTTGTGCCACTAGAACGTTTCTATGTCGCACAATATTATAAAGTGTTGGATATTGGGAGGCTAAGGGAGCGTCGCCTAACCAAGTATCCTCCCAAAATCTGGTCCGCAAACCATTTCCTACAACAAAAGTGCCACGAGAGAAAAAGTACTGCTTAACCCCCATGATACCCTTCCAAAAGGGTGAATCTGTTGGTTTTACTTGGACTTGTGAGAGTGTTTTGCCACCTAAATACTTATTGCACAGAAGTTCATGCCAGACCCCTTCTTCTGTTAGAATCTTAAACAACCATTTAGCAAGTAAACTCTTGTTTTTGGTTTCTAAAACCTCAATTCCGAGCCCTCCCTGTTCTTTAGGTCTACAAATTATATTCCATTTGGTAAGTCTATACTTTCTTTTTTTCTGATCGCTTTGCCAAAAGAAGCGAGACCGATAGAAATCCAATCTTTTCCGTACCCCGATAGGTATTTCAAAGAAAGATAGAAGGAACATCGGTAAACTAGTAAGGACCGAATTGATTAGGACTAAACGATCCCCGTATGAGAGCATCTTCCCAATCCAGGCTCCTAATTTTTTTTCAAATCGGTCTTCTACCATTTTCCATTCCTTGTTTAAAAGTTTTCTATAGTGAATAGGAATACCTAGATATTTAAAAGGTAGCGAGCCGCTCTCACACCCAAAAATATGTTGATATTCAGCTTGCATTTCCTTTGCTTTTCCGAAGCAATATATCTCACTTTTGTGGAAGTTAATTTTAAGACCAGAGAGTTGTTCAAAAAAGGACAGGATTAATTTCATGTTCACAGCCTTCGCTAGGTCATGTTCAAGAAATAAGATAGTATCGTCCGCATATTGAAGGATTGATATGCCTCCTTCGACTAAGTGAGGTACCAAACCACCTATCTGACCGTCCTCTTTTGCTCTAGAAATCAAAACAGCCAGCATATCCGCAACAAGGTTAAAAAGTATAGGTGAGAGAGGGTCCCCTTGACGCAATCCTTTGAGGGTTTGAAAATAATGACCGATATCATCATTAACTTTAATCCCAACACTCCCACCTTGAACAAACCTAGCAATCCACTCGCACCATTTTTGTGAGAACCCTTTCATACGTAAAGTTTGTTGTAGAAACGACCATTTAACTTTATCATACGCCTTTTCAAAATCAATTTTAAAAAGCACTCCATCCATTTTCTTCCGCTGAAGCTCATGGATGGTTTCGTGGAGTACGACTACTCCTTCCAGAATATTTCGTCCAGGCATAAAGGCAGATTGGGATGGTCTCACAACCTTGTGAGCTACCGAAGTTACTCTATTTGTGCCTACCTTGGTAAAATTTTTGAAACTTACATTTAACAAACAAATTGGCCGATATTGCTCTATTTTGCTTGCATCTTCTTTTTTGGGCAGAAGTGTGATTACCCCGTAGTTTAGTTTATATAAAGGCAACTCCCCTGATTGTAATTGGGCAAATAGTGCCATTAAATCGCTCTTAATGACATCCCAAATTTTTTGATAGAATTCCGCAGGGAACCCGTCTGGTCCTGGCGCTTTATTATGTTCCATTTGGGAGATAGCTTCGAAGACTTCCTTTTCCGAAAAAATGGAAGTCAAAATAGTATTTTCCTCTTCAGAGATTTGAGGCATATCCTCATTTCTCTCCTCCTCCATCGAGAAAAAGTTCGGTGCCGGTGCACCAAATAACTTTTTATAGTATTCCGAGATAAACACTTTCAAGTTTTCTTGCCCAACAATAGTCCCCTCATCTTGTTCAAGTTGGAAAATTCTCTTTTTACGGTGTTTACCATTTGCGATCAAATGGAAATACTTTGTGTTTGCCCCTCCTTCCCTAATATGTCAAACTTTTGCACGTTGAGCCCACTTTGACTCTTCGTCACGTCGCAAATTAGCTAAAAAAGTTTCAGCTTGTTTTTTTGCCTCTACCTCGACCATACTAAGAGGGAAAGTTTCAGCTCTGATGTCGAGTTCATCAATAAGAGCTGACAATTTTGCTTTGTTTTTCTTATATTCACCGGCCATATTCTTAGCCCAACCTCGTAAAAATTGTCTAAGATGCCTTATTTTATTCTGCCAAATCTCTATAGGTGTCTTCCCATTACTCATCGATAACCATTCATGTCGCACCAAATCATAGAACCCATCCTGCCGCAACCAGGACAATTCAAAGGAGAAGATGTTCTTATTTCCAACGTGTGCCTGATCCCCAGAGTTTATTATCAAGGTTGTATGATCAGACCCCGTGCGAGTCCGAGCATGCACTGTTACTAGAGGAAATTTTTGCTCCCAGTCAACGCTAGCCAGGAACCTATCTAGTTTCTCATAAGTAGGTACCTCACGTGAGTTAGCCCATGTGTATTGTCTACCCGAGAGTTTTAATTCCCGTAAACTAAGACTCTCAATGATAGCATTAAAAATAAAAGGCCAACGTGCATTAAAATTATCGTTATTCTTCTCCTCTTGGCGTCTAATAATATTGAAGTCCCCGCCTACCAACATAGGTAAGGATTCGTTTTCACAAATTCTTACCAACTCTGCCAAGAAATTAGGTTTATTTGATTCCTGAGCTGCTCCGTAAACAACAACAAGAACCCACATAAAACCATCCTTTTTTGATTTCAGTTGAAGCTTAGTGCAATAGTCTCCTGACACGACGTTCATGACAGCGAGTGTGTTGTTATTAATTGCGACTAAAATACCACCAGACCTTCCATGAGGAGGCAAGCAGTACCACGCATAGTCTCTGCCGGCTGCCAAATGACTCAAAAAAGGTACACTAAAATTCGATCTTCCTGTTTCTAAAACAGCAAGAAAATCTAAGTTCTCATCCCTTACTGTTTCGTGAATAGTAAGGTGCTTTGCTGTGTCTCCTAGACCATTACTGTTCCAAATCATTCCTATCATTCTTCTAATTCTTCAAACTTTTAATCCTAGCGCTTCTACGTAGCTTGCTGTTGGTTGTGATCCCACATTTGCGACCACGTTTAGCTTTAGTTTGTGGCGGTAGAAAATCCGCATGATCATCTACCACTTCCTCATTCTCATCAACCAAATCTTCACTTAGATTAGTAGCTCTACGTAACACCAAGCTACTTTCATCCCCTGGTACTTGTTCATTCAAAGTATTTTTTAAATAAGTGATGGATCTGAGCAGTTAATTAGCTAGTGTCTTCTTATAAAGGTTTTGTAATTGTGCCCTAATTAGTTCTCTGTTCTATGCATTATTATTGACTCATATACCTTTTTCAAGACCATCTATCTCTCATCTTATATGGTCCACGCATATTTCATGAGTAAAATCCAACTATGAGGGTAGACTATACGAAGGGTGCTCACCACTATCTACAGAGGCGTAACCATGCGTAGGAAACTACAAAAGAGGCCTAATCGACAGATTTCATATTAAATCTGGCATATTAATGTTAACTGGTTCTTATATCCTTACAATGGGGGGAGGGGCAAATGCACCCCCCCCCCCCTACTCTAATTGAACAATGGTATATGGCATAGACTCCGCCTTACCAAAAAAGTTATCTCAATGCTTCACACTCCTGTTTACACACTACAATTAACTTAGCATGCACACCAAGATAACTCAAAATTCTACTTTTCAATGGACATATTTTAGGTCGGATATTTGTTTGTATCATAAACTGGCAATACATTTATAGTGTGATATTTTCATTTCAAGTACAAGATTGCTGGATTTGATGCTTACGATCTTGTCAAAAAAATGATAGACAATCAATGATGAAATTCCTTCAAATATTACATAAGCTATATGCATTTTGTTAGGTTTTGAAAATGTAACTTTCCTAACCTTATTTCCTAGGGTATCATTTTTTTAAATGTTATCATGTGAATAATCATAAGAAAAGAATTGAACCCTTCAATAAAATGGATAGCGACCTCTGGGATTCAAAGTATTTTTGTATGAACCTTGGAGGATTTGATCCTTACGATAGTTTTCTAAGTATGTTGTTTGATTTTTAGGATTGAATTTGACGGCGTTACTTCTAAGGTTTTGTTTGGCTATATTTCATACAAATGTTTTCCACTCAAGGCCTCATAATTTGATCTGGGGATTCAAAAAACATAGGAATGTAAAAGTGCATGACTATAATGACATGCACACTCAAATCCTACACGACATGAGATTTTTGGCTCCCGAGCTTCATTGCTCCCTCCATTTTTAAAAATAATAATATTTATGAGTTTCAAAATAATTGAAAAAACTCCGAATGTAGCCAATGATATATCCCATAGACGTGCAAAATATCAATTTCAAATACTTTGTATATTGAGCTACAAAAACATACGGAGTAACAAAAGTGTGCATCTGTGTATGCATATTTTCAAATCTCTAACTTTTATCATATGTTGTTATTTTTGTGTAGCTCATAATAAAAGTATTTGAAATCGATATTTTGCAATTCTGTGGTATGCACCATTAAATATGACTTTCAAATTTATTTAAATGGAAGGAGCTCGGGGCCAAATACACTTTCCGATTTTTCATGTTTATACATTTCTTAAAACATAAGGACCAAAGTTCCCTTAATACTTTCTCGCTTTTATAATCTCTTATTTATGTGTATTCTCTTGTTTAAGAGGTGCTAAACTAGTGTGTATTCTCTTATTTATGTGTATTCACTTGGGATGCACCAAGATAACTCAGAATTCTACCTTTCAATGAACATATTTTAGGTCAGATATTTGTTTGTATCAAAAACTGACAATACATTTACAATGTGAAATTTCCCATAGAGGGGCTAAACTCATTATAAATGTTTGTTTCTCACTTTTATAATCTCTTCTTTATGTGTATGCTGTTGGTTAAGAGGGGCTAAACTAGTGGGTTCCAAAGAACAAAAAGTAGTGGTTTCCAGCATAATATATCACAAAACGGAGGCTAGATGCCACTAGAGCACTTTCATATATACAAACTAAATCCCACCCCTTAATTAGTACCAATAGACATCAGTCCTTTCTTAGGATAAAGGGGGGGAATTTCCATGCAAGTAGCTTTAGAAAGGACGGAAGTGAATAAAAAAGCACATAATTCTGATTCTTATACACACTTCAGCATCAATAATCCCCTCAAAAGAAAGAAAAACACTCAGGTTGTGCGTCCGATCAAATGTCCACTTTGTTTGGATTGGGAAGTACTTTTCAGTACTGGAATGTTCTTTCCCAAGGTAAAATCTAATGAAAAGAAAAAAACTATATATGCTGTGGAAAAGTAGATTACGAATTGAAAACAAAAGGAGAAATGGAACCCAAGAACCACACTTATTCATATTATTATAAAAAAGAATATGGCCTACTACGGCAATTGCCCCTTATGACGCATAAAAGAGATCCATATGTCAATTAGAGAGAAGAGGTTGTTATCTTCATAGGAGACAGAATCTAGCTGAAGAACAGAAATAAGAACAAGCTTGCCCGTAGACAACGATCAGGAGTTGTTTGCCAAAGGTATTAACAATTTCTCACCTTCATAATCTCTTCTATGTACTATGTGTACGTATAACCACGTATTATACGATGATGACAGTACAATTAATCAAGCTCCACAAACAGGAGAAAACCAACACCAAGAACACGGTTCCAAGACAAGCTTGATTTTAAAAAGAAAACCATCACCTCTTGTATGAACAAAGCGAGGGATTGCGGCTAGAGCAGTAGATTCTTCTCTACCCCTTGATCCCCGGCGCCGCCACGCCACGGCCGTGGTGCCACGAGTTCCCGCCGAGCCCTCTGGCCAGCCGCTGCAGCGGGCTCAGCCGCGCGCACCCGACGATGCCCTCGGCCGCCGCCGCGGCGCTCTTGTCGCCGCCCTGCTTCTTTGGTAGCTTGTCCATGCTACCGAATTTGACCATCGCCGGCGGCACGCTCGCCTTCGCGGTCGGCGCGTCGGGCGCCGGCGAGCACTTGAACATGGGGTCTTTGCTGATGCGGCCGCCTTCAGACGAGCTCCGGAACAGGAGGAGGTCGCTGAGCCGCCACTTCCTCCACCCGGCGCTCTTGGATGCCGGACGGCCGGCGAACGGGTCGGCTTTCTTGGGCGGCGAACCTGGCGCGACGCCGCTGGTGTTGCGTTTCCCGCCGAGCGGGGAAGGCGCCTTGGTCGCCTCCAGCAGGGCCGCCGCGAACGGGTCGAAGTCGGTGCCGGAGCCGACCCGGCTCCGCCGCCTGGGCGACCTCATCGTCATCGGCGAAGGCGGCGATGACGAGACGCTCCCGCCGTCGAGCAGGCCAGGCGGCGGCTTCAGCGGCCTGATCTTTCCCTTGTCTGAGAGGTCGTCGCCCGTCTTCAGCCGTGGCAGAGGCCTCAGCGGCCGAATTCTACCCTTCTCGAACAGCTCGTCGGCCGTCGTCAGGCTCTCCGCCGGTGTGGTCTTGTCGGCGACAGTGCCGAACTCGAAGTCCGTGTCATCCCACGCAGCCCCGCCGCCGCCGCCCAGCCCGGCCTTCGGCGTCCCGGGCCTCTCCTCCCAGTCGAACGGCACGGCCGAGGCGCCGGTGGTGGAGTACGACGAGCGGGGATGGAACCCGTCGTCGTCTTCTTCGTCGTCCTCGTCGCCGCCGCGGTTGCCGTCGGCGAAGTGCGCGTATATGGCCGCGGCGCGCCTGGGGCTGGCGGGCGCGCTGGAGAAGTGCTGGAAGAGGTCGAATGGGTTGGCGCCGGCGAGGCGCGGCGTGGCCGGCGGTAGGAGGTCGAACGGGTTCGGAGAAGGCGGCGCTGTCAGGAACGAGCTGCCACCCGCCGCTGCCTCGACGGAGCCGAACGGGCTCTCGGACCCGGCGGCGGCGGCGAGGTGGCGGCCGTGCGGGCTGGACGGCGCCGTGGCGTACGGGCTCGTAGCGACGTCCTGCCGCGGCAGCGGTGGCGAGGCGGGACGCATCACGATCTCCATTTTGAGTTGGCTTCTTGTTTGGAGGTGGAGAGCTTGTGGTGGTGGCGGGTTTAAGAGGAGGACTCGTGGAGATGGAGGGAACGGGATTACGGGAGGAACCTGGAACGAAGGAGGGAACAGGGGAGGCGCACTTCAAAATCTTCAACGCAACGAACTGTTGTACGGAAATTTCTATTGAAATAAGTCGATTGAATAAAATATCATTAGAGTTATAATGAAAATAATTCATAATAATGTAGTTTTAAATTATTTGAACCAATATAAGTATATAGAAAAGAACTATCAAAGTTTCATCTTAAATATATCCATTTCTAAAACATCATATATTTTAGAATGGAGAGGGTGTTGATAGGTTCTGTTAAACACGTAAACGTCTAATATTTTGAAACGGAGGTAGTATTAGTTTGGTTCATCTTTTTTTTTGAGGAAACATTAAGACTCTGATGTATTTTATTTATTAATTATATATAAAATGTACAGGAAGAAGAAAGCAAAAGCAAGATCTACAAAAAAAAAAAAAAATTGCAACCGGTTTTTGGCTGGTTGCCCGCTAATTAACCGGCCACCTCTCTTCGTCTCAATTAACGAAAATGGCAAGTCTCTTGCCTCGTTTTAAAAAAAGGTTTGCAATGTGGACATTCTTAGCTCTCAGGATAACCCACTCCAGCTTCTCTTTAAACTTTTGCACCTGAAAAGAGGAGCTCTTTTCCCCTTGAAAAATATGATACTTGCATGGTGAATGAGATGGGGTATTTATTTTTTGAGGTTTAAGGCGGTCGAATCCGCCGTCCGATTAGATAGAATAGAGTGTTATGTACAGAATTTTGAGCTAGGAAAAAATCCCTCTACAAGCAAGAAACAACAAAAAAACTAGTCTCCAGGATCTTGCGTGTGGGCGAAAGCCCGCACCGCCAACTCCTCCCACACCAAAGCCGTCACCTCCGAAGGCAAGATTGCCACATAGCAGAAGGTACACTGGTTCCTCTCCTTCCCTATCCGCCGCGTCGAGTGGATGATGGTCTCACCAGCTGCTCTCCTAGCCTCGCGTGAAAAACCCACAGGCGCTCGCCATGACAACAACCAGCATCGATCAGCAACGCGCAGATCTCCCTGCCCAATCATCATAAGCTTCATCATCTAGCCACCCCCGGCGGCATCTGCCGCTCCATCCTGGTCCCTGACGTCGTCGTCTTCTTCTTGGTCTTCTTCACGGTGAGGACGAGGTCGTCGATGGCTGCCACCGCCTGGTCCGAGAAGGGCTGGTCCGAGACATCTAACAAGGCCAAGAAGTCCTCTCGCCGGCGCCCCGAGGGGTGGGCCTCCCCAGGCAGCGAGCCGAGACGGCGTGCCACGGTCTCCTTGGCCAGCTGCTCGATGTTGGCGCCTTTCGGGTGCAGCTTGGCATGCCTACCGCTCCTCCACACAGACGGCGCCTCCACCTCCATCTCAGGGGCCAACGTCGTGGTCGGCGCGCCCAGAACGGAGACCTCGAGCGGCGCCGTGATCCGGACAAGGAAGCCCGTCAAGGGGCACAGAGGTGCGCCCTTCTCCAGGTTCTGCTGTCCAGAACCGGCCAGCGCCTGCATGCCGATGCCCTTCTCCACCTGCTGCCCTGCCTTACCCTGCTCGGTCAGCAAGACGGCGCCCTCCCCGGGCTCGTCGATGCCCACATCCTCGCCGTCCAGCATCACCACCTGCTCGATTCGAAGAAAAGAGGGACACGGGTAAGTTGGAACCAATTTATTTTCATGGAAGGTAAGTTGATACCAATTGAGTGCGTGTTTCTTGTGCTTGGTCATCAGGACTCCTGATAAGATAAATGAAAGCTTGCTGACAACGATAGGTTCTCGCGAGCAATAAGAAATGGTTTCCCTAATGTGATTTCCATGGACCAATCCATGCCTCTTTCAGAAGGCATCCGTTGATGATGACACGCACGTTGTTAGAGATAAAACTAAGATCCGCAAGGAAACAGATGGCCACTTTCTCAACTGTCGTCAAACGGAACTCGAGCACAGATGGCTCCTTGAGATTAGTTACATGTTGATCCATGTTTGATTTCACATGTTATTAACATTAGTTACAAGTAATGTTTTTTTGAACGGAGTTACAAGTAATCTCAGTTGCCACTCCTTTTGTAAATGTTCCGTTGAAACGGCAGGTGTAGAAGTCAAGCCTTTGGCTTATGAGCTCAGGTCTCCTGACAGAAGCAGATCAGCAAACTCATAGGCAGAGATTGGATCATTGACATCTGGAGATGGAAACAGTCTGAGCTTTGTTTTGTTAAATAGAACGTTCATCCTTCCTGTGTTGCAGTGTAATTTCCTTTCATATTCCACCAAATCTCGCATGCATGCCTTGTGCCATCTCCACTGGCATCCTTGTTATTTATGTTCTGATTATGTGGGGCACAAAACATTCCCCGGATCCAAGCCACCAGGCTTCTTATTTAAGTTTGTGCTTCTATAGGGCAATCTGTAATAATAAATAACTTTGAATTTCTATGAAGCTTTTTGTTTGTTTGGACTTAACTCTGAAGATATATGGCCATTTGGACAATGTCTAAGGCCAATTTGCAAACTGATTAGACGTTGTTTAGGCTTTAATCTGAAGAAATATGGCCGTTTGGACAATGTTTAACGCCAACTGCAAACTGATTAAGGGAACCAAGTGTATGACGCTTTCTTAAAGACAAAGGCCCTTCTGGCCCCTCAATCAACAGCAAGGCAATTGATTTCAGGACATGAAGCATAAACTACTGCTGAATATACTTTTTGAAGGACCACACTCCTGAATAAATATATATGTTGACACAAAAGAAAAAGAAAAAGAAAAAGACATGTTCTTATGCTCTCTGTCCAAATTTTCCTGCAAGTTGCATCCTCGAAAGACCAATTCCTTAGCTTTTCCCTCCACATAATAAGTAGTGGACTAATCAAGGCGATGAAACCCAATCAATGCTATTGCCGTTTGCTGGTTATCCTGGAGAAGTTCTCGATCTCTTCCGCTATCGAGATTTTTGTCAACCCTCTCATTTCACTTTCATCGGCGGTCATCTGCTTTGATGAGACCAACCCCGTTGCGATCACACTCGGCTCTTGATGTTTATTGCAGCGATGGGGACATGCATGCGGGATTATCTCGACCATTTACGATACTCCGTATTTAGGAACAGTGCATGTATACGGTGATGCCCAAAATTCACACAAATCTGAGTTTTTATCCGAGCTAGTTTAAGGATGTGTTTGGCTCTCAAAGGCCATTTCGCGTTTCTGGCTAACTTGGCCCCATGGAGGTTGTGTGCATTGATACGAGGTTTAAGCCAGGTTCTCCGCTTTGTTTGGTTACTATATTGTGCTTTTAGCCTGGCCTAGGAGAAACGTAAGCACCAGCGTTTGGTTGCAACCAGGTGCCGTGTGTACCCATATACTTACTGTTATATCTGTTAGAGTATTATACGAGTGGGACTCTATTAGACTTGTAGTCCAAGTAGGTCTAGTCTAAGTCGGTTAGTTTTGCTTCTATATAAACAATGTATTGCGGCAGTATTGAATCAAGCAAATATACGATCAACACAATCTTTCATGGTATCAGAGCGGCGAGATCCTTGACCTAGCCGCCACCCACGCTTCCGCCGCGCCGCCCCCGGGGAGATCATCTCCGCCGGGGGCAGCGCAATTAGTAGATTAGATCGTCGCAATTTTCGTCGCCGGTCTCTTGACCGGCGTTTCTTCTTCTTTCGCCGATCATAGATTGGATTGCGTCGCCCGCCGCATGTCGTCCTCGTGCGCCTCTACTTCAACACGTCGTTGACTCATCTCCGGCAACTCGACGGCTGCAACCTCCGCACGTCGCCACCACGCCGGGTCGTCTTCGACAACATCGACCAAGTACGCGCCTCGCCATCAACACAAGGGCTGCACCAACAACGCTCGTGGTCATCATCGCCGACAAGTTCTACACCAACAACGCATCGGCATCTTCTTCCTCTACATCGCCGACAACTATCTACGTCGATAAACGTCTTCAACAACCATCACGCCGTCTTCGTCCACCGCAACCAAGCCGCCAGAGTTGCAGTCTATTTTTATTTTTGCTCAATTTACTTTTTGCAACCTTTTCGTCTACTCCGACAACAACGGCGGAAAATCTGCGCTACGCGCCGCCGACCACGGAGATCTCCTCTGCTTCTTCATCCGGCTCTGGCTCGCAAGGTTCATGGTGGTCCCTGTCTTCGCATGTCCGGTACTGGCAACACCGGCGCGTGCCTTCGTCCCCGACGCGCTCCCGAGTCTGGCAAGCTCGGCAAGACGTGCCGCCTACCTCGTCTACATCAACTCCAGCAAAAGTCTATCTCGTCTACCCAACAACGGCAACATCGACCACAATTACAGCGCCCACAACTCGGCTACATCGACATCGGCATAAGGGCTATCATCTCGGCTCCCTCTCCAGCGACTTCGGATTGTGCTCCAGTCAGACCATCCGTGACGCTCCAGCTGTACGCGTCACTACCGATCCGACTGCGGGGGGTGTTAGAGTATTATACAAGTAGGACTCTATTAGACTTGTAGTCCAAGTAGGTCTAGTCTAAGTCGGTTAGTTTTGCTTCTATATAAACAATGTATTGCTCGCAGTATTGAATCAAGCAAATATACGATCAACACAATCTTTCAATATCTTCTCTACATGGTGACCGGGGACAGAGCTGGCTTATAAGGACTCGGGTCAACTGACTCCAATGAAATTTTGAAATCCTTCAGTAAATCAGTACTTATCACTATTCTTTATAGAAGATGACCCCTGTGGCATACAAATGATCCCATCAGCCTATTTTTCTGCCTCCGTCCCTGATGGTGACCTTTATCTCACACCAATTCCGACACTGGTGGGGAGCAGGGCGTGGCACGATGGCCAAGGTCACGACGGTAGCTGCAACTGCAGTGGAGTTCGTGGCGGCGGCTGAGGTAACTGTTAGGTTGATCTCATCCGGTCGAACCACAATGGGTCGATCGGTCCCCTTGACCGTGTCCTGATCGGGGACGCCCAACCACACCCCGGTTGGTGGGCCCCTATCGCCGCGCTATATAAAGAGGTGGGGGACCGGCAGCACTGGTCACGAGGTTAGCCGTTGTGCCAGACCCCCCACCGACACCCCTACCGATCTAGGCTTAGCGCGAGCCGACGGGAAGTACCACCACCGCCGCCACTGCTATCCACTACCATCGCCGGCCACCTCCACCTTGTCCGGCACTCCGGGTTCATCTGCAAAGGAAAAGGTGATCCTCCTCCTCCATCTGACAGTTCTACTCGAATCGATCTATCCTAGTCGATCCCGTGGATCTAACAATGGTATCAGAGCATGGTAAGGATCTTGATCTTTTCGGTAGAAATTGAAATAAAAAGAAAGCGCCCCTCCCGAAAGTTCTCCTCCGAAGAACTCCAAATGTAAAAAAAAAAGAAAATTCCAAATCGGAAGAAAGTGCGCCGCTGCAAAGCCGCGCTGTTCCTCTCGATCCAAGTCCGCATCGGCAAGCCGAGGGACTGGACGAAGAACAAGGGCAGTGGAGGGGGTTAGGCGCCTCCGCCACGGCCGAAAGGGAGTGACCCCTTCGGGGGTAAAGGCGCGTCGCCGGCGAGCCGTCGGGGACGAGCTCGTCTTCCTCCTGGCGAGCCGTCGCGCGCAGAGGGGTCAGTGAGGGCGCCGCCGCAGCGGAGCCGAACCCCAACCCTTGCTGCTTGCGCAGAGGAAGCAACGGAGGGGTTAGAGGAAAAGGGCTCCGGCGGCCACGGTGGTCTTCAACGCCGCCGCCGGCGGCCGACGGCACGCGCGACACGCCATCATGACGGCGGCGGCCGGCGACGCAGTCACGACGGCGCGCCGGAATAGAGCTCGTGCGGGAGCGGAGGAAGAAAAAGATCTCGCCGCGCCGGAGTGCTCTCGACGCGTTGGGGGAGTCTCGCCGTCGCCGGCTCGCCGACGGCGTGGCGGAACCCTAACCCTAATCGAGCGCAGCTCGAGCGGGACAGAGGAGAGGATGACAGAGGCGGAAATGCGCTAGGGTTTCTTCGGCTGGGTCGTCGAGCTGGTTTTGATCCAGCGAAGAGTGCGCTGGACCGTCGGATTCCATCCGACGGCCAGCAGCGAGCGGAGCGGCGGTAGCAGGCCGTGCGCCGAGCGCTACCATGACGGGCAGCCGGGCTGGGCCGCGAACTGCTCGCCTCGGGCGACAGATAAGAAAACGGCCGCAGGCAGGCCGTGGGCTTTGCTGGGCTGGGCCGCACAGATAGTTATCTGCCGCTGCTGAGCGATACGCGTACGGGCGGGCTGTGGGCTGACCCGGCGTGACAGATGGGCCACAGAGCGACGCGCTGTGCGGCACGCAGTAAGCAGGCCGTGGGCCGAGCTGCTGAAAGAATTTTCCCTGTTATTTTTTAATTTTACAGAACACAGTTTGATGATTTTTGTCCATATTTTGAGCAAATTTCATCCAGTTTTTTCTATTCAAAATATTCCAACGAAAATTTTGTTTAGAGAATTCAAAAGTAACAGAAATGTTTCTGCAAAGTTTAAAGTTTATGAATTTCATTCATATTTCCGCTTTAAATAGTTAAAAGAAATTGATTAAAAGCAATAAAGTGATAATTAAAAGCATGATTGAAGTGATATTAAAGATGATTATGATTCTGTTATTAAATGACCAACGTTGTTAATAGCATGATCATGATTTGTTTATTATGTGTTAAAAGGTGCATTTAATTCTTTTATTGCCCAACGGTGATATAGTTTTAATTGCACAAACGGTTGTGTTTAGAAAACAGAAAAGTAAAAGTAATGCTTCTGAAAAGTACAAAGTTCATGGAATTTTTATTTCATGTTTTCCGCTGCAAATAAAGAAAAGTGAAGGATAAAATAGAATTAAAGTGAGAATTAATTTTTTAAAGAAAATGTTACAGAAATTATTGAAACAATTATGATCTGTTATTTTACGACCAACGTTGTTAATAACATAATCATGATTTGTTAATCGTTGAACAGTGCAATGTTTGTGAAATACAGATAATATTTTACAGTTTCTGCTGTAAAGTAAAAGGACTCTCCTCTAATTAAATTGGAACCAACGGGAAAATTTAATTAGAGAGGAGGAAAAAGAGAAATACTTGTTTAACAGATTAATTATGGTATTGTTATTTTCTGACCAACGTTGATGATAGCAGTACTATAATTATATGAGTTCTATAGTCAAAGGGCTAGATCTCTGATAATTTTGCATGAAAGTGATCAATTTTCAGAGAAAAGATAAAAGATCAAGAAATGCTCTTGAACTATAGAAATATGTATATTTCATGTTTCCGCTGAAATAGAGTTGATGATAATGTTATTTTCCAAACAGAGTTCTTTATTGCAATAGAAATATTATCATCATATTGTTTATGAGTTTTATGCATTGATTCTATTTCTGCCCAACGGTGATGTAGAATTAGTGTAGAAAGATGATGTTTCATTCTAATTCTGCCCAACGGTGATTTAGAATATAGAAGAAAGTTTTAAAGATTTAATGTGCATATCTTTAACCAGACCAACGTAGGGTTATTTTTATGCTCATTATTGTTTATTATTATTGAATATTTTCTCAGACAAAGATTCTCATGTTTTCATTCGTGAAAGCAAAAGAATGGGTACTTGTGACCCGAAAGATGACCAAGAAAGGTCATAAAGTGAGAGAGTATGTTCTCTCTAAAGAATGACTGCAAAAGAAAAAGAATTCTTGGATGTTAATCCAAGAATACAAATAGATCATCGAGAGTCTTGTTTGACAAATGTCTTTCATGTACTCTCCATGCAGAAAACAAATAAATCATTCAGAGTTTTGTTTAACGAATTTCTTTCATGTACTCTATGTGAAGAAAATTTTTAAACGAGCAACATGAATGCTTAATTTGACTAACGTTGGATTAAGCATGTGTATAAAAGAGTATTCAGATTTATTTCTGAATTTGATGATTGAATATGCAGTCTAAAGAGCCAATTGTGGCATCTGTGTCTCTTAATTACCCGCATGACGGGAAAAGACGATAATAATACCCACGTGGGGGAAAAGTCTGGGAAAATACCCGCATGGCGGGAGAAAATTTTGACAAAGGACTTATTCTGTATGACAGAAGAAAGATGTGATGACTCATGTGTTTTTATATCGACCGCACACCTTGTGTATCATAGTTATAAAGCACTTAATGAGTCAAAAGAGAATAAAGTTACAAATGAACCTAAAGATAAGAATGTTATGCAAGTGTGACTTGCAGTACCATTGAGAAAGAACTCTTGTGAGTTTTGAAAAGGAATGAGGAAAAAGTACTCCCATACGTTAAAAGATAACTTCATATTGAATAAAGCAGATAATCAAAGTTTCGAAATTGTGGCAAAAAGGTTCTTGCCACATTTCGAGGGGGAGATAGAGAATGTTACAGAATAAACTCCCCTATACTTCAGATAATGTGATGCATATTATGCATCTAAGTGATCTATGATGAATTGTGATCGTCTGGGGAGTACGACGGTCATAATAATGATACCCCTAAAGTAAAGAGATAGATTTATTCTTGGATATTTTACAGCTCCGAAAGGAGACTAAGGACGGTACTCAAAGTGCCATAAAGAAGACAGATTGACAGGTTAACAGAATAAACCCAAATAAAAGGATTAAGGATACACCATTTTGGAGAAAATGGAGTAATCTGGGGGAGCATGGTATGAACATACCTAAGGCTCGAATAGATTTTATCTGGGGGAGCTTGTTGCTTTATAATAGAGATGAACAAGCAAACATGGATCTTGTGATTTAGGTCCTTGTAAGAGCTATAGCAATAGAAGACTACAGAATTAATTGCCTCTAGGCAATGACAGAGCAACAACATCCCCATATGAGAAAAACAGATGACTATAAAGTCTATATCAGAGAAATTTAAATGAAGGTTGATCCCACCTCATTTACAGAATTATAAGCAGCGCTCAATCGATTTTGACAAGTGTCTACTTGTCTTAATGATTAGAGACTATGTGAATCCCGACGATGTTTGGGACTCATAAGTAATTTCCAATGGAGCCAAAACAGTAGGCTATAAAGGGTCTACAACGCCAATGTGACTCCAAAGGAAATATGTAAAAAGCGATTTTAAATCGAAAGATTTGCGCTAAGAGAATAAACAGATTATAATGAGTGATAATGGCACATAATGATCTGAGTTACATCAGATGAAAGTAAAGAACACAAGGGATCTTACGGACTAGAGCAAGTCTCTAGAATCAGAAGTTATTTTGGGTTAAAGAGAATGAGAGGACAATCGTTTTCTACAAACTTATAGAATGGGAAATTCATTCCCTAATCCTGTGTATGTGGATGATATCCTACTTGCTAGTGGTGATGTCAATCTACTACCGGCAGAGAAAAGAAGTTCTTGTCCTCAAAAGAGTATTCTCGGTAGAGTGTCTGTCGTTAAAAGTATCGAGATTTACTAAGAAAAGAAGAAAAGGGGTATTAGAAATATCGCATGGACATGCTGAGAAGAAGTCTCTAAAGCATGCATGTCGAGAAAACTACGCCTGTTCTTATTGTCAAGGGTAATGGAATTGAACTTTAGTGTTCCAAGAGATAACATAGAACGGATCAAATGGATATGGTACCATATGCTTCAGCTGTTGGAAACTCAATATTACCCTGACAATTCATGTATCCGGGTTGTTTTGGCAATGTCCAATCCAGATATAGATCACTGGAATGGAATCAAAGATATCGGCCTCATGCTAAAAGAAACAGAGTGCTCTCAAAAGGTTGTGAGTACAAAGATAGATCTATAAATGTGCTCTCAAAAGGTTGTGAGCACAAAGAAAGAATTTGTGAAATGTATAGCGAAATCCACAATTGTCGCTAAATTTCACATTTGGAGTTTTTGTGTGGAAAACTCCAGAGAATGAAATGATTGACATCAGTGTGATGTAAAGACATGTTATAGCATGATATAAGGCCGAGGGATAGGCAAAATGGTTAAGGAAACCTGTACCCGGAATTGATAATGGTTGACAACAGCAATAACCATTAAGTAATTCACTCCTAAGACAACGAGTCAAGTGTGGTGCCAAACACATTGACACAGAGTTATACGTTGTAAAGGAGAAAGTCCGGAATTATGTTGAAATGCTTGGAGCATAAGAGGAACATATAAAAGAAACACACAAGTGTTTGCAGATCTGCTAATTAAAGGCTTACCGCCCAATGTGGCGCCCCGACCCGACTGCTATACAGTGATACTGTGTCTCCGGTTATCCGCTACCACCAGACACACTATCAAAGCATAATAGAGAGATCAAGACTTGTGGAACAACTGGCACATCACAGACTCTACGACACAAAATCATATAGTTCAACTCTTATAATAGAGAAATATAGCAAATGACAACCAGAGGTCACAGACCCAACATTTCAACATGCGGAAGCGAAGTGTGTTGTTCTAAACAACAAGAACCAAATTATGGCCTAAGAGGCCGGCAAATAAACATCCAGCGCCAGCTGTTCCGGGATGTCCCAAGCTGCCACCTGGGAACCCCAGACTACTCGTCGACGTCCACAAAGAACCCACCTTCGAGGGCGGTGAAGTCCTCCTCTGAAACAAAAGCAAAGACGTTGAGTTCGACGAACTCGCAAGATTAAAGAGCTATTATATGCTCGATGAGGCTTTCAAAGTTTTATGGCTCTTTTGCATAAAGCTGATTTTATTTAATAAAACATGACTCCATGGCAACGACTAATCAGAATATTTTTCAAAGAGGGTAAGAAGTAACTCTTTTCTTTGAGATCACCTTTCTCAATCATCACCAACATCACCATTGTACCTGTTCATCAAAGGCACCTCCCCGAATCACCCTCGAGGAAGTCAACCTTACATTCGTGGAATTGGTGCCTCTAGTACCCAATTTTAATCATTCCGTTAAAGTTATTCTATGATCATCGTCCATTCCCAAGTCGTCCGTAACCGTGGACACGGCTTTTCAAAAAGATTTATCCCTGCAGGGGTGTACAAAGTTGAAGTCCCCGGAGTCCCGAAGGGCCCCAGCTCCTTCGCCACGCGTACCGCCCGGCCCATTACCTGATCATTAGCTCTCTTCCTTGGAAAGCCGGCTGGGTGGGAACGGTGTCGACTTCTCCCTCGTTAAAGACTTTCCAGGATCATCAGTGGCGGTAGGACTGCCAGGATCACAACACCCCGCCCCGCGGCCACTTATTTTCCTAACACCACAATCCTCCTCCCAGTTCATCCCACCATCATCACGCACGCGCAAATGGAAGCCCGAACTAGAGGACCCTGGCTAGCCCCGCTCGAGTTATTTAGTCTATGAGGGTTCCTGCAATTGCATAGGCCTCACGCATGGTTGCACGCTCAGTCTTGGTTCAGGAGGTACAGAACTCGCACCTAGGTGGCGAGAACGAGACAAAACACCATATCCACAATGGCCTCTCATCCCCGCCTCTTAAGCATTTTATTATCCATCTCCACAATTCTCCACCATCAACATCACTGTCACAAGTTAACACCTGTTTCCAGCATTCACCACCCCTAGTACAACTAGGCATTTCACTAAGCATGGCTAAGCACTTGCATAGCATAGTAAGTATTCCATGGCCAACAATACAAACCTATGGTAATAGGAAGGTAAAACAGGTATTGGCAACAGGATTCTAATGCAACTAGTAGGATACTCTAATCCAGGCAAAAGACATTTAGAACCGCATGCAATATTATAGTGGAGAAAATAATTGCGGAAAATAGGATAAGATATGCTCAGAGGGGGGATTACGCTTGCCTTGCTCAGAGTGCAGGTAGCACTGCTCGGCGGGGTATTGAGGTGGAACCCCGTCTGCTTGATCTAACGAAGCACACACGGAAAAACAAATCAATCACCACACATGTGTACCATGCAATGCACAACCACATGATGACATGACAAGTTTATGCAAAGATGGCATCATTTAGTTTATCTAGCAAAATTAAATGGAGAGCCAAATAATTAGTGCAATTATTTGGAAGCAACCCCATATTTAGCTTAATAACCACATTGTTCATCCATTATCACATTACCAAGAAGTGGCTCAAATATGCATGAACATGGCATGATTAGATAGGTTTTGTTCTCCCGAACATTTTGGTACCTCATTTGTAATTTTCCGAGTACCGATGAATAAATAGTGAATTAAATAATTATTTGCATTTAATTCCTTTTCACCGATTATCGATTGACATCACGGAGAAAAGTTGTTG
Source organism: Poa pratensis (assembly GCA_947311845.1). Classification (NCBI taxonomy): domain Eukaryota; kingdom Viridiplantae; phylum Streptophyta; class Magnoliopsida; order Poales; family Poaceae; genus Poa; species Poa pratensis. Next base: position 4,099,311 of record CAMZMU010000105.1, read on the forward strand.
TCATGATGTGATCTTAGCATGGTTAGATAGCATTTGAGTTGCTGATCAAATTGATATATTGTATACCAAAATCGGAGGAACCAAACAATAGTTATTGCATTTGTAAGACAAAAGAAAAGGAAACGGGAAAAACTGTTTAGCCGGCCCACAGCCCGGTTGGGCCGGTTGGCAGGCCGGGCAGTCTCCAGAGGGCTCCGGCCTCTCGGCCGGTTTGGGCCGGCCCAGCAGCCGGGTAGTGGCCCGTGAGCAACGACCTCGAGGCCGGCTTAACCGGTCTCTCGACCGGGCGTGCGAGGGAAAAATGGCGGCGACGTTTTCCGGCGACGGTGGCTAGTTTCAGACGGCGACGACCAGCACCAGGCATCGGCGCAGTGCGTGTATAGGTGCAGCATGATGCGGAGACGGTGGTGAAGCGGGTGCGCACGCTCGGTGGGTGAAAGGAACTCGTAGGCGAGGCGTGCTTGCTCGACATGGGCACGGCCCTAGCGGAGCCGAGGACGGCCGCAAGCTACGGCTACGACGTATCTCCAGAACTCCGGCGAGAGGGGAAGGGAAAGGATGTCACCGAGGACGGCGTGCTCACCCTAGGCGCGTGGAGGTGCTCGGCGTGGTCGAAGGAGGCGTGACGGTGGCGTATTGCCCGCGGCGGAGCTCGGACTGCAGCGGCGGAGAAATGGACGGAGAGCTCGATTCCTGGCCTCCCGCCTCGATTCCTCGGGCGGGGATGTAGCAGGCGGCGCGGCGGAGCTCAGGCGCTGCTCGGCTTGGCTCGGAGAGGCGTAGAACGTCGGCGATGTGTCGGCGACGGGCTAGCTAGGGCTACGCCATGGCAGGGAACGGGAAGGAGAGGAAGCAGGGGAAAAACGGGGGAGAGAGCAGAGGGCGACCTCATGATGCTTGTCTCCTTGCAGTGTAGGGCAGAGGAGGAGGGGGCCCGGCGTCGTGCGGGTGCGGCGCAAGCGCGGCTCGGCGCGAGCTCGATCAGCCCGTGCGGTCGCTACAGAGAAGATGACCTTTTGCAAGAAGCCCCCTGGACAATTTGTTGCCATCACAGATTGGTCCACTTTCTGTTTAGCTTTTAAAACCAGTAGCATTTGAATGATTTTATTGAGGCACTGAAACTTTTTATTAAAATCTGAGGAAATTTGGGAAGGCTCCCCTTGTCATTTAGTTGCCCCACAAAAATTGGGGTGGCCAAATAGAATGTTTTGGACAACAATTGTTCATAGAATTAAAATAGGCCAATTTTGCTAAATTCAAATGTTGCTCCTTTCTTAAATTCAAAACAAGTGCAAGATATTATATTTGAACACTTGGAACTTCCTTGACAACTATAAGATGTCAAAGTACTTGTGTTTTGCAAGTTTGAATGCCTCCATAGTTTTGGAAGTTGTTCTAGCAAGTGTGGCATTTTGGGTTTCAATGTTGCCCAACCATTTAGTGTGTTGATTAGCAACTTAGAATGAATGCCATGATGCGATGCAACACAAAAGTGAAAAAAAATTAGCACCCATTTTTAGGTTTACTAATTTTGGGCTGTTACAACTCTACCCTCCTTACAGGAATCTCGTCCCGAGATTCTAGGAGTAGGGAAGAGGGAAAAGAGGTTACGAGGAACTACACGATCTTTTCGCTTCAGGTGGCTTCCTTCTTGAAAAGGTTGATTGAGGGCATCATGAAGATCTTCATCGGCTTCACTTGAGGTCACTAACAACGTACACCATCGGAGAGAAGGAAACCTCTCCGAAAGGATGGGTCTTTGTAAGGATACAACGACCGAGTACCTCCTAGTAAAACTTAGGATGAGACTTCAAGCACCCCTTGAATTGACAGTTAGGAGACACAAGCGTTTGGCGGGAGATTGATAAGAGTTTCCAGTTGGTAGACAACTGTTTCTCAACGATTCAGAATATGAACTTGCACAAGGCCCAAAATTTCTGAGGGAGGGTGTCGAAACCAGCTTCCAACAGATGAGGAGGTAACTTGTACTAGTCGGCTTGAGTAGAACTTTCCTCACGGAGGAGCATTTCAGATCACTGGAGAAGGATCGGAAAGCTAGATCGAGAGAACTCTAGAAACTCCGCAGACGTTAGTATCGGGAACACTTCTTGAGGATCACCAACTATCGTTTCTGATTGAGAGTCAAACCTGGGGAGTGTAGAGATACTTCAGACTCAGTACCGGTAGGAAAAGAAAGCTTTGTAATGCATACCAACGGCTTACAATTGCTAGGAGCCCAAGAGTTAGACTACAAGGTCAAACTCCAAAGGAGGAACGAGATGGCGGAACTCGTGTATTAACAGCTTGTCAGGAGACAGCTGCCCTACTTGATTTACTTGCAACGAGACACGATTTAGTACTTGTGGGGAAACACCAAAGAAGACGAAGAAGTTCTCAGAATTCCTCTCTTTCTGGAACAATTCAATCAGTGGCTTAGATGCATAGATGAGATTCCCAAGGGATGGAGGTAACGACATACCATTCCGAGAATGTTCTACACATGCACGATCAAGTTGAGATGATTTCGGGGAACCAGACAATTCACTCAGATCCACGGCGACATCTTTCTGCAATTGCACGTGAACCAGGGAAAGTCACTTCTAACTCCAGAACATTGCCTTGTGACGACACAAGGTTAGTTCTAACAAGTTTCCAATGCTAACGCCCAATATCCAATGTAAATCTCCTCAAACATGGAGAAGATAAGAAGGTAGTTGATGGGCTCAACAACAAACTTATCCTGATACTCCAAGACGGTAGACTCATATTTCACCAGAACGGGGCATGAGTATTGGTCAGACTAACACGTTGTTAATCTGAGTTTAACCTACTGAATGTGTTAGTCTGAGTTTGATTTGACGATAGCCCACTTCAAATCAAAAGTTTTGGAGGTTAGCATATCCACAAAGGAGATACCAACTTGCTTCGACACGGAAGCTAGACATCCATTGAGAAGTGAACTATATCAGATAGAGCTTTTGGTCTTTTAACTCTCCAAGTGGTTTAAGCTCACCCGAATAATTCAGGACATCCAGCACGATTTTCTTGGAGAAAGGAGTTGTTCAGAGAACCCGCTTACTCATAAGCTCGATTTTTCGGGGAGAAAGGAGTTGTCCGTGATGTTGAGCTTGGACAGGCGACAACCTGGCGATACTTCTGGAAAAACCTACAGAATATCACGATCCCCATACAGGATATCACGACATAGCGGTGGATCTTGAGTTCGAGGGAGGATCATGCCTTTCAAGGCACAACGAGGTGGTCTTGGAAGTTTCGGTGCGAACCTAGCTCTTTGACCGAGGAAGGGCACCGGAGGGAAAGAACTTGGCAACACAGTCAAACTCAGCTTATTGATCGGATAACCAATCATGCTAAGGAGGATAAAGAAGGTCTTTGGATTTCAACGCAGTAAGAACTGCTGAGAATATCCGATAGCCACATCATTGCTCACGTCTTATCATTCTCGAGTAACAAGTCACTCGGAGAACGAAGAGTAGCAAGTGGGAGAGCATCACTTCATCAAGAGGATCATTATACTTAGCACAATACTTTGATATCAAAGAGTGTGACACTCTAGGGTGGAGCAGGACAAAAGCTAGACGAGGCCCTTATTCTGCAGATTACAATACTTTGACCTGGTCCGAGAAATGGACAAGGTACTGGAGTTTGTTTCTCCTAACAGGACGAAGTGGAAAGTCTTGACGGACCACAAGAGAGTGGCTTGCATCGGAACACCAATGCATGGTGAGAACAAGACGGTCAAACAGAAGACACGGGCCAGAAAGAAGAGCAAGAGTAACATACATGCTCAGGGAAAACCTCAGATGTTGAAGATGCACCGGTTGTTACTCAATTGTGATAACCATGCCCAAACGGAGAGATGCAGCAGAGTCAGGAACATAGTTGGAGACGTGCTAGGAGAATCCTTGTCGTAACCCCGATGGTTCCAAGACAGAACCTAGAGCAGGGCTAAGGAAGAGCTAAAGTTACATAGCCAGAGGAGGTGTAGTAATTTAAGGTTCAACCATTTACCACACAGACCACAGAAAGGACTTGGGTTGAAGATCGGCATCATGTGCTACTAGCGAGAGTTAAGAAATACAACTGAACCCACTCTAGTTGGCACAATCCGGGACCTTATGTTCAAGTCCTTGGGTTAAAACCCAAAAGAAAGGATTAAGAGATTAAACTTGATAGGAATACAAGGGTCCGTAAACAACTGAGTCGATAGGAATTTTCGTCGTACTCCAGATGGTTTCTCGGCACATGAAGCTTCGGATTGTAGCGCGTCGGGAGCAACTAGGCACATAACACTCAAGTGACAGGTGAGAAGTCCAACCCCGAGATCCTAATCATTTTGAAGTAACAGGTGAGAAGAAAAACAGTTAAGTCAAATCGAGGTAAGATTGCTCCGAGATTAGAGGGTAACCAGGTAAGGAGTAAAAAGAATCCTAAGATTGTTTTCACAACTCATTTTTAGGTTAAAAATATTTTCACAAACAGTAGACTCAACGTCGACCAATAGAAGGGTTTCCTACAGGCAGTACTGCTCTGATACCAACTTGTGGCGCCCCGACCCGACTGCTATACAGTGATACTGTGTCTCCGGTTATCCGCTACCACCAGACACACTATCAAAGCATAATAGAGAGATCAAGACTTGTGGAACAACTGGCACATCACAGACTCTACGACACAAAATCATATAGTTCAACTCTTATAATAGAGAAATATAGCAAATGACAACCAGAGGTCACAGACCCAACATTTCAACATGCGGAAGCGAAGTGTGTTGTTCTAAACAACAAGAACCAAATTATGGCCTAAGAGGCCGGCAAATAAACATCCAGCGCCAGCTATTCCGGGATGTCCCAAGCTGCCACCTGGGAACCCCAGACTACTCGTCGATGTCCACAAAGAACCCACCTTCGAGGGCGGTGAAGTCCTCCTCTGAAACAAAAGCAAAGACGTTGAGTTCGACGAACTCGCAAGATTAAAGAGCTATTATATGCTCGATGAGGCTTTCAAAGTTTTATGGCTCTTTTGCATAAAGCTGATTTTATTTAATAAAACATGACTCCATGGCAACGACTAATCAGAATATTTTTCAAAGAGGGGTAAGAAGTAACTCTTTTCTTTGAGATCACCTTTCTCAATCATCACCAACATCACCATTGTACCTGTTCATCAAAGGCACCTCCCCGAATCACCCTCGAGGAAGTCAACCTTACATTCGTGGAATTGGTACCTCTAGTACCAAGTTTTAATCATTCCGTTAAAGTTATTCTATGATCATCGTCCATTCCCAAGTCGTCCGTAACCGTGGACACGGCTTTTCGAAAAGATTTATCCCTGCAGGGGTGTACAAAGTTGAAGTCCCCGGAGTCCCGAAGGGCCCCAGCTCCTTCGTCACGCGTACCGCCCGGCCCATTACCTGATCATTAGCTCTCTTCCTTGGAAAGCCGGCTGGGTGGGAACGGTGTCGACTTCTCCCTCGTTAAAGACTTTCCAGGATCATTAGTGGCGGTAGGACTGCCAGGATCACAACACCCCGCCCCGCGGCCACTTATTTTCCTAACACCACAATCCTCCTCCCAGTTCATCCCACCATCATCACGCACGCGCAAATGGAAGCCCGAACTAGAGGACCCTGGCTAGCCCCGCTCGAGTTATTTAGTCTATGAGGGTTCCTGCAATTGCATAGGCCTCACGCATGGTTGCACGCTCAGTCTTGGTTCAGGAGGTACAGAACTCGCACCTAGGCGGCGAGAACGAGACAAAACACCATATCCACAATGGCCTCTCATCCCGCCTCTTAAGCATTTTATTATCCATCTCCACAATTCTCCACCATCAACATCACTGTCACAAGTTAACACCTGTTTCCAGCATTCACCACCCTAGTACAACTAGGCATTTCACTAAGCATGGCTAAGCACTTGCATAGCATAGTAAGTATTCCATGGCCAACAATACAAACCTATGGTAATAGGAAGGTAAAACAGGTATTGGCAACAGGATTCTAATGCAACTAGTAGGATACTCTAATCCAGGCAAAAGACATTTAGAACCGCATGCAATATTATAGTGGAGAAAATAATTGCGGAAAATAGGATAAGATATGCTCAGAGGGGGGGATTACGCTTGCCTTGCTCAGAGTGCAGGTAGCACTGCTCGGCGGGGTATTGAGGTGGAACCCCGTCTGCTTGATCTAACGAAGCACACACGGAAAAACAAATCAATCACCACACATGTGTACCATGCAATGCACAACCACATGATGACATGACAAGTTTATGCAAAGATGGCATCATTTAGTTTATCTAGCAAAATTAAATGGAGAGCCAAATAATTAGTGCAATTATTTGGAAGCAACCCCATATTTAGCTTAATAACCACATTGTTCATCCATTATCACATTACCAAGAAGTGGCTCAAATATGCATGAACATGGCATGATTAGATAGGTTTTGTTCTCCCGAACATTTTGGTACCTCATTTGTAATTTTCCGAGTACCGATGAATAAATAGTGAATTAAATAATTATTTGCATTTAATTCCTTTTCACCGATTATCGATTGACATCACGGAGAAAAGTTGTTGTCATGATGTGATCTTAGCATGGTTAGATAGCATTTGAGTTGCTGATCAAATTGATATATTGTATACCAAAATCGGAGGAACCAAACAATAGTTATTGCATTTGTAAGACAAAAGAAAAGGAAACCGGAAAACCTGTTTAGCCGGCCCACAGCCCGGTTGGGCCGGTTGGCAGGCCGGGCAGTCTCCAGAGGGCTCCGGCCTCTCGGCCGGTTTGGGCCGGCCCAGCAGCCGGGTAGTGGCCCGTGAGCAACGGCCTCGAGGCCGGCTTAACCGGTCTCTCGACCGGGCGTGCGAGGGAAAAATGGCGGCGACGTTTTCCGGCGACGGTGGCTAGTTTCAGACGGCGATGACCAGCACCAGGCGTCGGCGCAGTGCGTGTACAGGTGCAGCGTGATGCGGAGACGGTGGTGAAGCGGGTGCGCACGCTCGGTGGGTGAAAGGAACTCGTAGGCGAGGCGTGCTTGCTCGACATGGGCACGGCCCTGGCGGAGCCGAGGATGGCCGCGAGCTACGGCTACGACGTATCTCCAGAACTCTGGCGAGAGGGGAAGGGAAATGATGTCACCGAGGACGGCGTGCTCACGCTCGGTGGGTGAAAGGAACTCGTAGGCGAGGCGTGCTTGCTCGACATGGGCACGGCCCTGGCGGAGCCGAGGACGGCCGCGAGCTACGGCTACGACATATCTACAGAACTCCGGCGAGAGGGGAAGGGAAAGGATGTCACCGAGGACGGCGTGCTCACCCTAGGCGCGTGGAGGTGCTCGGCGTGGTCGGAGGAGGCGTGACGGCGGCGTATTGCCCGCGGCGGAGCTCGGACTGCCGCGGCGGAGAAATGGACGGAGAGCTCGATTCCTGGCCTCCCGCCTCGATTCCTCGGGCGGGGATGTACCAGGCGGCGCGGCGGAGCTCAGGCGCTGCTCGGCTTGGCTCGGAGAGGCGTAGAACGTCGGCGATGTGTCGGCGACGGGCTAGCTAGGGCTACGCCATGGCAGGGAACGGGAAGGAGAGGAAGCAGGGGAAAAACGGGGGAGAGAGCAGAGGGCGACCTCATGATGCTTGTCTCCTTGCAGTGTAGGGCAAAGGAGGAGGGGGCCCGGCGTCGTGCGGGTGCGGCGCAAGCGCGGCTCGGCGCGAGCTCGATCAGCCCGTGCGGTCGCTACAGAGAAGATGACCTTTTTGCAAGAAGCCCCCTGGACAATTTGTTGCCATCACAGATTGGTCCACTTTCTGTTTAGCTTTTAAAAACCAGTAGCATTTGAATGATTTTATTGAGGCACTGAAACTTTTATTAAAATCTGAGGAAATTTGGGAAGGCTCCCCTTGTCATTTAGTTGCCCCACAAAAATTGGGGTGGCCAAATAGAATGTTTTGGACAACAATTGTTCATAGAATTAAAATAGGCAAATTTTGCTAAATTCAAATGTTGCTCCTTTCTTAAATTCAAAACAAGTGCAAGATATTATATTTGAACACTTGGAACTTCCTTGACAACTATAAGATGTCAAAGTACTTGTGTTTTGCAAGTTTGAATGCCTCCATAGTTTTGGAAGTTGTTCTAGCAAGTGTGGCATTTTGGTTTTCAATGTTGCCCAACCATTTAGTGTGTTGATTAGCAACTTAGAATGAATGTCATGATGCGATGCAACACAAAAGTGAAAAAAAAATTAGCACCCATTTTTAGGTTTACTAATTTTGGGCTGTTACACCAGACCCCCCACCGACACCCCTACCGATCTAGGCTTAGCGCGAGCCGACGGGAAGTACCACCACCGCCGCCACTGCTATCCACTCCCATCGCCGGCCACCTCCACCTTGTCCGGCACTCCGGGTTCATCTGCAAAGGAAAAGGTGATCCTCCTCCTCCATCTGACAGTTCTACTCGAATCGATCTATCCTAGTCAATCCCGTGGATCTAACAGTAACAGCAGGAGCTGTTGTGGTGGCAGTGAAGTTCACACCGGTGGCTAGGGGCGGCGGTTAAGCGGACGAGAGAGAGTTTGAAAAGCACATGCTAACCAAGCACACCATGAACATGTACACACGTACAATACAAGATCTACTCTATGACCGTCGAAACGGAAAATTACAACATGAAAATTTGTGTGAAACGGCGACATGAAATTGCTCCTCAAAGAAAATTAGAAAAAGTTTGACACCAGGTGATCCGTTGTCTCCAACGCTTTTTAATATTGTGACATTTATGTTGGCACTTCTCATTGCTAGGACAAAGGTGAAATGATGGAAGATGTCGACTAGAGTAGAGGGGATAAATAGTCGACCACTAAAACTTTTCTTACAAACTGAGGATAAAAAGAGCATTTGTTCTCTAGATATGCAAGACATTCCCCTGCTCACTTTTCGTTTGTATAAGCTTTAATCTCAAGATACATGGCCATTTCGATAACGTTAAGGCCAATTGCAAGCTGATTAAGCGACCAGGGTGTGTGACGCTTTCTTAAAGACAAAGGCTCTTCTGGCCTTAGAAGTCTTCAACAACAAGGCAATGGATTTCAGGACTTGAAATCATAGATTACTGCTGAATATATCTTTTGAAGGGCCACACTGCTGAATAAATATACATTGGCACAAAAAGAAAAGGAATGCTTTTATGCTCCTTGCCCACAGAAAAAAGAAAAAAGAAATGGTCTTATGCTCGTTGCCCATCTTTTTCGCAAGTTGCAACCTGAAACACCAAGTCAGTAGCTTTTTCCTCCACATAATTAGTTGTAGACAAGTAGTGGACTAATCGTTAAGCGAGGCTATTTCATAAAAAGAAGACAAGGAAAACATCAAGCCTACTGCCGTTTGCTGACTTTTCACAATTGTATATATGTATAGCTCTTCTCTTGGGGTGAGCCGTGTTCTCTCCTTCTCTTTGGCCGTCTTTTGCCGACAGATAGAGACATGCTCCTGATGATTTGTAACGTGCGAATATCTCCGAAGTGGTGCAGAATTGATACGCCGGCTGCCGGCATATGCCTGCGCCTGCCTTACTCTCCAGCACGTAGACTGTGTGTGATCATCCCTGACGGAGAAGTCATCTCTTTGGCTACCAAAATAATCGTCAACGCCCACCTCATCTCCCCATCGATCCTCCTCGTTGTGTTGTGCCCCCACACTACATTGACACGTCTAGGTTGACCATATAGACGTTTTATACAGGGCACGCTAAGATAAGTCCTCAATACTTATGCTTCTAGACATTTTTCATATGTCGATGTCGATTACTATTTCCTCCGTTTCTAAATATGAAATATTTTTTTAGCCTTTTTCAGATTTGTATATGTATATGGACGCAGGACGCTCTACTGTGTAGATTCACTTGTTGCGGTCTGTATGTAGTATAACTTAAAATAGGTACAACATTTTATATTTAGTACCGGAGGGAGTAATTTACTACTCAAGACCAACAACTGCTTATGGTTGGGCCATCTTTTTTTCCTTTTTGAGAGATAGACTCAAGCCAAGATGAACTGTGAATGAATAATGGTCGTTGGACCAACATAGTTTCTTGGGTTTTAGGGGAAGTTGCTTGTTTATTTGGTCTGCACGAGGCGTGTTGGTCCAGGAGTGATCCCCTGGTTTGGTGGGAACCCGCACACCTGTCTTAGCTCCAGTGCAGCACTGGAGCTCATCAGAGGAGGGTCTCTTGTTCACGCTCGCCGGCTCGGTCTCTCGTGTCTCCTTGGGGATAACTTTGAAAGGGCGTGGAAGGAACAATACCTGGGCACCATCTCTCCTCCGTGCATGATCCATCTACCTACATGAGACCATACGTGGCCATGGGCAGCTCGGCCCGACCCAACCCGACGTGAAATTTCCAGGGTGGGCTCGGGCCTGAAAATTGAGCCTAACGGGCAGGCCAAGCCGGGCTCAGACTTGCAAAATAAGTGATTTACGCAGGGTGGTCCAGACAGATCTAGTTGGGCTTTTTTGGGTTTGGGCCCGTTTTCAGCGGCCCGACAATCGAGCTGGGTTTGGGCCTGGGTTTTTAGCAGCGGGCTTTTTTAGGTCTGGCCCAAAATATGGCCAGGCATACATGAGACAAACCAGATGTCAACATGTTTCGATGTGGAGCTGAGACGCGCCAAATGCGGTAACGGCCACCGCCAAACAACGGAAACGAGTCAACCCATCGACGTAGCGACCACTTGCTTACGACTCGTTAGCTTGGATCTGCTGGTGATGCTACCAATATTATTGCACGGCTGGGGACACACGGGGTTATCTCCTTCATGACCCTGTGTTGTGGCTTAAGAACATTGCTCTGAAACTGTTTGCTGTTTTGCCAATTTATTTTTTCTTTGACATGCCAAAGAAAGCGTAAAGAAGCAAAATACTTACATATTTTTTTCTGGTCTTTGGGCAGCACCAAAGAGGATGAGATGTCCTATTGTGCTACCTTTATGTTTTTTATATCAAAGTACCACCTATTTAACTTGACTCGTAGGATCTTAAAGCACACCACAATGATAAAAACATAGACTTAGAGTTCCATGCCATATTGGATCTCAATGATGTAGCACGGTCGCAGAGGAGCAGCGCAGCCTCAGCCTGTCCCGTAGGAAACAGCCTCCCATCACGATCTCCTCGAGGCCTCCCCACGCAACGGCCCTATCCACGCTCATCTCACCGGAGACGGCGTCGTTTTCCCTGACATGCCGATCGCCTTCCACTTCCCCGGACGCGTCACTCCTCTCGCCGCCGGCGGCGATGCCGCTTCCCCGCCCCACCTGCTGACACCGCCTGCCCGTGACAGCACAGCCTCCAGTCCCCGAAACCTTCCGCGATTCGTTGCCCTACCGCCATCGCAAACTACCGTCGCCGAATCCCTCCCGCCGCCAACGCCCTCCCGCCGAAGCCTAGACGACGGGCAAGCGAGGTCGCCGGGAAACGAGGCGGCGCCCTGCACGTCAGAACGCCGACGCCCTCCCGCCGCTGCAGCCTACATGGGACTGCCGTGTCCTGCACACCGGCAAGCGAGGCGGCACCCTGGACGACAGAACGCCAACGCCCTCCCGCCGCCTCAGCCTACATGGGACGGCTGCGCGCCCTGCACACCGGCAAGCGTGGCGGCGCCCTGCACCCTGCACGCTGGAACGTCGGACCAACGCCCTGCACGGAGGAACACGGAACGCCGGAACCCGCGGCGTGCTCCACGTCTCCTGCACCGGCTGGAACCCGCGGCGCGCTCCGCGTCTCCTGCACCGGCCGGAACCCACCAGCAACTCTACATCCCTCAGGTTCGATGGTGCCCACAGCCCACTGCCTAGGTTGAGGTCACGATCTTCCCCTGCGGTCGTTCATGTCACGGTCTTCAGTTGTCTCCACATGACAATCGCTTAACTCAACCTGAAGTCTCAAAGCCATCGCTTAGCTCTCTTGCTATTGTGAGCTGCGCAGGTCAATTCACTAATCATAATGAACGCTGGATGCAAATGCAATAACCTGCATTTTAACTAAAAAACTGTATGTTTGAGGTACAATGATACATTTGGTCGGGCAATAGTTTGAAAGAGAGAGGTAATTGCGGCATATAAGGATTTTACTGGATTGTGATTCGATCTCATCCAATTGGCTGGACCAGCAAATTTAGAGAGATTATTAACTGGGATCTTTCTTTTATTTGCATATAAGAGCTTCTTCCAGAATGCTGATCCTTCCAGAAAACTGCCCAACTTGATTTTCCAGAAAATTGCTGTATTATTCGCATTTGTTCTCTGCTTCAGTAACTTAAAAATTCTGCTCTGCTAGCTGGAGCTGGTGTTCAGGTTCTCTGAATGTCTATGTTTGTCAAAATTTCTTTGTTTTTCTTCTCCATACATTAGAATGTGCATAATCTGTGTTGTGTTGAAATTTGAGTGGTATTGTCAATTCAGGTGTACGAGCTACGTTTGGCATGCTACTAGGAATTACAAGATGTTTCTCCTGTATATTCATTGATGATACTACAATTTGAAGGTGGTTGCTTTTGTTTCGTACCATTCAGTGTCTTAGAACCTATAAGAATTCTCACTTTTGTTTTTTCCCGATTTGTTTTTGTTATGAGGTATGCTTCTAGCTCACACCTGAGCTCAAAGGTGATATTGTAGGCTCATTAACAAGCATGATGTACAAATTGATTGGTTCAGTTCGTTCACACTAGCTTGAGGAGGTGTTATTTCAGATGTACAATCAAATTAATTAGCTCTGGACTGTGCTTAGACAGAAAAATGATCTGACCGTACAATGTTTTGGTGCAAACTTGAAGACAGACTGTGATCGTCGCACAAAAATCTATAACTAAAGTGGGATCGGGTCAATATGATTTGTTGTTACTACTCTAATGTCACAAATCTTCATGGTTGGTCCAGTAAAAGATACATACATGTGGTAGTAGCAGAGTATTTTTTTTCTTTAGTGAGCTTTGAATTTTTCTCAACGCCAATAAATATATTTTCGTTGATGCCTTGATTGCTGAGAAAAACTTAAGAAACTTTCTTCATATCAAAGGTATTTAAGACAAAAGAATCATTTACTCAGACCCCTCAATGTTCATTATTTAACTAACACAACAAGTTTGGTTAATTTGGGACAGTTTTCTCAGTTTTCATGTACATGGAATGTTGATGTCTGTCGGTAGCAAAAACAAACAAGTGATATCCTTTAGGGCCATGTATTTGATATCCTAATGCACCATCCTCTGTTGGTATAGACTGACTATTTGCCAGGTAGTTTTCCTGGACATCCATACGTCATTGTAATTTTACTTTGCACTGAAGCAGGACTGACAGTTAGCGGAACAAATTCTTTGGACTAAATCTGGATTACAGTAATCCGGATTGTTGGACTTGTAGTCCCGACGAAATTGGGATTTTACATGTCAGGCGAAAGATCAAAAGTAGGTACATAATGCATCAGTTTCACACACCCATTGCTCTATGATGTGAATTATGTGTTGCCCATAGGCTAATGTTAAACTGCACTATTTTTAGATGTTGAACTACTCCATGGGTGGAGTTCTTTAATTCAAGACTCATTTATAGCAGCTATTAAAGGAAGCAGGCACCTTCAACAAAAACTTCCCCACATGTAAGTTTGTCCTGCATCGTTCTTCACACTGTTGTTTTACAATCACATCAGGAATTGCATCACAGTATATCTGGAATATATTTTAGGGGGCGAAGGCAAATAAGGACAGTCCAAGTTCTGAAACAAGTTTCTTCTCTGCTTTGGGGAGCTAAGAAAAGTGTGCTGCATGTAAGAATATTGTGTACCTTTTAACGATCATACAAATGTGATACATGGTTGCTTGGTCGAGAATTAGATTTTTCCTTATTTTGTTAATCATCATCATGAAGAAACAGGATACATATTTATTTACAGGATTTCTTACCCGAGCAGATAAAAGAAGACCTATATCGGACTGTCGAGAGCAACAAATAAGGCCCATCTTCCGCAACGTGGGCCTCCCTGATCCATACTCAAGCCTGATCGTCAGTGGGTGGCCCGGGCGCAGCCAGCGGGCTCGGAGACCCCGCGACGACGCACGCGGCCCGCGGCATCTGTGGCTCAGCTGCTGCGCTGCCGGCTCTCGTCTCGTGTCTCTCCGGAGACGACTCCTTTTGCATCTCCCCACTGTCGCCGGGAGCGAGCTACGCTACGACAGGACACGCGCCCCTCCCCGTCGTCGCCGATGAGCTGCCGCGCCGCTCCATGGAGCCGCCCGTCGGTTGTCCCCCGCGGCCGGTCCTGCCCCGCCTCGGCGCGCCTGCGCAACCCATTCGGTGAGGTCACAAGCTCCCCAATTCTCTTCCAGCAACCAGGGTTATCGAATTTAAGCTCGTGTGGAATGTTACGGCAGTATTTGGGTAGGGATTAAGCCGAATCCTTCAGTGCAAATGGTAGATGGGCGCCGAGCTTGTGTGTTTTGGGTGTGCTCCAGTCTGAGAAATGGGGTGATTAGGAGTGAAAATAGTGGATTCTGTCGTGACTACTTTCAGTTCTCAGGCTAACTGGTTGGTTACTGCTTGGATCCTGACAGGGGGTATGCATGTCTGGAAGAATCCGATCCTCAATAACTCATGGAGAGTGGGTGATGTCCCGATGGTGTTTGGGCTGCCGTCTGGACTGTTCAGATGCATGGCTTCAAGTAGCTCTTCTGGGGACGCTGGGTTTTCTAGCCCTTCGCTGGCCGATGAAACACCAGTGCCACTGTACTCCTGGCCAGATAAGCAGGTATTTGTTTGGGAAGTTGCTATCTATCTGACTGGATTTTGACTACCCACATCCTTAAATCCCTGGTTGTCTAATGATGTTTATTTCAGAAAGTTCGTATTCTGTATGATTAGTTTATCAGTGGAGTCTGCTACTCTGCGATGATGCATAGTTCAACATTTGGCTAGACTACTTAGAGTTTGTACTTTTGTTGCTAACTTAATCCCATCTGAACAGACTTTGGTACATTTTATTCAAACATACTCCATTGATCTTGGCTTTTCTTTTATATTGATATATCATAACTCTAGAGATCAACTGCTTGATGGGCAGGCATTCTTCATATGCAGGGAACCTCTGAGAAAAATGTTTACAAAAAATCTAGGTGTGCTTCTGTAGTTCTGTGTATAAGCTCTAAATGTGTTCTCTCATTTTCAGCGACCACGAGTGTGCATTTTGGGTGGTGGATTTGGTGGGCTATACACTGCTCTGAGATTAGAATCTCTTGTATGGCCTGATAATAACAAGCCTCAGGTAAAACGATGATGTCCTTGTGCTAGACATTTATTGATTTACCGGGTGCTTTCCTATTTTTTACATTGATGTGGCATGGATTGGTGGTATTTGTACTTTGGAAAAGTTTACTTGATGCCTATATTCTGCAACGCACTCATGCGTATTTACTAAAGAAATGATGCAACGTTTTACTAAGAAGGGGGGAAAATATTTCAGGTGTTACTGGTTGATCAGTCTGACAGATTTGTATTTAAACCCATGCTGTATGAGCTGTTATCAGGAGGTATGGCAGTTTCAAGTGTAAAAATGCTTCTGCTGCTTGCTATATCATGCATTGGTCTTTTCACATGATTTCATATTTTGACCGTTGAACTCTGATTTTCTGCCAGAGGTGGATGTTTGGGAAATAGCTCCATATTTTTCAGAGTTACTGAAGAACACTAGTATTCAGTTTGTCAAGGATAGTGTAAAGCTTCTGCGCCCCTCTGATCACTTAAGAAGAGAGCCTGGAGGATCATGCACTGGTGGAGTTGTTCATCTGCAAAGTGGCACTGTTATTGAATATGATTGGTACGACGATATTAAATGCCATACAATTGCAATATGTGTCATGTTTAAGGCTTTTTAAATAAGCACTTTAAGAATTTCTACTTTTATCATTTTTACTTTCGTAGTATGTATTTTTTATATGAATTGGTTTAGAAATGGGGGCAGATTGTTCTATACCGCTAAAACGTTTTAAATTTCTGAAGTCATTATGTTTCTTACCGACATGTAGATCTTGTCCCACTTTGTCATCCTAAGAAGTGGAAAAAGTACAATGACACATACATAATTTCTTGGAATTGTATCTTCTCTCATCTTGTCGTTTGGCCCTTTCATTATGTCTGTTCCTCATTTCATTCTAAATTAAAATTTCTCATGCAGTAGTGTAGCCCATGTTTGATCTTCTGTATCAGAAAAGTTAAGGGCAATAGAAACCTGTAATATAGATGCCTCTTTTAGCTCGTACAATGGAAATGCGTACAAGAATGGTTCGTGATGTATTTCAAGTTTTATGCTGAGCTTCAAATAAGCTAACTGGTGATTTATCCTTTGAAATGGGCAGCCAGGCTCGTTCTAGCTTTAGGGGCTGAAGCTAAGATTGATGCTATTCCTGGATCTGCCGAATATGCACTTCCTTTCACGACTTTGGAACATGCTTTGGTAAGAATCAATCACATGATGAAATTGTTTGAGGTTCAGCTGTTTATCATGGACTATTTGGTATTGCTAATTTGATTGTACACTAAAAACCCGAAATATATCAGTTATAGCTTGATGCATCCACGTCAATTATATGATTTTATTAATGATATTTGTTGTTGACATGTTCTGACAATTGTATTATAGTACTTACGATGATGAAGAATCATGATGTTGTTTTATTTTATCTGCAGAAAGTTGAAAGTGAATTGAAAATGTTAGAAAGGAGAAGGTTTGGCAAGAGTTCCCCAGCTATTCAAGTGGCTATTGTGGGACTCGGTTACTCTGGTGTTGAGCTAGCTGCTACTATCTCTGAGAGGATAAAAAACACTGGGACTGTCAAAGCAATAAATTTTCAAACAACCATTTGTCCCAGTGCACCACCAGGAAATCGTGATGCTGCTCTGAAGGTGAGAACGTAAGGGTCTACTCATTACAGACTGCTTTGATTAACTTTGTCGGATCATCTCAGGAAATAATAATGAAAGTGAGATTTTTTTTTTCCAGTTTGATCATTGGTGCCAGTAATATTCTTAAGTAATCTGAAGTTAATAAAAGAATAAGACGATGCCTGTGCAATTTAAGACTTTGCGTCAACCAAACTATGTTGTTTGGCTTCTTTATTCTCTTCTCTGTTTCTCGTGAGAGACTGTTGTTGCTTTTTGATGCAACATTGCTAACTTGATAAAACCAAGCAGGCAACCACTTACTGTATTCTAATCTGTCACCAAACTGTTCATTATGGATGTATGCAAAGAACATAGAGAAATGCAGGCTGCTGTTTTCTGATTTCACATTGTTGCTGTGCTGATCCTTTATACGTACTATCCATAGTTTCATCTCTGAGCTAAGGGCGATGGAATCCTATCTTCTGATGTAGCAGCTAATTCTGATTTGGTTGCACTTCTCCCCAGGTTCTTGAATCTCAAAACATTCAACTTTTCTTGGGATATTCTGTGAGCTCCATCCGAGAGGTTTATGCATCTGAGGATGCGAAAGAAGCTGGCGGTGATGATAAGAAACTACTTTTGGAACTTAAAGCTGCTCAAAGAGGCCTCCAGAGCCAGGTTTTGGAGGCTGATCTGGTACTATGGACGGTGGGTTCAACGTCTCAGATTCTTCGGTTACAACCTCCGGATGCCCCATTTGCTATTCCTTTGAATGGCCGGGGGCAAGTAGAGACAGAGGAAACCCTGCAAGTGAAGGGCCATCCCCGAACATTTGCGATTGGTGATTCAGCAGCTCTACGAGACCCATCAGGGAAGTTTCTCCCAGCCAACGCACAGGTAAGGCGTCTGTTTGCTGGACTGACTTTATCAGGTTGTTGCCTTGGAGGTTTTGTTACTAGTGATTGATTACTCTTTTATCTCCCAGGTTGCATTTCAGCAAGCTGATTTTGCTGGATGGAATCTCTGGGCTGCAATCAATGACCGGCCCCTTTTGCCGTTCAGGTTTGAATCTAGCGGCACCTTTGTCTTGTTCATTTCGATCCGCACCAAGCATTGACACTTTTTATCTCCTGCTGATACTGCATCATGATAGTGGAAGAGTCAAATTGCATAAAAAGGAAAGAAACTGAAATATGCTGTGCGTTTACCAGGTTCCAGAATCTTGGTGAGATGATGACACTCGGTAGAAACGACGCTGCGATAACAGCGAGTTTCATCGAAGGCCTGACCTTGGAAGGGCCTATAGGGCATGCTGGTATGGACCCTTCCGGTTACCTTGTTTCACAGATTAATAGCCTTTTCATGTAAGAGTAACATTCATCCTGGATGTGCAGCTAGGAAGCTTGTGTACTGCCTGAGGATGCCCACAGATGAGCAGCGGGTGAAGGTTGGAATCAGCTGGTTGGCGAAGGGTGCTGTAGACTCGCTCGCATCTCTGCAGAACGCAGTAAGTAACATGATTGCAAGCTCCGGATCATAAGGGAAACCTGCTAATTCATGAATTGGGTGAGCTGAGATAATGTATTTGAGTTTTGAGATCGGTACGGTGTATGTATTTGAACATCTTGTCAAAATAGATGTACCATACGATTTGATCATAAATGTTTTGTGTTTGTTATATGCTCTTAAATTTTGCTGTTTGTCTTGCCATGTCGATTTCTCTATTTTATTTAGCCTTTCTGAAATTCAAGGCCATGAAAATCCAACAATTTATTATGGCGCCTGAACCCCGTTGCAATTGAAAGACATGTGGACAAAAAAACTCATCACATGCTGACAGCAAGCACAAAATTTTGCAGTAATCACTTTCCAAAATATTGTAATCATACCAACTAAAAAGCATCCACCACATGTGGAATAAAAAGAAAATTGGAAATTGCAAGGTCCATGTGAGCGCAGGGAGATAATGGAGTAGTCGGTTCGGTTGGCACAGGTTGGTGAGAGTTGACCTCTTGTTTACGCGACAGGCGAGCGTGTACTAAAAGTCCGGCTCCACTTCGTTGTAGGTGGCCAGCGCATTTCCTCCTCCCACTCCCGCCACCAATCCCTTCCGCTGCCCGCCGTCTCCTGCCGCCGCCATGGATCCCGACTCCGAGGTCAGCTTCGACTTCCCGCCCTACCTCTGCCAGTACAAGAGCGGCCGCATCGTCCGCCCCGGCAGCAACGCCGTCGTCCCCGCCGGCACCGACCCCATCACCGGCGTCGTCTCCAAGGACATCCACGTCGGCGCCGCCCGGGCCCGCGTCTACCTCCCGCCGGGCGCCGACACGGGCGCCAAGCTCCCCGTCGTCGTCTACTTCCACGGCGGCGGCTTCGTCGTCGGCTCCCCCGCCCGCCCCTCCACCCACAACTACCTCAACGACCTCGTCGCCCGCGCCGGCGCCATCGGCGTCTCCGTCTACTACCGCCTCGCGCCGGAGCACATGCTCCCGGCCGCCTACGAGGACGGCTGGGCCGCCGTCCGGTGGGCGGTCACCCTGGGGGACGGCGCCGACCCGTGGCTGCTCGACCACGCCGACCTCTCCCGCGTCTTCTTCGGCGGCTGCAGCGCCGGCGCCAACCTCGCGCACAACATGGCCGTCCGCGCCGCCGCCCCCGACGCGCTGCCGGAGGGCGTCACCGTCCGCGGCCTCCTGGCCGTGCACCCCTACTTCACGGGCAAGGAGGCGGTGGGCGAGGAGGTGGCGTTCGCGGCGGACGTGCGGGGGTTCATGGACCGCACCTGGAGGTTGGTCTTCCCGGGCTCGCTGGGGCTGGACGACCCGCTCGTCAACCCATTCGTCAACGACGAGGCGCGCGCCGCCGTCGCCAGGATCCCCTGCCAGCGCGTGCTGGTGTGCGTCGCCGAGAAGGACGTCCTGCTCAAGGAGCGCGGCCTGTGGTACCACCGGGAGCTCAAGGCCAGCGGCTACGCCGGCGAGCTCGAGCTGTTCGAGTCCAAGGGCGTCGACCACGCCTTCCATTTCGACAAGCTCCACACGCCGGAGGGCGTCGAACTGCAGGAGCGCTTGGTGGCATTCATCAAGGAATGACGACGGAAAGCGGTTTCCTCCAAATAAAGATCAACAACTCGATAATTTGATGTTTCCGATAATGCGTGCAAAGTTGTATGGTGATTCATTGGTGATTACTACTATAATAGAGCATTTTTCAATCTCGATTGATCGATTCATACTGTGTTTTTTTTAGATGTTCGATTGATGATTCTTTTGAAGAAAATGTACTATAAGCTCTGCGGATCTCGCTAACCATGTGTGTGGTACCTCAAATACCAGATTTCTTTGCAGAGCTGGCGGGCCGGAATTTGCTCGGGCAGAAAGAAAACATCCCATTTCGCTAGTTGTCCCTTCCCCGTCCAGAACACGCGCTGTGAGACCGGTGCCAAAACTTTTTTTCAAGGCATCGCTGCGGAGGTGGCTACTTTTTAATGTTTTGGGCATCGGCTACGCTGTGAAAGGCCTAACACGCAGACCCATTTGGTTCGGGTCGCAGACCCATTTGGTCCGGTCCGTTTGGATCGTCACGGCCAAATTCAGAGTCCAACGCGTAGACGCATTTTCAGCTTTTGATCCATTTCATGTCTGCGCTAACCCAATTAGGGAGCTAATTTGGGCCACCTTTGGGTCGACGCGGACACTGGATGAATAGGAAACTGACCGACGTGCGTCCGCGCGTGACCTCCCCTAGTCAAACCATGCCCCACCTAGCAGCGACCCAGCGCCCCGTCGTCTCCCCTAGGCCAGTCTTTTTAACTCGGTCGTGTCACTGACGGCCATCCACACTGCCCACTCCCCCCCCCCTCCCCAACACTGCCCCCCTCCACCGCCAACCACCAAACCCTAGTCCTCACCGCCGCTGTCGCAATGCCGCGGTGGAACGAATGGCTCGGCAAGGGGAAGCACGTCCACGAGGCCGGCTCCTCTTTCGGCCGTAGATCTACACTGCGGTGAGCTCCTGCTCCGCCTCCGCGCCGAGCTCCTGCTTCGCCTCCGCGTCGAGGCCCTGCTCCTTCTCCACCAGCTACGTTCGAGCTCGCGCCACCAGGCGCTGTCGTGGCTGGGGGGGTCGCCCAAGCGCCGTCGCAGCTACGTCCCCCCGTGAATAAGTGTTGGTGGCACTAGGAGAACGCCACACCGGTGTTCTGGCCAGACGTCCACCTGCCGGACGACTGGCACATGAATCCCCAGCGGATTTCGGTGCCACCGATCCCGACGAGCGGCCGTGCGAGTGCCCTGGAGATCGAGCGCCGCCGAGCTCTGCTCCCGCCAGAGTACCTCGACGACCCGGCCTTCGCGTCGTCCTCTCATTACTGGAACGAGTGGTTCCGTGATGAGCACGACGAGCGTCGCAGGAGCTTGTTCGCTCTGGCTCCCCCACCGCCGTCCGTCCCGCAACGCTACCCTTCGACGCCGCCAGGCTAGGAGGACGGGCTCTGGTTTGAGGAGGACGTGCTCGACGACAACAACCCGGAGCTCCAGCAGACCTACGAGGCGTCCCGGCGCTCCCTCGTCCAGGAAGAGATACGTCGCTGGGAGCGCGTGCTCTAGGAGTCCCAGCAGCAGGCACCACCCACCGCAGCCATGGTGGGTGCACATGCAGCAGGAGCACGAGGAGCTTGAGATGGAGCCCGCTCCGCCTCTCCCCGCCGGCATCCTCAGCCAGTCCTGGGCCTGGACTGGCGGGAGCTAGTCGCCTGACCGAAGGAGGAAGACCAGGAGCAGCCTCCAACATCGCCCGGACGCGTGCCGCCGCCCCATCTGTGGGTGGCGCCACCGTACATCGTCATCCCGACAGCGACGATGACGAGTAGCTCGTCGGCGGAGAGCCCTAGCCCTCCTCCTATGTTTTTTTGTTTTTATATATTGTAAAAAGGCCGTATGTGCCCCCCCCCCCCTATATGTAACCAGAACGGCCTTTTGGCCCAATATTAATATATTGTATTAACTAAAAAACAAAATGGGCCACCCGCGTTGGGTCGTCACGCAAACGCGCGGACAAGGGCAGTCATTTCCTGACCGTCGGCCGGCCCAAACGGACAAAAAGGCCCAAAAAATGTGTCGGTTTGGGTCGGCGCGTTGGAGTTGCCCTTAGCGAGACATGTTCTACTGTACTTTCTTCGATCGAATGTACCCTATTAGAGCATCTCCAACCCAGACCCCCATATCCGCGAGTAGGCGGAGCGAGTAGGTGTAGAAGGAGGAGGCGGCTGCGGAGATGTAGCTCGGCGAGTCCGGTCTGAAAGGCGCGCCCACGCTCGCGTTCGTGGCCAACCGCCCCATGCACATGCTCCAACGGACGCGGACATCGTCGGGTATGACCGGCACTGCCCAGGCCGACCAACTATTCGGCGGAACTGAAGAGACGACTGAGGTATCATACAGACCATAGTTTGGGGGTAGGCGATTCGTCGGACCATAGTTTTAATTACGAGTAACGTGTTGGACGAGTTTATGATGAATCTGATCCGAGATGGTAATGATACTCCCATATTTGAAGAAGCCACTTCGATGTTCAATGTTGGAGATTCATCAGACATTCAAAAGAAGAAGGACAAGGGATAATAAACTCGAGGTACTTCCTACTCAACCTTTGAGGATGTATTGTTGTGCAAATGTTGGTTGGCCACTAGAATAGATCCTATTTGTGGAACCAAGCAAAAGGGCTCGAGGTATTGGGACATTGTATCATCAACAAATGTACTATGTCGAGCCGAACCCAATCCAGACCACTCGCGACGCCGGATCTCTACAACATAGATGGGCAGCCATCCAATAGTCTGTGAGTAAGTTTTGTGAGTTTTATGCACAAGTGCAAAACATGGATCAAAGTGGTGTTGGGATCGATAGCCACGTAAGTGTTGATGTTGCATTGCTTGCCATTTTACAATTTTCGTTACTTGGCATTGCATCTATCTTATTGATTGCATTTTGATTGTTAGATGCGGTTAGCCGCCACTTTGTAGCCCAATTCGGAGAACAACCCATTTATTATGCCCCATTGTTGGGTTGAATTCAATGGTAAACCAAAGTGATGCACCCTAATCGATGATCTTAGGAATCCAACAAAGAAGATGAAGACCAATGATGGATCTAGCTCCACTTTGCCGATCGGACATGGTGAAGATGATGCGGTGGCGGACAAAGAAAGGTTCGTTCAAATTATAAAAAGACACTTGATGGGGAAGAAGTGGGAGAAGGACAAGGCAGCGCGTGACGGTGCCGCAAGCAAAATGTCCGCCACATAGACGAAAATCTTCTCCAACAAATGTGAAACCTTGAAGAAATTGGAGGAGAAGAGAGAAGAGAAAATGGATGAGAGGTCAAAACATTCTTGATGTTGCAAAGGGAGAGGATGGACTTTGATCGTGCCAGGCTTAAGGAAACGCTCGAGTTAGAGAAGGATGAGGCTTGGATCAACGATGCAAGGTTCACGGAGGAATTTAGAATCATGTTCCAATATGCTAGTTTCTTGGATGATATGATAGTGCAAAGTGGCCTAAGCACATGAAGAAGATCACCGGACGCGACCTTGCTGAGCCTTGATTCATTCTTGCATCGGTTCTTCTATGAATTGTTAAATTTCATTTTGTGTTGAATTTGGTTTGTGAACCCTAAGACTAGTTTCAGTTTGGTTTGTATGAATTCTATGAATTGTGATTGGAGTTGCATGTGTTTGCATGATTTTGGCCCAAAAATTTGTGGGTACCGATTGGAGAGGTCAAGATTTGGGAATTGTCTGGGTTGTGTCCACAAACATGTCCGGACGTTTCCACGGAGATATAGGTGCCGGAATTTGCCCAATCCGATTGGAGATGTTCTTAGTCGTATTGATGTTTGCCTGTGCTCTGTTCGAGTTCATTTTGCCTCCATGCGCGTGCGCTGGAGATTCGGACTACTCCCGTCGCCTTATGTCAGGTCTAGGCAACCTACCTGTGCTGAGACTCCCTGTTTTAAATGTCCGGCTATTTGCTTGCAACCCAACCGAGTCCTGCATATTTTTTGAACAACTTGATTAATTTCTTCAACTGGAACGTGAGAGGTCAGTGACCTCGATTGCCAAGCCACTTTTAACGAGATGCTTGGGGGCGTCGTCGTGCCAGATTACGTGCCTGCAGAAACGAAGCTCAGCAATGGCCTTTATCAAGGAATAACGACATGGGAATCGGTTTCCTCTCAATAAAGATTAACTCGATAATTTGATGTTTCCGATAATGCATGTAAAGTTGTGTCACGTGCTTGGGAAACATCAGGGATAAACATCACCGGAGGAAGCCGGGCGACGTCACCTGCGTAGGGGATGAGGTTTAGATCATAGGTGAGGGTAGGGTAGGGATGTAAACGGATGGGACCGGATCGGATTTTGTCGGTATCATATCTTTTACCATATTTTTTCATCGGATTCAAAGCGGATCGGATAATTACCGATTACGGATTCGGAGTCGGATTTTTTGGTTGCGAATTAGGAATGGAAACGGATCGAACTCGGGGCGGGAATAAAATTAATCGGATTGGTACACGCATAAGTATATTATCAAACCATACAACAAAAAATAATTGTTCGATAACCTAGAAACCTAACAAACTATACTCCATAGTTTGTATAATGAATATGTAAATTAGTTGTTGTTCAACGGATGAACCCGACAACTCACTAATGACAAAGTGTGTTGGTTAGAAAATTTGGTAGTAAATCGGATTATTCAGATTGAAAACCATCGGATTATCCTATTTAATTTTCGGATAATCCATATTCGGAGACATACCATATCCTATACCGTATCCAGGTGTCAAGTTCGGAATCGGATACTTATCTGTCAGATTCCTTCAAACCGGATATGAATTCTTGAAAACGGATTCGGAATCGAATACGGTGCGGAAATTATCCTATCCGTTTACACCCCTAGGTGAGGGAGACAGATCTACAAACGGTAAATTGATCTATTTCTCATTGCTTCATACGAGTACTGGAAGACAGATCTACTAATATAAAAAAATTCATTTTAAAAAAAAGGAATCAAAAAATAATATTATGTAGTCAATACTTCGTTCTACCTCTCTATATAATGTCAAATGAATGACAAATTTGCAGGCCCATGATCGGTGCACATTTCGAATCTCTTAAAAAAAATTGGTGGACTTGTCTTTTTTACTGAGCGCAAAATACGAGATATTTGACACTCAAAATTTGCAAGCTAGTATTGTATAGATTTGGCTACATCCAGGTATTTTATCCGAAATTTTGAAACGTTTTAAAAGTAGAAAAATCAAAACAGGCTAGCTCTATTACGACTATTCGGTACCGGGGGCCCCTTTTATAGGGAAAACTCAACCCTTTCCACTTCACAACCAAGTAACAAGCAGGGACATTACTTTAAGCCTTTAAGACGTACATTTGGAACTCTGCAGGGCACCACCAAGAAGAACTTGATGTCTTCTACTTTACAAGTTTTGAATGAAAAGAACTTCCGAGATTCAAAATAAATTGCGCAAGCAACTAAATGAAGTACTAGCCAAGGAAACAAGATGATTTGGTATTCTGAACTAACATAAAGCAATATACAAAAGACCCAGACTTGAGTTTCAATGGTTGAATGTATACAGGATCCCTATGTGTGAAATGTCTGAAATAAAGAGATACATGTAATCCCGCTACAAAACAACGCTCTTCATCATTGCGTCGAAACCAAAGTCAGATAAGCACGGCCATTGCTTACGGCAAGGAGACCCTCTATCGCCTCTCCTCTTTGACTTAGCTATCGACCCAATCAACCACATTTTACAAAAGGCAACTTCTCAAGGACATTTGCACCCACTTCGGGGACGTGTCCCAATTACCCGGACTTCCTTATACGCGGATGATGCCACTGTTTTTGTGGCTCCGATCAAGGAGGACATACAATTCCTTGCCGCCACCCTCAACTCATTTGGTGAAGTTACCGGTTTGGGGGCTAATTGCAATAAAAGCTTGGTGGCTCCCATTCGGTGTGAGGGGCTTGATCTTGACGACATTCTCAACTACTTTCCGGCTATGAGGACCGTGTTCCCGTTGAGATATTTGGGGCTGCCTCTATCCATCCACCGCCTCCGAAAAATTGATCTACAACCATTGGAAAACAAGATCGCCGAGAAAATTTCCATGGCTAGTTGGAAGCACCTTAACATGACCTAGAGTGCTTATGCGTGCGGTCCTTACCTCGCAAGCCATCTACCATCTCACTTTCATTGACCTTTCGGTGGAGGTCATGAAGCGGATTGTCGCCCTTCTTCGTGCTTATCTTTGGGCCGGGTGCGACAAGGTCACCTGAGGGAAATGCAAAGTTAATTGGGAAGCCGTTTGTAGACCCACCAAGCTTGGGGGTCTTGGGGTCATGCATCTCCAAAAGTTTGCCACCGCCTTGCGGCTCCGATGGCTTTGACTTCATTGGGTGGACGACACCAAAGATTGGATTAGGCTTGGGAACCCTTGCAACGAGCAAGATAGAGATATATTCGTGGCGGCCACGGAGGTCACCGTAGAGAATGGGGAGAAAACCCTCTTTTGGAAATCATCTTGGCTTAGTAGCCAAAGGCCTATGGACATTCCCACAAGTCTATCAACTCTCCAAGAGAAAGAATAGCACCGTGGCAAAAGGACTAGAAAACAACTCATGGATTGCCAATGTTTACACTACCCAAGGAATGTAACTTGATCACCTCACGCAATTTGTCACCTTGTGGGAGCTGCTCCAACCTATTGCTCTTAACCCCGACCTGCATGACTCAATTCGTTGAAAATTTACAAATGACGGGGCCTACTCCGCCTCCTCGGCCTACAAGATGAACAAAGTTGTGTGGAAAACTTGGGCTCCCCCGAAATGCAAAATCTTTGCTTGGCTTGCTCTCCAAAATTGGATTTGGACCGCGAACCGTCTTCAACGTAGGGGTTGGCAAAATTGCGGTAACCCCCTTTGCAACCAAGTTTAAGAATCGGCGAAATACCTACTATACCAGTGTCGCTTCTCCAAACGCATTTGGACCTCTATCCTCAATTGTTGTGGCATTCATTTAACATCCCAAAATTATAATCAGTAATATTATTCCAAAAATGTGGGCCAACAAAAACTTTTGTTAATTTATATGTGTTGTTTGTAAATTGTTGCTTGTGATAATTATTTCTTGTTGATTGTGTGTTGCTTGCTCTAATTAACACTTGAAGAAAAGAAAGAAAACAAAATAAAAAGTTAAAGCAAGAAAAATAATGTGACAAGTGTCACACAAAATTCTCCAAGTGAGAAATTATAATTATTCTAAACAAAATTCAGAGGAGTGGTGATGTAAACACTCCCATTTTATTCTTACTACTATTTTTCCCTCTCAAATAATATTTTGAACTAGTTTTAAAATTCTAAAGTAAAATCAATTTGAAATAAAACAAAATACCATAATTAAAATCTTATGAACAAAATTGATTCAAAACATTTTATTTGAAACACCAAATTTTGTGGAGCTTCTATATGTTATGGGAAGGCTTCACAAATATTTTTGAATTTTTCTAAATAAGTTAAGTACCCCAAATAAATCCCAGAAAAGCTACTGGAAATAAAAGAAAAATAGAAGAAAAATGGTCATCCCCTACCTCTCTCCTAGCTCACTGTCGCCGCACCGTGTCGCCATGGCTGTCGACGCCACGCCCAGCCCCCCCCCCCCCAGGTCGCACCGCGCCTCTGCAGCCTCTGCCCTGCAGAGGAGAGCACTCGAGCGCTTCCCCCTCTCCTAGCTGCCCCTGTCCCCCTCTGCTCCGCCGTGGAGAGCCCGACGGTGCCGGCAAAAATTTGGCCCCCTCTCAGCTCCCCGACACGCACCGCTCTACCCAGCTGCTCCTAGCCACGCCCGGACCCCGGAAGACACCACGGCGACACGTCCCTGCACCACCACCGCCCAAATCGAGCGGAGTATCCAGCGGGAGCGCCATGGACGCCGTCCGTGCTCCGCGACCACCGTGGACCGCCCCCGCACTATAAACCTCCCCCGACCCCGCTGCAAACTCCACACCACCCCCACTCCCTCCCCCACTCCAATTTCATCTGTGCACCGCCAGGAGGGCGTGCACGCTGCGCCACTGCCGCCGTCGAGGTCGACCATGTCCGCAGCGCCACACCCTCTCTTTCTCTTCTAGCTGGACCGCACTCTCTCTTCTCCACCCACACCGCACTCACACGCCTCGCTTTCCCTCTGTTTCATGCACAGGAGAGAAGCCAGGACCTCGCCGGAGCTGCGGGAGCTGGCCGTGGAAGCGGAGGAGCTCGCCGTCGACGATTCACGCCGCCCCAGCAAGCACCACTTGGCCCAGAAGTTCGCCCGAGCCTCCGCCGTCGATTCGCGTCATCGCCACGACCTCCCGAGCCCTCTAGGTGAGCAATCCGTCCCCCGCACCGTCGCCGGAGCCACGGACGCTGCCCATTTGAGGTCGCCGTCGTTGGCTTTGGTCGTGAGCCGTTGGATCTCGATCCAACGGCAGCGTACCGTTTCGTTTAGAATAGGAGACACTAATGTGCAGACCCCACATGTCAGGCTTTTATTCATTTCTCTCACGCACACTGTGACACTGACCTGTAGACCCCACCCGTCAGAATTTTAAACATTATCCACAACTCGATTTTCTGTTTTAAAATAGAAACACTGAAAAACAGTACTGGATCCAACCTAGAAAATCAATATCTCGAGATTTATAGATCCAAATAAATCAAATCCAAATGTTCAGGAAAGCTTATGAAATTGTTTAACAAACCAAAGTGGTCTCACTTCATTTAAATAAGTAATAAAAATGTATTATTGAAAATGCCACAGAAGGTTTAAAATCTAAACTTGTTTGTTTCTGATACTTAATTAGTCCAAATAATTCCAAAACAATTTTATTAGCTTGGTATTGTGATCTATTAGCTTCCCTAATTTGGTAGAATTAATTAAGCAATATTAATTGTTGACTTTAAGTAAACCACTCTGCACTTAAACAATTAAATATGTTTAATGGTTAACCCAAATAAGTTAGGACCAATTTTGTTAGGTCACATTTAGCCTTGGTTACTTGCCCCTAAAAGGATTTAATTTTAAGAGCAATAGTACTTATATGGTAGCCAAAACTTGATTATTTAGTTACTGGATTAAAACAGTTACATAGGGAGTTTGATAACTCCAATTAATCCAAATCCAATTGTGTTGTATTCTACACATCAGTAGCTTTCTGTAGAATTTTAGTTTGTATTTTTAGGACAAACAGAACTCAAGTTGTGCAATTAAACATGTTCCACTAATTTCTGCCATATTTGAAACATAAATAAATAATGATAAATACAATTAAATTGAAACCAAATGGTGTTGCTAAATGTATGCAGTGGCTATTTATAGCACTTAGGATTGTAATGTTGTGATGTTTGCTTGAGTAGTTTAGTGATTGCTTGTATTTGTTTATTTATCGATTATACGAGAACGCTGCTGGAGTTATCGAGGAGGGCGAATTTGTTGAACCTGAAGATCAAGACCAAGGTCACTTTGCCGAGCAAGGCAAGCTACTCTCTGAGCTTGCACCTAAATATATATGCATATACTTTGATCAAATGATTTACTCTTAAGGCAATGGTTTACAAAACCTTTTCAAAAAGTATATGGATATTATTTTGCCACCCTATCTAGAAAAATAAGGTAGTTTATATAAAACTATAGGATGGGAAAAAATGTTGTTTATTCAAAACTCCTTTGGAAATACTTGTGTGGATGTGAAATGCCGAGATGTCGGTGTTGAAGTGGAGAAATGAAAAATGGTGATGTTTATGAAAAAATGCACAGTGTCCTAGTACTATGACGACCAATCTTACCCTGTGCGACCACATTTACCATATATGGGAAAAGACTTAGTCATGTAGTTTGCTCTTATTAGTATGGGATACCTCATCGACGGAGATGACTCCGTTATGCATGAGGGGATGGTTCGATGACCTACCCCCTGACCCGGGTCCTCACACAAGTTGGTGGGGAGGATAGAAGGTTCCACCATAAACCGCCGGACAAAACTATGAGTCCTCACACTTTGGGTTTCTGACGGGAAAGTGGACTGAGTGTCGATGGAAAGTGTCATATGGGAAGGATCCTATACTAGCATGAGCAAATGAGAGGGTATGGTCGGTGGCTCAACTTCGCATGCACCTTGTATGGCGGGACGTGGCTGACACGATGAGTTACCGGATGGATGTGGGCTAAAAGCATGCTACCTCTGCAGAGGGTTAAAACTATTCGAATAGCCGAGTCCTCGGATATGGACAGTTGGGAGGCTGTCCTAACACTATGTGCAAGTTTTATAAAAGAGTTGATTTTTAAAAGAAAAATGAAGTGGAGAATGTTTTTTACACCTATACCAACGGATCGGTATGAGGTTGTTGAAACAAAGTGGACCATGACGGACTAGGGACGGAAAAGGAGGAGTTTTGGAGAAACAGACAAAGTGGTGATTTTACTCAAAGATAGTCCTAAAATTCTTCTTACCTTTTTAATAAAGATATAGAGATGTTTTAAGAAAATAAAAGTTTGAAATTAAAATAAAACAAGTGCATACTCATGTTGGGGTAGTTTGCGAGTACAATCAAATGTACTCATATTGGTTTCATCCCTGGCTATTGTCCTAGCCAGACTACGAGGAGCAATGCGTCGAGGAGGAGTATGGCGACTTCTATGCGAACTAAGGATCTCCATCAGTCAGCTGCCTGTCGGGTTGTTGTTAGAAGATGTGGTCTACTACGCCTTAGCTTCCGCTGATTATTTTGGTTTGGCCCATGAAGGCACCTATGTAAGACTTGGTCTAAATGACCATTTATGTAAGACTTTAATTCGGTACTGTAATGGATGTAAACTTTGTATTCAGTTCGGATTATGTGCAATGATAGACTGATCACGGGATCGTTGTGTTATGCATAATCGGGTATTTCGGACGGCTAGTCCGGGGTCCCCACAGAGCTGGTATCAGAGCCATCCTGACTTTAGGAAACCTTAGTCAGCATGGTCGTTAGACAAATGTTACAAAAAGATTAATTTCTAAAAGAAAGGAGTGAAGTATTTTCAAAAACTGCTTATCTCCAATCCTCTTACTTATGCACAATTTTACTCTCATTAAATATTACATTTTCCCTTGTGTCCTTAAAATTTTGCACACTTATCATTAAGCTTAAAATTCAACTCACTTGTTGCCTCACTACATTTAAAATTTTGATACACTTGTCAGCTCACTAACTTAAAACTTTGCTTAAAATTGATAGATGGCACTCCATTGGACCGATTTCGTTCAGCTTGAGAGGGACAGCAAGCTGACGTTCGAGAATGACTTGTTCGAGTTGAGCAAGCTGTTAGGTCGCCCCGCTCTAGAGTTCAAAGGAGCTCAGGTTGACGTTCATGGAGTCAGGAGACTGAGTTGGCTCATCGAGTCGTCGGTTCGCAGGAATATCAAGTCTCCCAGTTCCAGGACGATCATCTTCACCACCAAGGCTTCTACCTGGGTTGACGGTCTCTGTACTGCCACACAGAGGTTGCTGGCCCGACTTTGTGAGGAGCACAAGGCGGAGTTGGCGAACTCCCGTTTCCGGTTCTACGGGAGGCACAACAGTGATGGACACCCTACTCCTTCCACTTGCCACCCGATGTTTGGGAGCTACATCATGGACATGGAGCTCTTACTTTAGTACACCCAGGATGATCTGATGCGCACTAGAGTTCAGCTTCACTTTGATCGCATCTCGCTTGTTGAGATTCGCGAGAACGAGGAGAAGCTGATGGACGAGAAGGTCGCTCTTCTCAGGAAGAGGGCCCAGCTGAGGAGGACCATCGCCCAGCTCCGCAAGAGGGTGGCGGAGCAGGACGAGCTGATTGAGGATATGGAGCATCAGGCTAACGAGATGGAGGAGGAGGGCGAGGATCTCCGCAAGGAGAACGTCGCTTTCCTTAGTGACGATGATGACTTCATGGAGGAGATGTATTACGAGCAGGAGGATGACGAGGAGGAGTTAGTTGACGAGGACGAGGACTCACTCGAGGCAGTTCTCGAGGACGAGGAGGAGGACCCGGAGGAGCTACCCTACCAGTCAGATGTTGACGCAGCAGAGCCGGAGGTTCCACCTCAGTAGGCGAGTGACTTGAGTACTACCGCAGGATTAGGTTGACCCCTATCGCTAGTCGAGTCGGAGTAGTGGTTCTTTTGGAAACCCTATATTAGGTGCAGTAGATGTAAGGCGATGTTGTAATCTCGATGTTGTGAACTCCTTGATGTGATGTTTGTGAAATATAAGTATGTTTGTCTTGTTTGATCTGTGTGAAATATTTTCCATAAGCAGTAATTAATCAACCACTTCGCGAAACCGCCTTTCCCTTAATTGAACCTTTCTGCCTTGCCTCTTATACCCGGTGTGCTTCAGGATGCCGCCCCGTCATACGGATGGACCGCCACCACCACCACCGGACCCAACCCCCGCCCAGCTTCTCGCGATTATCATGGAGGAACGCCAAGCTGCCCGGGAGGAGCGTCAAGCTAATCTCGCTGCCCTGCAGCAACTCGCAGCCACTTACAACAACAACAATAACAACAACAACAATGATGGCAATGGAAATGGCGAGGGAAACCAGCGATCCACTTTGAGCGATTTCCAGAAGACCAACCCACCTACCTACTCCAAGGGACTTCACCCACTGGAAGCCGATGATTGGCTTCTCACCATCGGGAACGATCTGGAAGTTGCTGCTGTAGGAGAAAATGAGAAGGTGCTGTATGCAACCCACTATCTTGCTGGACCTGCACGAGCTTGGTGGGAAGCTACCAAGGCTCTCCAGCAAGCTGACCACGTTATCAACTGGGCTGAGTTCCAGGAGAAGTTTCGCAAGAAGCACATTCCTGGTGGACTCATTGAGAGGAAGAAGGATGAATTCCGCAAGCTGAGGCAGGGAAGTAAAGATGTGGTTGGCTATCTTGATGACTTTACCGATTTATCTCGGTATGCTCCTGACGACACCGACACAGAGAAGAAGAAGATGGAGCATTTCCTGAATGGACTTCATGATGAACTGCAGTGTGCATTGGTTGTCCATGACTTCCGTGACCTGGAGTCACTTGTGGACAAAGCCATCCAGCTGGAGACCAAGCGCAAGTCTATGTTTGAAGGTCGCAAGAGGAGGATGAATGCTCAGGAAGGTTCGAGCAGCCAGAAGCCTCATATCTTTCAGCAGAACCCCAAGCCTGCCTATCGTCCACCCCAAGCTCCACGCCCCAATTTCCCTAACTGCCCAAACAACTTCAACTGCCCCAATGACAATAACCGTCCAAGAGGAAACTTCAACAACTTCAACCCCAATGCCAATGTTGTCTGCTTTGAATGTGGCAACAAAGGTCACTACTCCAGAGAATGCCCCAATCCTAAGAGGAATGTTCAGCACCCCAATGCGCCGAACAATGGTCCAGGCCGCAATGGAGGTGGCAAGAATGCCGCACCCCGTGGAAATGTTGCTGTTGCCAAGGGCTGTCTGCACCACATCAATGCTGAAGAAGCTCAGGATGCGCCAGATGTTGTGCTGGGTATGTTCCTTGTCAACTCAGTACCTGCAACTATTCTGTTTGATTCTGGTGCAACCCATTCCTTTGTTACTCAAGAGTTTGTTGCTAAGGGAGGTTTAGTCGGGAATCTCTTACCCAAACCCATGGTCATTCAAATCCCAGAATCCACCGTAGAAACCCAGTTGTTTTGCCCTGACGTTTCCCTGGAGATCGAAGGAGAAAAGTTTTCAGTTAACTTAATCGTTCTAGGAACCCAAGGGATAGATGTCATACTTGGTATGAATTGGCTAGCCAAGTACCATGGTCGAATAGACTGTGCCAGAAGAGCTGTATCCATCACCACCGACAAAGAAGTAGAAGTGGAGTATGTGTCTGAAACCAATCACTCCCAACCAGGCTGCCATGAGAGCATAGCTCGACCCACCTTAGATGAGATCCGTGTTGTTCACCTATTCCGAGATGTTTTCCCTGAAGAGTTGTCTGGTATGCCGCCAGACCGGGATATTGAGTTCATAATTGAGCTTATCCCAGGAACAGCTGATGCATGTAAAATGCATAAATGAACTTTGCACTTTAATTGCTTATATTCCAATCATATTTGCATCATATAAGGGTTATACCAATGTTTTATAATGATTTTGGGAATACTTCATAGTTTTCCCATTTATTTGGAATTAACCCTGTTTTTCCAGAAAACATCTTTTTTAATGTTTCAGACTTTCCGGGAGCTTCGGGACTCCAAAAAGGGCAAGGTCAAAGAGCACGGTTCAGAATTTTCGAGACGAACGCAATGGGCTTAAATTGAAGACCAGGAGCCCAACAGGGTGGAAATGGGAGAGTCCCAAGCGGCCTAAAGTACATGGCCGCATGGGCCCAGCTCGTTTCCACCTCGGAGCTCCGTTGCCGTCGATCTTTCTTCCACCGCCTTCGTCTTGACCTAAAAACGCCTATAAAAAAGGTCCCCTGGCGTTTCGCGAAAGGAGGCGGCGGAGAAACACAAAACCACGAAACAGAGAGACAGAGGGCTGCCGCCGGAGAAGATCGGAGGGGGGAAAGCCGCCGGAATCGCCTCCGGAGGGCTCCACCCCCCTCCGGCGTGTTCATCATCAACATCTTCATCGCCGTTGCTGCCTCCCATGATGAGGAGGGAGTAGTTCTTCAACGGGGCTGAGGGCTCAACCGGTAGCTATGTGGTTCATCTCTCTCTCCCATGATGTGATCTTTATGTGATCATGAGCTTTGTAATCTAATTGAATTCATGGATGTTTCTCCTTCATTGTTTGTGCTACTCAAGTGGTTTTATTAATGTAATTTCCGGAGTCACCTTTGTCCCATGGTGTGAAGTTGACAGTGTGCTGATGCATGTAAAATGCATACATGAACTTTGCACTTTAATTGCTTATATTCCAATCATATTTGCATCATATAAGGGTTATATCAATGTTTTATAATGATTTTGGGAATACTTCATAGTTTTCCCATTTATTTGGAATTAACCCTGTTTTTCCAGAAAACGTCTTTTTTAGTGTTTCAGACTTTCCGGGAGCTTCGGGACTCCAAAAAGGGCAAGGTCAAAGAGCACGGTTCAGAATTTTCGAGACGAACGCAATGGGCTTAAATTGAAGACCAGAAGCCCAACAGGCTGGAAATGGGAGGGTCCCACGCGGCCTAAAGTACATGGCCGCGTGGGCCTATCTCGTTTCCACCTCGGAGCTCCGTGGCCGTCGATCTTTCTCCACCGACTTCGTCTTGACCTAAAAACGCCTATAAAAAAGGTCCCTGGCGTTTCGCGAAAGGAGGCGGCGGAGAAACAGAAAACCACGAAACAGAGAGTCAGAAGGCTGCCGCCGGAGAAGATCGGAGGGGGGAAACGCCGCCGGAATCACCTCCGGAGGGCTCCACCCCCCTCCGGCGTGTTCATCATCGACATCTACAGCAAGATCATCTCCATCTCCCCACTGTAAACTCTTGGCAAACATGATGTGTGGTGCAATATACTATTCCCTTGATCTATTGTGTCTCCCATCTGTGTTTGAGAAGTGATTTGTTCATGGCACTTGTGAAATAGTTCGTTGATTGGTTGCATACAAGTGTTGTTATCTTTTATGATTGTCTTTATGTACAATATAT
Organism: Poa pratensis; assembly: GCA_947311845.1. Taxonomy (NCBI): domain Eukaryota; kingdom Viridiplantae; phylum Streptophyta; class Magnoliopsida; order Poales; family Poaceae; genus Poa; species Poa pratensis. The sequence continues at coordinate 4,135,010 of CAMZMU010000105.1, forward strand.
GAGTGCACGCATATGTTGGGGAATGCATGTAAGGTGATCACCGTAGCGTAATGGATTGAGTAGGACATGTCGGAGTAGAGAGAAACCGGTGTCTGAGACTTGAAGTTACTTTATGGGGGATATATATGGGGGACCCTAGAACTTAAGGCTATGGTGGGACAATTATGTCTTAATAATTCTTGTGCTGCACATTTATTTGGCCATGAGATCCATCATAAGAGTTGTGTTATTGCTCATTTACTTGGCTACACCTATTTATGGCTCCCACCTAAAAGAAACAACTAAGACTGAAACATGTGCTTCACTAATTGTGACAACCACGCGAATGAAATAACAATTGCTAGAACATTTGCTCCCTTGAGATATTTGCTACTTGAGATATTTGATACTTGCTGCTTGAGAAACTTGCTTGAGAAAACTGCTGAGAGAAACTTGCTCTAAGAAACCTGTGTCTGAAACTTGCTTGAGAAACTTGCTACTAGATAAACCATTCCACGTCACTTGCTTCCATTAGTTAGATCCTTTCATATTTATTGCTTTGCATAAAAGGCCATATAAGAGGGTTATAGGGCTTTAGAGAATAGATAGTTTACCTTCAGCTCCTCGTGGGTTCGACACTCAATACTTATCGAATTGTGCTACAGTGATTCCTTGCTCTTGGGGATTATCAAGTACTTTTCTGGCGCCGTTGCCGGGGAGCGTTGTGCTAAACTTTTATTCTTGTTTGCATTGCATACTAACATATAAATCTAAAACACAAAAAAATTAGAAAATGGAAAAGAACCAAAAAAAATTAGAGTTGTATAATATCTATCTTGAGTTAGGACATGAAGTGTTTGAGGAGAAAATTAAATTTTATTTGCATAACACTCATGTTTGTGGTACTAACTCTTTGAACACCTTTATTGCTAATGCTCTGGAAAAGTTTAAGCTTGGGGAAGCCGTTGAGGATGAAAGTGATTTAATTGAGTTTGATGATCCATTATGCTCATTAGATGATAAGTCTTTATGTGGTGATTCTATTCAAAACTATGTGGGTATGTTTAACTTTAATGCTTGCAACTATTATGAGAGAGGAAGAGATAAGAATCCTCTTTATGTTTCTATGTTATTTAAAATGCAAGCTACTGATCACTACATGCATTGGTTATCACAAAATTGCTGCTATTTATTCATATATAAAATGCCAATGCATAGGAAAAGAGTTAGACTTAAAAGTTGATGGTTTGATATTCTGTGGTGTGTTCTTATGCTTTAACTTCCTATTCGGTTTGAGCACACCTTTATATCCTTACAACATGTAAAATATCTTACCTACTGATTTGTGACAATTAGTTTAGGATTTTCATTTTTTATAAATTTGGGAAAGTAATGAGAAGGATGAGTAATGGAGAAGTTGGGGTCGACCTTGAACATGTGTTGTTCATGCCAATGGAACCATTGCAAAATCTCTATCATTTAAACTTTTCCCAAAGCTAAAACCAAATAAAAAGAGTGATAATAGTAATTCGCTGTCCAGTTTTTGACATATCCTGTCTTTATTCTGCATTACTCTCATTACTTGTGTTTTGTGCGGTTCTTTTGATCAAGGAGCATTACATAACCATAGTAACAGTAGCTAATGTTTAAAATCAATTCATGATATGTCTTTGCTGTGCCTATGTGGATTTAATTTATGAAGGCACTAACCCCTCTAATCAAGTTTGTGACGAGTGTTGTGTAAAGAGAATTTTAAGGTGGAAGAATTGAGGGTGATGAACAAGATCAAGAGGGACAAAAACTCAAGCTTGGGGATGTACCCCTAGGCTCACCCTACATATATCAAATAAGTACAAGAATTTAAGCTTGGGGATGCCAAGCCACCTCACTTCAACCATCTTGATACCAAGTAAGTAAGCCTAGCTATATGGCTATAAAGAAAGCGCTTTGCGGGAGGCAACCCGGTTATTTTTGTGTGTGATTTTTCTTTGTGTCCTCTTGCTGTAACAAGAGATTTGTGTCTAGTTTAGTTCTGGAGTTTTTAATAAAGTGCCAAGTTTTACCCATGTTGGTCTTGAAAAGTTGCTATTTGAGTTCGGAGATTTTATTCCTGCACGAATCTGTGCACGGTATGATTTTTAATTCTTATTCTGTAACTCCGAATGAGCTCATATTTGAACTAGTTGCAACTTTTCATCCTCTGTATGCATGAATTTTTCGGAATTTTTCGAGAAAGTTTGGTAGGGTAGAAAAATACGTTTTGCTGCTGCTGTTTTTCTGGACAGATTCTGTCCCATTTTGTTTGATGCATGCTTTGAGCTTTTAAGTTGAATCTTTTTGATCCAATTGAGTTTATGAGTAGGCATACAACATTATACACTCTGGACATCTCATATGAATTTTTGTTCAAGGATTATATGCAGCAAGAAACCTATTTGTTTATCACTATTAATGCACCCCACAGAAAAGAGATGGGAGAAACGGTGTTTTGAAGTTTTTTCACAGGGATTGGAGGAGATGCACCAAGAGCTATCCAAGGATGGTGAAGACCATAAGCTTGGGGATGTGAAGACAACCCCGCTGGACCTACACACTCTCGGTTTGCACACGTCCAACTTCTGTTTTTCGATCAAAACACTTTATCGCATAAACTTGGAGCGTCGTTTTTGTTTTTGTTTGAGTCTTGAGAGACCACCACACTATCAATTATATATGAGAGAGCTACTGGAAATATGGGTTGAAATATGATGGATGCTATTATCATGATGGGAAAAGGGATGTTTGAGTTGATTTTTAATGATACATATAGTTGCATGATTCATGAGCTTATTAATGAGTAATAATATGTAAATGCTTTATCAAGAGTTATCACTTATTCATGTTTTGATGCTGAAAGTTATTTCACTTTGTTTAACATGGATTAGTTAGTTCTATGGACACTCATGCATGCATCTAGATGGTCAACTTTCTCCCTTTTGCTAGCCCAAAAACTCCAACAAGCAAAAACTTGTTTCCAACACCTTCAACCAAAGTTATTCCAGTGAGTCCACCATATCTACCTACTAGCTATATGCTATTCCGAGTATGTTCATCATGATATTTGTGTTATCTATACCTCTGAATGAAAATGATTATGTTATTGATTGCCATGGGAAAAGTTGGTTATATAGCTCTCACGAACTTGATGCACATTTTACTATCATTGCAATAAATAAAACATGACCCATTGTGATTAAGATTATGATGCTAGTGGCTTGATAAATGTTCGAGGTTGGGAGTTAGCCCATATGTGCTGTCACATGCAAAGCTTTCAACATGCTCCTTCATCTCATTTAGTTGATATCATGTACTTTTGTTTATGGATGCCTATCATGGTGAAATGAGGTGGAAATGAAGAAGTTTAAATGAGTTTGTATAAATGGTTAGAGAGACGCCTGGGCCGCTAATCTAAGCCATGCATTATTCATGGTGGAAATTTACTTACATGCTATGGTGAATTATCTATGACGCACCTTACAATAAAAAGCTATTCCAATGGTAAATAAAAAGGGTGTTGAGGTTTTTCATCTTGTTTGTTTGTCTTGTCATTTTGATATGGGCTTGTTCCATATCCTGGGACAAGAGGTACCCCAGTTGACGCTCTTGATGATACTATTATTACTTACAATGATATATAACTTGAACTTGCTTTGTTTCCTAAGTTGAGTAATCATGGTGTAGGTACTTGTATTCAAGGGGCATGAGACATCCAACCTTTACTTTGTCAAGCACACTACTCATATTTGCTTTCACTTTAACCTTAATCATTCAAGATGCTATGATAGGGGCAATGAGAGCTTGACACCAATGAATACCTTATTGCAATCATTAACTTAAGTAGAAGAGTTTGGAAGTTGGATGAAACTTATGCATGCTTTACCTCTACTCACATATACATCTTTCCAAAGTGTACACCTATCATATTCAGATTTCCATCTACACTCTATGACCATTGTAGGATGTTCTACTTATCATTATGCATACATGTGTTCCATATTACTTGCTACTATGTTACACTTTGTGAACTATCAATGAACATCCTTGTCTTGAATACTTGATATCACTTCATAAACTATTTGCATATTGCTACTCCTTTGAAGAATGAATCATTTGACTATATGCAATAGTAATCATCTTTGATATTCATTGTTAAGTATTAAATTGCAAAGTCCATGTTAGTTTTATCATCTTCATACTCGAGGACGAGCATGGATTAAGCTTGGGGATGTTGATGCATGTAAAATGCATACATGAACTTTGCACTTTAATTGCTTATATTCCAATCATATTTGCATCATATAAGGGTTATATCAATGTTTTATAATGATTTTGGGAATACTTCATAGTTTTCCCATTTATTTGGAATTAACCCTGTTTTTCCAGAAAACGTCTTTTTTAGTGTTTCAGACTTTCCGGGAGCTTCGGGACTCCAAAAAGGGCAAGGTCAAAGAGCACGGTTCAGAATTTTCGAGACGCAACGCAATTAAATTGAAGACCAGAAGCCCAACAGGCTGGAAATGGGAGGGTCCCACGCGGCCTAAAGTACATGGCCGCGTGGGCCTATCTCGTTTCCACCTCGGAGCTCCGTGGCCGTCGATCTTTCGTCCACCGACTGTCTTGACCTAAAAACGCCTATAAAAAAGGTCCCTGGCGTTTCGCGAAAGGAGGCGGCGGAGAAACAGAAAACCACGAAACAGAGAGTCAGAAGGCTGCCGCCGGAGAAGATCGGAGGGGGAAACGCCGCCGGAATCACCTCCGGAGGGCTCCACCCCCCTCCGGCGTGTTCATCATCGACATCTACAGCAAGATCATCTCCATCTCCCCACTGTAAACTCTTGGCAAACATGATGTGTGGTGCAATATACTATTCCCTTGATCTATTGTGTCTCCCATCTGTGTTTGAGAAGTGATTTGTTCATGGCACTTGTGAAATAGTTCGTTGATTGGTTGCATACAAGTGTTGTTATCTTTTATGATTGTCTTTATGTACAATATATGAGTGCACGCATATGTTGGGGAATGCATGTAAGGTGATCACCGTAGCGTAATGGATTGAGTAGGACATGTCGGAGTAGAGAGAAACCGGTGTCTGAGACTTGAAGTTACTTTATGGGGGATATATATGGGGGACCCTAGAACTTAAGGCTATGGTGGGACAATTATGTCTTAATAATTCTTGTGCTGCACATTTATTTGGCCATGAGATCCATCATAAGAGTTGTGTTATTGCTCATTTACTTGGCTACACCTATTTATGGCTCCCACCTAAAAGAAACAACTAAGACTGAAACATGTGCTTCACTAATTGTGACAACCACGCGAATGAAATAACAATTGCTAGAACATTTGCTCCCTTGAGATATTTGCTACTTGAGATATTTGATACTTGCTGCTTGAGAAACTTGCTTGAGAAAACTGCTGAGAGAAACTTGCTCTAAGAAACCTGTGTCTGAAACTTGCTTGAGAAACTTGCTACTAGATAAACCATTCCACGTCACTTGCTTCCATTAGTTAGATCCTTTCATATTTATTGCTTTGCATAAAAGGCCATATAAGAGGGTTATAGGGCTTTAGAGAATAGATAGTTTACCTTCAGCTCCTCGTGGGTTCGACACTCAATACTTATCGAATTGTGCTACAGTGATTCCTTCTCTTGGGGATTATCATGTGCGCACCGTGTGTGACTCTTAGGCTAAAGGTTACAGAAATACTTACCATGAGTTATTCTTTGTGTTGGATGTCACTATAAAATTGTGGTGTTTGTTTAGTACTATTTTAGGGCACTCATAGTGACCTTGGGGTTCCCTAGATGTGGAAGACAGACTTTAAGGTGTGCTTTTGTAGCCCTACACGATGGTCTTGGTGTTCTATGATATTGTGGTGTTTGTTCACTCAGACTTTAAGGTGTGCTCTTGTAGCCCTACGCAGTAGATTGGTATTTCTATCCAACGGAAGAATAGTTCAGAGTAGCAAAGTAAAGAGGAAATATCTATGTATTCAATTGTTGGGAGTGTCCACTTGTGAAAGTATGATCCCTAGGCCTTATTTCCAAGCATTCTAGAAAACCTTTGTCTTGTCCTCTTGCATTGAAGAGGATTGGGACACTTCCACATTCTTGCCTTGTTACATCAAACTTCCATCCATTAAATCAACCACCTTGTTCCTTAAACTTGTTTAGTGCATAATCAACTAAAACTTGTGACACTTTAGTTGTAGGGAATAGATAACTTTTCCTTCTTGCTCCTGCGGATCAATACCTTACTTCCACATTGAGAGGTGCTACAGTGATCCCTTGCTCTTGGGGGTTATCAAGCACTTTTCTGGCGCCGTTGCCGGGGAGCGTAGCGCTTAAGTTTCTATTCATGTGTGCACTAGACTAAGCTTGGGGAGGTTCCTTTTATATCTTGCAATCATCTAAGCTTGGGGAGGTTCCTTTAAACTTGTTTGGTTGTGAGTTTCTCATTAGTTTATATATATCAAAAACCCATAAAAATTAGAAAATGGAAAACAACAAAAAAATTAGAGTGCTTTATGAAATCTATCTTGAGTTAGGATATGATGTGTTTGAAGAGAAAATTAAAAAACATATGGAAAATTATGTGCATGATGGTAGAAATGTTATCACTATAAATTCTTTGAACACCATTATTGCTATTGCTCTGGAAAAGTTTAAGCTTGGGGAAGTGGCTGTTGATGAATGTGATATTTTTAGTCCCCCGAGTTTTGAGGAGAAAATTTTCTTTGATGATAATATGCCTCCTATATATGATGTTTACAATGATGATTATGATGTTTTCAGTCCATCTACTATTGAAGATATAGTTTATGTTGATTATTCTATGCCTCCTATTTGTGATGATTACAATGATGGATGTGATAGTTTTACTCCCACTATTACTAATGAAACTGTTTATGCTCATGTGGAGAGTAATGATACTTTTATGCATATGGATCATGATAAGAATGTTTTATGTGATAGCTATATTGTGGGTTTTATCAATGATGCCACTGAAAGTTTTTATGAGAGAGGGAGACATGACTTCATATACCATAATAATATTAAGTCTCCTCTCTTTTTGTTGAAAATTTTGAAGTTGCACTTGCTTTGCCTTCCTATGCTAGTCACTTTGTGCTTTATTGATTTATTTTCTTACAAGATCCCAATGCATAGGAAGTGGGTTAGACTTAAATGTGTTTGATATTTGCTTCTTGATACTCTTTTATATTCAACTCTTATTTCTATGGGAGCATCATAAAACTATCAAGCCTAGCTATATGGCTATAAAGAAAGCGCTTTGCGGGAGGCAACCCGGTTATTTTTGTGTGTGATTTTTCTTTGTGTCCTCTTGCTGTAACAAGAGATTTTGTGTCTAGTTAGTTTCTGGAGTTTTAAATAAAGTGCCAAGTTTTACCCATTTTGGTCTTGAAAAGTTGCTTATTGAGTTCGGAGATTTTATTCCTGCACGAGTCAGTGCACGGTATGATTTTTAATTCTTATTCTGTAACTCCGAATGAGCTCATATTTGAACTGTAGCTGAAACATTTCATCCTCTGTATGCATGAATGTTTTTGGAATTTTTCGAGAAAGTTTGGTAGGGTAGAAAAATACGTTTTACTGCTGCTGTTTTTCTGGACAGATTCTGTCCCATTTTGTTTGATGCATGCTTTGAGCTTTTAAGTTGAATCTTTTTTATCCAATTGAGTTTATGAGTAGGCATACAACATTATACAATTTCTGGACTTGTCATATGAATTTTTGTTCAAGGATTATATGCAGCAAGGAACCTATTGGTTTATCACTATTAATGCACCCCACAGAAAAGAGATGGGAGAAACGGTGTTTTGAAGTTTTTTCACAGGGATTGGAGGAGATGCACCAAGAGCTATCCAAGGATGGTGAAGACCATAAGCTTGGGGATGTGAAGACAACCCCGCTGGACCTACACACTCTCGGTTTGCACACGTCCAACTTCTGTTTTTCGATCGAAACACTTTATCGCATAAACTTGGAGCGTCGTTTTTTGTTTTTGTTTGAGTCTTGAGAGACCACCACACTATCAATTATATATGAGAGAGCTACTGGAAATATGGGTTGAAATATGTTGTATGCTTTTATAAGATTGGGAAAAGGATGTTTGATTTGATTTTTAATGATACATATAGTTGCATGATTCATGAGCTTGTTTATGAGTAATAGTTTGAAAATCCCTTTTGAAGAGCTACAACTTATTCATGTTTTGGTGCTGATTGTTATTTTACTTGGTTTAACATGGATTATTTAGTTATATGGACACTCATGCATGCATCTAGATGGTCAACTTTCTCCCTTTTGCTAGCCAAAAAACTCCAACAAGCAAAAACTTGTTTCCAACACCTTCAACCAAAGTTATTCCAGTGAGTCCACCATATCTACCTATTGGCTTTATGCTATTCCGAGTATGTTTAACATGTTGTTTGTGTTATCTTACCTCTGAATGAAAATGTTTATGTTATTGACTGCAATGGAAATAAATTGGTTATATAGCTCTCACGAACTTGATGCACAATGTTCTTTTATTCCATAAATAAAACATGATTCATTGTGATTAAAATTATGATGTTATGAGCTTGACAAATGTCTTTGGTTGAGAGTTAGCAAAAATGTGCTGTCACATGGAATGCTTTCAACATTGCACTCATTTATATTTAGTTGATGTCATGTACTTTTGTTCATGGATGCTTACCATGGGTGAAATAAATGAGGAAATGGAGTAGGTTTAAATGAGTTAGTATAAATGGTTAGAGAGACGCCTGGGCCGCTAATCTAAGCCATGCATCATTCATGGTGGAAATTTACTTACATGCTATGGTGAACCGTTTGTGATACACCTTATAATAAAAAGCTATCCAATGGTAAATAAAAAAGGTGTTGAGATTGTTCATTATGTTTGTTTGTCTTGTCATTTTGATATGGGCTTGTTCCATATCCTGGGACAAGAGGTACCCCAGTTGACGCTCTTGATGATACTATTTTACTTACAATGATATTTAAATTGAACTTACTTTGTTTCCCGAGTTGAGTAACACATGGAGTAGGTACTCGTATTCAAGGGGCATGAGACTTTCAACCTTTACTTTGTCAAGCACACTACTCATATTTGCTCTCTCATTAAACTATAATCATTCAAGATGCTATGATACGGGAATGAGAGCTTGACACCAAGTATTACCACATTGCAATCATTTACTTAAGTAGGAAAGTTTGGAGGTTAGATGAAACTTATGCATGCTTTACCTCTACTCACTTATTCATCTTTCCAAAGTGTCCACCAAACATATTCAGAGTTTCATCATCACTCTATGACCAATGTAGGATGTCCATACTTATCATTATGCATACATGTGTTCCATATTACTTGCTACCATGTTACACTTTGTAAACTATCAATGAACATCCTTGCATTGAATACTTGATATCACTTCATAAACTATTTGCATATTGCTACTCCTTTGAAGAATGAATCATTTTACTATATGTAGCAATAGTAATCATCTTTGATATTCATTGTTAAGTATTAAATTGCAAAGTCCATGTTAGTTTTATCATCTTCATACTCGAGGACGAGCATGGATTAAGCTTGGGGATGTTGATGCATGTAAAATGCATACATGAACTTTGCACTTTAATTGCTTATATTCCAATCATATTTGCATCATATAAGGGTTATACCAATGTTTTATAATGATTTTGGGAATACTTCATAGTTTTCCCATTTATTTGGAATTAACCCTGTTTTTCCAGAAAACTTCTTTTTTAGTGTTTCAGACTTTCCGGGAGCTTCGGGACTCCAAAAAGGGCAAGGTCAAAGAGCACGGTTCAGAATTTTCGAGACGAACGCAATATGATTAGATTGAAGAACAGGAGCCCAACAGGCTGGAAATGGGAGGGTCCCACGTGGCCTAAAGTTCATGGCCACGTGGGCCCAGCTCGTTTCCACCTCGGAGCTCCGTTGCCGTCGATCTTTCTTCCACCACCTTCGTTTTGACCTAAAAACGAATATAAAAAAGGTCCCTGGCGTTTCATGAAAGGAGGCAGCGGAGGGGGAAACGCCGCCGGAATCGCCTCCGGAGGGCTGCACCCCCTCCGGCGTGTTCATCATCAACATCTTCATCGCCGTTGCTGCCTCCCATGATGAGGAGGGAGTAGTTCTTCATCGGGGCTAAGGGCTCTACCGGTAGCTATGTGGTTCATCTCTCTCTCCCATGATGTGATCTTTATGTGATCATGAGCTTTGTAATCTAATTGAATTCATGGATGTTTCTCCTTCATTGTTTGTGCTACTCAAGTGGTTTTATTAATGTAATTTCTGGAGTCACCTTTGTCCCATGGTGTGAAGTTGACAGTGTGCGCACCGTGTGTGACTCTTAGGCTAAAGGTTACATAAATACTTACCATGAGTTATTCTTTGTGTTGGATGTCACTATAAAATTGTGGTGTTTGTTTAGTACTATTTTGGGGCACTCATAGTGACCTTGGGGTTCCCTAGATGTGGAAGACATACATTAATGTGGCGCCCTGACCTGACTGTTATACAGTGATGCTGTGTGTCACCGGTTAAGCGATACAACCGGAGGTTACGGGTTTAGCAATCCCCGGCTAAAACCTTTGGTAGGCGTTGCTCGAATGGATCATCGGCAACGCAACACCCCGATTGATGCCTTAACACAGGCACAACCCTCAATGCATAATAGAGAGACTAAAACTTGTGGAACAACTGGCACATCACAGACTCTACGACACAAAATATATAGTTCAACTCTTATAAGAGAGAAAGATAGCAAATGACATCCAGAGGTCACAGACCCAACATTACAACAAGCGGAAGCAAATTAAGTTGTTCTAAACAACAAGAACCAACATATGGCCTAAGAGGCCTGCAGATAAACATCACAACGCCAGCTGTTCCAGGATGTCCCAAGCTGCCACCTGGGAACCCCAGACTACTCGTCGACGTCCACAAAGAACCCACCTTCGAGGTCGGTGAAGTCCTCCTCTGAAACAAAACAAACGACGTTGAGTTCGATGAACTCGCAAATGGAAAGCCAAACTAGAGGACCCTCGGCTAGTCCGCCACAAGTTAGTCGGTCGATGAGGTTTCAAATGCCCACACATGGTTGCACGCTCAACTTGGCTCGTAGGCGAGAACTCGCATCTAGGCGGCGAGAACGAGACAACCCACCACATCCCATGTGGCCTCTCATCCCCACCTTTAAGCATTTTATTATCCATCACCACAATTCTCCACCATCATTCTCATATCATCACCTGTTTCCCACAGGAATCATCCATCGTATAGCTATGCAATTAACTAAGCATGTCTAAGCATCAACATAGCATAGTAAGTATCTCGGGCCAACAATACAAACCTATGGATAATGGGAGGGAAAACAGGTATTGGCATCGGAAACTTAATGCAACTGTAGGATACTCTAACCAATAAAATTGACATTTGGAACCGCATGCAATATTATAGTGGAGAAAATATTTGCTGAAAATAGGATAAGATATGCTCAGAGGGGGGATTATGCTTGCCTTGTTCAGGGTACGGGTAGTACGGATCCTCGGGGTATTGTGGAGTAACCCCGGCTGATTGATCTATCGAAACATAGCAACAGAGCAGCAATCAATCACGACACATGCTAACATATGCAATGCGCAATCACATGATGGCATGACAATTTAAATGCACCTAATAGCTTTGAACATGATCAACAAGTTAAATGGGGTCCCCATTATATTATTTGCATCACTTGGAATAACCCCATATTAAAACTTAGTGATTCTAGTGTTACTGGAAGTACATTATTGTAGTTGTGATCAATTATGCATGATGATGATGATTCTGGGTGATTCATGTTTTTCTGAACGTTTTGGTATATCGAACGCATTTTTCGGATGCCCCGATCAAAAGTTATTTATTTTATAAATCCTCTTTTTAATTCTTTACTTTCGATTATTTTTAATTCCAACGATAAATATTTTAGTTACTCGACTCGAGGAAGAGGGTGAACTAGTAGGAATCATCGAGGATCGATAGCCCTAGCGTTGTGAGGGAGTAGCGGGGAACATGTGCTACGAGGGAGAAAATAGAAAAAGAAACCAACAAAAAAAATAGTTCACCCGGCCTCCAGCCCGGTCTGGGCCGGCTGGCAGGCCGGCCGGCTAACAGAGGCCACCGGCCCCCTGCCCGGTCTGGGCTGGCCACGAGGCCGACCATGTGACAGAGAGGCCCGGCCTTCAGGCCGGTTTTTGCCGGTGCAGAGGCCGGTTAGGGGCCCGATAGGAACGACCCACGGCCCGGCCTAGGCCGTCTCCACGGCCGGGCGTGCGACGAAACGATGTTGTGCACGGCTACGGCGGCTCCGGCGAGCAGCACGACACGGGGAGGAGCTAGGAAGAGAGGGGAGGGCCGCGGCACGGGTGCTCACCCTCAGGTCGCTGGAGAGGTCTCGGACCGCGGAGGGAGGTCGTCGGCGACTAAATCGAGCGCGGCGGAGCTCGTACGGCCGGACGAGGAAGCGGAGTTGGCGGCGGTGATGCTAGGCCTCCCGCCTCGATTCCTTTGGCGGAGGTGTTCCAGGCGACACGGCGGAGCCGGCGGTGCCCTTCAATTTGGACGGCGGAGCTCCAATCGACGACGATGCGCCGGCGGCAACCTAGCTAGGTCACGGGCTCGGGGGGGAGCATAGAGAGAGGGAAACGGGGAACTCGGGGGAGTGAGCAGGCGCGGCCTCGTGCGCCCTTCTTCTGCAGGTGGTGGCAGCGAGGGGAGGGCCCGGCGCGGCGTGCGGCAGTGGTGCTGGTCCGGCGGGAGCGACGGCTTCGGTTGCTACAGCGTCGAGGACGATGACATCTTCGCGAAAACCCCCTGGCAGAAATATTTCAATCACCGATTGGTCCTTTCTCTATTTCTTTTAAAACTCCAGCCCCTGTTTTTGAATTAGATGAGCGACTTAAACACTTCCAAAAATTATGTAATAATTTGGAGATGCTCCCCTTAACATTTAGTAGTTCCACAATTTTTGGTATCTCCAAATAAAATGTTTTTGACAACATTTGTTCATAGCCTTAAAATAGAGCATTTTCCTCATATTCCAAATGTTATTACTTTAGAAATTCTGAATCAAGGGGAAGATATTATTTGAGCTCTTGGAACTTCCTTGACAATTCTGGAAGTTTTAGTTGAGTTGGTTTTGTCACAACAAACTCATTGTGTTTAGTGTTTCTGATTCCCTTGTTGTCATTTGTTCTCCAAATATTGGTTTCAACATGAGCAATTAAACAAATGAGGCCATGATGCATGCATGAAAATGCAAAAGCGAAAATTTTACTCCGGTTTTTGAGGTTCACAACTTGGGCTGTTACAATTCTACCCTCCTTACAGGAATCTCGTCCCGAGATTCTAAGGTTGCGAAAAGAAGTCGGGATACTCCTCACGTAGACTAGACTCTCTTTCCCAAGTAGCTTCTTCCTCGGAATGATGAGACCACTGAATTTTGAGAAACTTGGTGGTCTTGTTACGAGTCTTCCTTTCGGCTTCATCTAGGACACGGATAGGATGCTCGCGATAGGTGAGATTTTCCTGGAGATCTAGCTCTTCATGATTGACCCCATGGATAGGATCTTTGAAGCACCGGCGAAGTTGGAGACATGAACACATCATGTACATTTGGGAATTTGACGGTAACTCCAACTTATAAGAAAGATCTCCTCGCTTCCAGAACGGTGAAAGGGCCAACATAGCGAGGTGCCAATTTCCCTTTGATTCCGAAGCGGCGAACGCCACGAAGGGGAGAGCGGAGATAAGCTTTATCACCAATTTCATAGTGAATTTCCTGATGATGCTTATCATAGTAGCTCTTCTGCCTAGACTGAGCAATCTTCAGATTCTCTCTTATGATTCTAACCTTCTCCTCAGCTTCATTGATCATATCCGGACCAAAGAGTGCCTCTCTCCGGTCTCGGACCAATTTAGAGGAGTGCGGCATTTTCTTCCATAGAGAACCTCAAATGGAGCCATGCCCAGACTAGCTTGATAGCTATTGTTGTAGGAGAATTCCGCGAAAGGAATACTTTTCCCAACCTTGCCAAAAGAGATTACACATGCCCGAAGCATGTCTTCCAAACTTGGTTCACTCTTTCGGTCTGACCATCAGTTTGAGGATGGAACGCGGTGCTGAAGTTGAGACGAGTTCCCATAGCAGTTGGAAACTAGCCCAAAACTTGAGGTGAAAGGCTTCCACGATCAGAAATTATCTTCTTGGGAATACCGTGAAGTACAACGATCGAGAAACATACAGGTCTGCCAACCTGGCAGCTGTAATGTCAACACGAACGGGAGGAAGTGAGCCACTTTTGATAGTCGATCAATGATGACCCAAATGGCATCATTCCCTTTGGAGACTTCGGCAGACCAGTAATGAAGTCCATACCAATTTCATCCCATTTCCACTCGGGATAGTAATAGGGCGAAGAGTGCCGGCAGGTCTTTGATGTTCAGCCTTTACCCGTCGACATGTGTCGCATTCAGCAACATACTTGGCAATTTCTCGTTTCATACGAGTCCACCAGAATTGTGGTCGAAGGTCTTGGTACATCTTGGTACTACCGGGATGAATAGAGAGAGGTGATTCATGAGCTTCTTGGAGAATGAGCTCCCTCAATTTTGTTCTTTGGCACACCAAGCGGTCACCAAAATAAACAACTCCGGATTCATCTTCCGAGAAACATTTGGCCTTGCACTAGCAATGTTCTCTTGATATTCAGATACCCTCATCCAGCTTCTGAGCATCCTTAATCTGGTCTACAAGAGTAGATTTGATCTCCAGATTTGCAAGGTAGCCGGAGGGAACAATTTCCAGGTTCAAACGGGCAAACTCTTCATAGAGGGCAGGTTGGCCTTCTCAATCATCAGATTGTTGCAATAGGACTTCCGACTTAGCGCGTCAGCCACGACGTTTGCTTTGCCGGGTTGATAGTTCAGACTCACATTGTAGTCCGTGATTAACTCCAACCAACGCCTTTGCCTGAGATTTAAATCCGGCTGGGTGAAGAGGTACTTCAGACTCTTGTGATCCGAGAAGATCTCGCAACGGTTACCAAACAGGTATGGTCTCCATTGCTTCAAAGCATAGACCACAGCGGCAAGTTCTAGATCATGAGTTGGGTAGTTGTGCTCATGCGGCTTAATTGGCGAGAAGCATAGCCACCACATGGCCATCTTGCATCAATACACAACCCAAGCCTTGTAGAGAGGCGTCACAGAAGACGACGAAATCCTTGCTTGTGTCCGGCAGGACAAGCACAGGAGCGGACGTGAGCTTGGCTTTCAGTGTTTGAAACTCTCTTCAGCTTCGGCCGACCATACAAACTTTTTATCCTTCTTGAGAAGGTCAGTCAGGGCCTTGGCTATCTTGGAGAAACCTTCGATGAATCGGCGGTAGTAACCCGCCAATCCGAGAAAGCTTCGAATGTCCTTGACTGACATTGGAGTTTTCCAATCCAAATGGACTGAATCTTGTCAGGAATGACAGCCACACCATCGGATATCACATGACCAAGGAAGATGAGATTATCCAACCAAAACTCACACTTGGAGAACTTGGCATAGAGGCGGTGTTCTCGAAGTCTTGTCAGAACCAAACGAAGATGTTCCTCATGCTCTTCATTGGTTTTGGAATAGATGAGATGTCATCAATGTAAATGACGACAAACTTGTCAAGATAATCCATGAAGAAGTTCATGAGCCTCATGAAAGTAGCTGGGCATTTGTGAGACCAAAGGACATGACGGTATACTCATATGAGCCATAACGAGTAACAAATGCCGTCTTTGGAATATCCTCCTTTCTGATTTTTATCTGATGGTAGCCTGACCTCAGATCCATCTTGGAGAATACCGTTGCACCAGCTAACTGATCCAACAGATCATTGATGCGAGGAATAGGATACTTGTTCTTGATTGTCACCGCATTCAACGGTCGATAGTCAGAGACTAGACGAGGCACGGTAGAATCCCTCTTCTTGACAAAGAGTACCGGACAACCCCAAGGTGAACTGCTAGGCTGGATGAACTCCTTGCTAACAGCTGATCAATTTGCTCTTTCAACAGAGCCAACTCTTCCACCGGCATACGGTAGGGCTTCTTGGAAATTGGAGCGGTACCGGGAAGTAGATCTATGACAAACTCCACACTTCGGTCAGGAGGCATGCCAGGCAATTCTTCCGGGAACACATCCGGGAAGTCACACACCACGTGTATGTCCTGGATTTCAGGAGGGGATTCGCCTTCCATAAAGCAAAGAGATCTCAGGTGAGCGGGGTACGATGGCGGACGGAGGTATTGATGTTGCAGGCCAATACTTCACAATGTCACCGGAAGGAGCGGTCACAGTAATGGTCTTGGCGGCACAGTCGAGATTAGCCTGGTATTTGGTAGCCAGTTCATGCCCAGTATGACATCAATGCCTTTGGACTTCAGAGCTACCAAGGCATAAGGAAAAGACAAGGAACCTATATTAATCTGGACCTCAGGAGTAACCCATCGGTTTGCCATTTGGAACCAGGAGTAGCGATCACCAAGGACGGCTCATTTTCTCGAACGGTATTTGTGTCTTTTGCAAACGCTATGGATATGAATGAATGCGATGCTCCAGAGTCAAACAAAACTGTAGCTGTATTGCCGTTGATTCGTAACTCACCCATAAGAACGCCGGGGTCTCTTCAGCTTCTTCAAGAGACGTGGTTCAGGCGACCACGCACAATAGGTCCAGCCTTGCCAGTTGGAGTGGCAGGGGCTCGTGCAGGAGTTATCGCGAGAGGTGCCTTCTGGGGGCACTCCCTGGAGTAGTGGCCAGCCTGGCCACAGGTGTAGCAAGTGACTCCAGGTGGAGCAGGTAGCATAGGACGGTACCCACTTCCGCCTATCCCAAGTGTCGAAGTAGTGGGGCGCGGAGGAGGTGGCCTATATCCTGCTGCCCTCGGCATGAAGGGAGCACGAGGTACGGCGCTGTAGGGAACAAACACCCTGCGCTTCTTGCTCTCAGAACCCGAGGAACTCTGGTGGTCCCCATGTGCGGGCCTCTTGGAAGCTTCAAGTTCCTTTCTTCCTTGCTCAGAGTGAAAGCCTGGTTGAACAGCTCCTGATAGGTCTGGAACCTGAAGGGCAACTCATAGCGGAGCTGCGGAGTCAGACCCTTGCGGAACAGCTCTTGCTTGTCAGCATCATTGGTCACGTCCCTTGGGGCGTAACGAGAAGATGGTTGAACTCACGACCATAAGTGCGGAGGTCCATCCGTCCCTGTTGCAAATCCAGGAACTCCCTCCTCTTCAAGTCCATGATCGGCTGGGGAATGTACTCCGCACGGAAGGCAGTGCGAAATCAGCCCAGGTGAAGACATGGTTGGCTGGAAACAAAGCCACATGGCTTTCCCACCAACAGCCAGCAGCACCAACCAAGAGATAGGTGGCAAAGTTGACTTGCTCAGCCAATGGGACATGAGCGCGGAGAACTTGCGCTCCAAAGCACGAAGCCAATCATCAGCTTCCAGTGGCTCCTTAGCATCAGCAAAGTGGGTGGCTGGAACGCAGGAACTCAGTGAGAGTGTTGCACTCGTTCCTCCGTGCATTCTGCTGCACCAACTGCTCAAGCAAGCGCTCATTGCGCCCACGGTTCTCCTCAATGGCCATCAAGACTCAGCCATCGAGGGTGGTGGCGGCAGATCATCCTCATCATCATTGTGGTTACCGCGACCACCACGGCCTCCACGCCTCCTCGAGCCATTCTGGAGATTTGACAATGACACGTTAGTATCTTTCTCCGAATGGTCGAACAATAGCATTAGCGTCTACACAAGTACACAGACTAGGGACGATAATACTTTGCGAGAAGGAAAACAACAAGATAGAACTTGGGTCAAAGATCAGCATCATGTGCTACTAGTGAGAGTTAAGAAATCACAACTTAACACACTCTAGTTGACACAATCCGGGACCTTATGTTCAAGTCCGTGGGTTAAAACCCAAAGAAAGGATCAAATGATTGATTCGGTAGAAACATCTGAGTTGATTTGGGATTGCAACGCAGCGGGAGCAACGTGACACATAACACTAAAGGTCGAACCCACCCCGTTTCTAATCATTTTGAAGTAACAGACGAGGAGTAAAACCTTTAAACTCAAATCGAGGTAAGATTGCTCCGAGATTAGAGGGTAACCAGATAAGGAGTAAAAAGAATCCTAAGATGGTTTTCACAACTCATTTTTAGGTTAAAAATATTTTCACAAACACTAGACTCAACATCGACCAGTAGAAGGGTTTCCTACAGGCAGTACTGCTCTGATACCAACTTGTGGCGCCCGACCCGACTGTTATACAGTGATGCTGTGTGTCACCGGTTAAGCGATACAACCGGAGGTTACGGGTTTACCAATCCCCGGCCAAAACCTTTGGCAGGCGTTGCTCGGAATGGATCATCGGCAACGCAACACCCCGATTGATGCCTTAACACAGGCACAACCCTCAATGCATAATAGAGAGATCAAGACTTGTGGAACAACTGGCACATCACAGACTCTACGACACAAAATATATAGTTCAACTCTTATAAGAGAGAAAGATAGCAAATGACAACCAGAGGTCACAGACCCAACATTACAACAAGCGGAAGCAAATTAGGTTGTTCTAAACAACAAGAACCAAATATGGCCTAAGAGGCCTACAGATAAACATCACAACGCCAGCTGTTCCAGGATGTCCCAAGCTGCCACCTGGGAACCCCAGACTACTCGTCGACGTCCACAAAGAACCCACCTTCGAGGTCGGTGAAGTCCTCCTCTGAAACAAAACAAACGACGTTGAGTTCGACGAACTCGCAAGATTATATAGAGCATTAGCTCGATGAGGCTTTCAAGGTTTTAGGCTGTTTTGCATAAAGCTGATTTTATTTATGAAAACATAACTCAAGGCATCGACTAATCAGATATTTCAAAAGGGTAAGAAGTACTCTTTCTTTCATCACCTTTCTCATCATCAACCATAATCAACCACTGTACCTGTTCATCAAAGGCACCTCCCCGAATCACCCTCGAGGAAGCTCACCTTGCATTCGTGAGTGGTACCTCTAGTACCCAGTTTTTAATCATTCCGTTAAAGTTATTCTATGATCTCTGAATCCGTCACCAAGTCGTCCATAACCGCGGACACGGCTTTTCGAAAAGATTTATCCCTGCAGGGGTGTACAATGTGAAAGTCGCCAGGTCCCTAGGGACCTCCCAGCTCCTTATCCATGCGTACCGTCCGGCCCATTGCCTAGCTCTTAGCTCTCTTCCGGGGAAAGCCGGCTGGGTGGGAGCGGCTACGACCTTTACCTCGCTTAAGACTAACCCAGGATCATCAGTGGCGGTAGGACAGCCAGGATCACAACACCCCGCCCCACGGCCACTCATTTTCCTAACACCACAGCCCATCTCTCGTCTTGGCCACCATCTTCAACGCACGCGCAAATGGAAAGCCAAACTAGAGGACCCTCGGCTAGTCTGCCACAAGTTAGTCGGTCGACGAGGTTCCATATGCCCACGCATGGTTGCACGCTCAACTTGGCTCGTAGGCGAGAACTCGCATCTAGGCGGCGAGAACGAGACAACCCACCACATCCCATGTGGCCTCTCATCCCCACCTTTAAGCATTTTATTATCCATCACCACAATTCTCCACCATCATTCTCATATCATCACCTGTTTCCCACAGGAATCATCCATCGTATAGCTATGCAATTAACTAAGCATGGCTAAGCATCAACATAGCATAGTAAGTATCTCGGCCAACAATACAAACCTATGGATAATAGGAGGGAAAACAGGTATTGGCATCGGAAACTTAATGCAACTATAGGATACTCTAACCAATAAAATTGACATTTGGAACCGCATGCAATATTATAGTGGAGAAAATATTTGCGGAAAATAGGATAAGATATGCTCAGAGGGGGGATTACGCTTGCCTTGTTCAGGGTACGGGTAGTACGGATCCTCGGGGTATTGTGGAGTAACCCCGGCTGATTGATCTATCGAAACATAGCAACAGAGCAGCAATCAATCACCACACATGCTAACATATGCAATGCGCAATCACATGATGGCATGACAATTTAAATGCACCCTAATAGCTTTGAACATGATCAACAAGTTAAATGGGGTCCCCATTATATTATTTGCATCACTTGGAATAACCCCATATTAAAACTTAGTGATTCTAGTGTTACTGGAAGTACATTATTGTAGTTGTGATCAATCATCTTTTTAATTCTTTACTTTCGATTATTTTTAATTCCAACGATAAATATTTTAGTTACTCGACTCGAGGAAGAGGGGTGAACTAGTAGGAATCATCGAGGATCGATAGCCCTAGCGTTGTGAGGGAGTAGCGGGGAACATGTGCTACGAGGGAGAAAATAGAAAAAGAAACCAACAAAAAAAAAGTTCACCCGGCCTCCAGCCCGGTCTGGGCCGGCTGGCAGGCCGGCCGGCTAACAGAGGCCACCGGCCCCCTGCCCGGTCTGGGCTGGCCACGAGGCCGGCCATGTGACAGAGAGGCCCGGCATTCAGGCCAGTTTTTGCCAGTGCAGAGGCCGGTTAGGGGCCCGATAGGAACGGCCCACGGCCCGGCCTAGGCCGTCTCCACGGCCGGGCGTGCGACGAAACGATGCTGTGCACGGCTACGGCGGCTCCGGCGAGCAGCACGGCACGGGGAGGAGCTAGGAAGAGAGGGAGGGTGCCGCGGCACGGGGTGCTCACCCTCAGGTCGCTGGAGAGGTCTCGGACGGCGGAGGGAGGTCATCGGCGACTAAATCGAGCGCGGCGGAGCTCGTACGGCCGGACGAGGAAACGGAGTTGGCGGCGGCGATGCTGGGCCTCCCGCCTCGATTCCTTTGGCGGAGGTGTTCCAGGCGACACGGCGGAGCCGGCGGTGCCCTTCAATTTGGACGGCGGAGCTCCAATCGACGATGATGCGCCGGCGGCAACCTAGCTAGGTCACGGGCTCGGGGGGGGCATAGAGAGAGGGGAAACGGGGAACTCGGGGGAGTGAGCAGGCGCGGCCTCGTGCGCCCTTCTTCTGCAGGTGGTGGCAGCGAGGGGAGGGCCCGGCGCGGCGTGCGGTAGTGGTGCTGGTCCGGCGGGAGCGACGGCTTCGGTCGCTACAGCGTCGAGGACGATGACATCTTCACGAAAACCCCTGGCAGAAATATTTCAATCACCGATTGGTCCTTTCTCTATTTCTTTTAAAACTCCAGCCCCTGTTTTTGAATTAGTTGAGCAACTTAAACACTTCCAAAAATTATGAAATAATTTGGAGATGCTCCCCTTAACATTTAGTAGTTCCACAATTTTTGGTATCTCCAAATAAAATGTTTTTGACAACATTTGTTCATAGCCTTAAAATAGAGCATTTTCCTCATATTCCAAATGTTATTACTTTAGAAATTCTGAATCAAGGGGAAGATATTATTTTGAGCTCTTGGAACTTCCTTGACAATTCTGGAAGTTTTAGTTGAGTTGGTTTTGTCACAACAAACTCATTTGTGTTTAGTGTTTCTGATTCCCTTTGTTGTCATTTGTTCTCCAAATATTGGTTTCAACATGAGCAATTAAACAAATGAGGCCATGATGCATGCATGAAAATGCAAAAGCGAAAATTTTACTCCGGTTTTTGAGGTTCACAACTTGGGCTGTTACATTTAAGGTGTGCTTTTGTAGCCCTACACGATGGTCTTGGTGTTCTATGATATTGTGGTGTTTGTTCACTCAGACTTTAAGGTGTGCTCTTGTAGCCCTACGCAGTAGATTGGTATTTCTATCCAACGGGAGAATAGTTCAGAGTAGCAAAGTGAAGAGGAAATATCTATGTATTCAATTGTTGGGAGTGTCCACTAGTGAAAGTATGATCCCTATGCCTTATTTCCAAGCATCCTAGAAAACCTTTGTCTTGTCCTCTTGCATTGAAGAGGATTGGGACACTTCCACATTCTTGCCTTGTTACATCAAACTTCCATTCATTAAATCAACCACCTTGTTCCTTAAACTTGTTTAGTGCATAATCAACTAAAACTTGTGACACTTTAGTTGTAGGGAATAGATAACTTTTCCTTCTTGCTCCTGCGGATCGATACCTTACTTCCACATTGAGAGGTGCTACAGTGATCCCTTGCTCTTGGGGGTTATCAACAGCCCCTATATCCCAAAGGCCTTATCGGATGAATCCGGAAGAGCTGGTTGAATTGAAGAAGCAGTTGGCTGATATGCTCAGCAAAGGTCTTATTCGCCCAAGCGCTTCACCTTGGGGATCACCCATTATTTTTGTGGACAAGAGAGACGGTACCACACGTCTGTGTGTGGACTATCGCAAGCTAAATGACGTAACCATTAAAAACAAGTATCCCCTTCCCAAGATCGAGGATCTGTTCGATCAGATGAACGGAGCCCGAGTCTTTTCCAAGATCGATCTTCAGACAGGATATCATCAGTTGAAGATCAGAGATACAGATATTCCCAAGACCGCCTTCACCACCCGTTACGGTTTATTTGAATACACCGTCATGTCCTTTGGTCTGACCAACGCCCCAGCCTATTTCATGAATGTGATGAACAAGGTTTTCATGGAGTACCTCGACAAGTTCGTGGTAGTTTTCCTCGATGACATCCTTATCTACTCCAAGACCGAAGAAGAGCATGCTGAACACCTGCGCCTAGTTTTGGAGACCCTTCGCAAGCACCAGCTGTATGCCAAACTTAGCAAGTGTGAGTTTTGGCTTAGTGAAGTAGCATTTCTTGGTCATGTCATATCTATCGGAGGAATTTCCGTTGACCCCGAGAAGATTCAAGCCATTTTAGACTGGAAATCCCCCATCAGTGTGACTGAAATCCGAAGCTTTCTCGGACTAGCGGGTTATTAATGCAATTTCGTTGAAGGATTCCCCAGTATAGCCAAACCCATGACCCAACTGTTGAAGAAAGACAAGAAATTTGAATGGACTCAGAAGTGTGAAGATAGCTTCCAAGAGTTGAAGAAGAGACTGACTTCAGCCCCAGTATTGATTATGCCAGACGTCACCAAGAGTTTCGACGTGTATTGCGATGCATCACGTCTCGGATTTGGTTGCGTTCTGATGCAAGAAGGCAAGGTTGTGTCATATCTGTCCCGACAGTTGCGACCGCATGAAGAGAATTATCCAACCCATGACCTGGAGTTAGCTGCTGTTGTTCTTGCTCTCAAAGCATGGCGTCCCTATCTTGCGGGACATCATTGCGAGGTCTATATGGACCATAAGAGCTTGAAGTATATATTCACCCAGAAAGAATTGAACCTGAGGCAGAGGAGATGGATGGAGTTAATCAGTGACTATGATATTGGAATTCACTATCACCCCGGGAAGGCTAATGTAGTTGCCGATGCCCTTAGTCGCAAACCTTGCACCCTGAATGCCTTGATCCAAGCCGAACAGCCAGCCTTATTTAAAGAGTTCGAACATTTCGGACTAAAGCTTGTCAGCCAAGGGTATCTCGCCAATTTAGAGTTGGCCCCAACCCTGATGGATCAAATCAAGGAAGCCCAAAAAGGTCATGAAAGCATTGAAGGAATTAAGAAGAAGATTTCTCTCGGCAAAGCACCCGGTTTTACCGAAGATGCTGAAGGAGTGCTGAGATTCAATGGCCGTATCTGTGTGCCCAATGTCACGGAACTTAAGGAGTTAATCCTGAAAGAAGCTCACGAGACCCCCTATTCAATCCACCCCGGCGGAACCAAGATGTACCAAGACCTCCGAGAAAGAGTTTGGTGGCATGGAATGAAGCGAGAAATTGGTTCTTTTGTAGCCAAGTGTGATATCTGTCAGCGAGTCAAGGCTGAACATCAGCGACTCGCTGGATTGCTCCAACCTTGAAAATTCCTGAGTGGAAGTGGGATGAAATTGGAATGGATTTCATTACCGGACTTCCAAGATCCAACCGAGGCCATGATTCAATCTGGGTCATCGTTGATCCGCTGACCAAGGTTGCCCATTTTATTCCTGTCAAGACCACTCACACAGGAGCTCAGTTAGCAGACCTGTATATTTCCAGAATAGTAAGCTTGCATGGTGTGCCTAAGAAGATTGTGTCTGATAGAGGCACTCAATTCACTTCAAGATTCTGGAAATCCCTTCACGAAGCCCTCGGAACCAAGTTAGCATTTAGCACAGCTTATCATCCCCAGACCGGAGGCCAAACTGAGAGAGTGAACCAGATATTGGAGGACATGCTTCGTGCATGTGTTCTATCTTATGGTTCCAAGTGGGAAAATTGTCTACCGTTTGCAGAGTTCTCCTACAACAATAGCTATCAGTCTAGTCTGCAAATGGCCCCTTTTGAAGCCCTCTACGGCAAGAAGTGTCGTACGCCCCTGAATTGGTCCGACACTGGATAGAGCAAATTCTTTGGACCAGATACTCTCCGAGAAGCTGAAGAACAAGTTCAACTCATCCGCGAGCGTCTCAAAACTGCCCAATCCCGTCAGAAGAGTTACGCTGATCCCAAGCGTCGTGATGTTACCTTCAATGTCGGAGATTATGTCTATCTCCGAGTGACACCCCTTAAAGGAATGCAGCGTTTCCATGTCAAAGGAAAATTAGCGCCAAGATATATTGGACCTTTCAAGATCATTTCCGTCGAGGAGAAGTATCTTATCAACTAGAGTTGCCCCAAGAGTTGTCAGAGTATCATGATGTCTTCCACATCTCCTTGCTCTGGAAGTGTCTCGAAGTTCTTGACCAGCCAGATGTTTTGAAGAACATCGACCACCTCTCCATCGACCTGAACCAAGACCTGACTTATCGCGAGAGGCCCGTCAAGATTCTTGACGAAGATGTTCGTCTTACCCGAAGGCGCGCGATCAAGTTCTACAAAGTCCAGTGGACTAACCACTCTGAAGAAGAAGCAACTTGGGAACGCGAAGACTATCTTAGAAGCGAATTCCCAGACCTCTTTAGTACCCAGGCCTAGCAAATCTCGGGACGAGATTTATTTTAAGGGGGGAAGGATCTGTAACAACCCAAAATTATAATCAGTAATATTATTCCAAAAATGTGGGCCAACAAAAACTTTTGTTAATTTATATGTGTTGTTTGTAAATTGTTGCTTGTAATAATTATTTCTTGTTGCTTGTGTGTTGCTTGCTCTAATTAACACTTGAAGAAAAGAAAGAAAACAAAATAAAAAGTTAAAGCAAGAAAATAATGTGACAAGTGTCACAAAAAATTCTCCAAGTGAGAAATAATAATTATTCTAAACAAAATTCAGAGGAGTGGTGATGTAAACACTCCCATTTTGTTCTTACTATTTTTCCCTCTCAAATAATATTTTGAACTAGTTTTAAAATTCTAAAGTAAAATCAATTTGAAATAAAACAAAATACCATAATTAAAACCTTATGAACAAAATTGATTCAAAACATTTTATTTGGAAACACGAAATTTTGTGGAGCTTCTACATGTTATGGGAAGGCTTCACAACTATTTTTGAATTTTTCTAAATAAGTTAAGTACCCCAAATAAATCCCAGAAAAGCTACTGGAAATAAAAGAAAAATAGAAGAAATTAGAGGCAGGGGATTTTTCGTAAAATGGTCATCCCCTACCTCTCTCCTAGCTCACTGTCGCCGCGCCGTGTCGCCATGGCTGTCGACACCGCGCCCAGGCCCCCCCCCCAGCTCGCACCGCGCCTCTGCAGCCTCTGCCCTGCAGAGGAGAGCACTCGAGCGCTTCCCCTCTCCTAGCTGCCCCTGTCCCCCTCTGCCCCGCCGTGGAGAGCCCGACGACGCCGGCCAAAATTTGACCCCCTCTCAGCTCCCCAACATGCACCGCTCTACCCAGCTGCTCCTAGCCCGCGCCTGGACCCCGGAAGACACCACGGCAACACGTCCCTGCACCACCACCACCCAAATCGAGCGGAGTATCCAGCGGGAGCGCCATGGACGCCGTCCGTGCTCCGCGACCACCATGGACCGCCCCCGCACTATAACCCCCCTGACCCCGCTGCAAACTCCACACCACCCCCACTCCAATTTCATCTGTTCACTGCCAGGAGGGCGTGCACGCTGCGCCACTGCCGCCGTCGAGGTCGACCATGGCCGCGACGCCACACCCTCTCTTTCTCTTCTAGCTGGACCGCACACTCTCTTCTCCACCCACACCGCACTCACACGCCTCGCTTTCCCTCTGTTTCATGCACAGGAGAGAAGCCAGGACCTCGCCGGAGCTGCGGGAGCTGGCCGTGGAAGCGGAGGAGCTCGCCGTCGACGATTCACGCCGCCCCAGCAAGCACCACTTGGCCCAGAAGTTCGCCCGAGCCTCCGCCATCGATTCGCGTCATCGCCATGACCTCCCGAGCCCTCTAGGTGAGCAATCCGTCCCCCGCACCGCCGCCGGAGCCACGGACGCCGCCCATTTGAGGTCGCCGTCGTTGGCTTTGGACGTGAGCCGTTGGATCTCGATCCAACGGCAGCGTACCATTTCATTTAGAATAGGAGGCACTGACGTGCGGACCCCACATGTCAGGCTTTTATTCATTTCTCTCGCGCACACTGTGACACTGACCTGTAGACCCCACCCGTCAGAATTTTAAACATTATCCACAACTCGATTTTCTGTTTTAAATAGAAACACTGAAAAACAGTACTGGATCCAACTTAGAAAATCAATATCTCGAGATTTATAGACCCAAATAAATCAAATCCAAATGTTCCGGAAAGCTTACGAAATTGTTTAACAAACCCAAGTGGTCTCACTTCATTTAAATAATTAATAAAAATGTATTATTGAAAATGCCACAGAAGTTTTAAAATCTAAACTTGTTTGTTTCGGATACTTAATTATTCCAACTAATTCCAAACCAATTTTATTAGCTTGGTATTGTGATCTGTTAGCTTCCCTAATTTTGGTAGAATTAATTAAGCAATATTAATTGTTGACTTTAAGTAAAATCCTCTGCACTAAAACAATTAAATTTGTTTAATGGTTAACCCAAATAAGTTAGGACCAATTTTGTTAGGTCACATTTAGCCTTGGTTACTTGCCCCTAAAAGGATTTAATTTTGGAGCAACAGAACTTATATGGTAGCCAAAACTTGATTATTTAGTTACTGGATTAAAACAGTTACATAGGGAGTTTGGAAACTCCAATTAATCCAAATCCAATTGTGTTGTCTTCTACACATCAGTAGCTTTCTGTAGAATTTTAGTTTGTATTTTTAGGACAAACAGGACTCAAGTTGTACAATTAAACATGTTCCACTAATTTCTGCCATATTTGAAACATAAATAAATAATGATAAATACAATTAAATTGAAACCAAATGGTGTTGCTAAATGTATGCAGTGGCTATTTATAGCACTTATGATTGTAATGTTGTGATGTTTTCTTGAGTAGTTTAGTGATTGCTTTTATTTGTTTATTTATCGATTAGACGAGAACGTTGCTGGAGTTATCGAGGAGGGGGAATTTGTTGAACCTGAAGATCAAGACCAAGGTCACTTTGCCGAGCAAGGCAAGCTACTCTTTGAGCTTGCACCTAAATATATATGCATCTACTTTGATCAAATGATTTACTCTTAAGGCAATGGTTTACAAAACCTTTTCAAAAAGTACATGGATATTATTTTGCCAGCCTATGTAGAAAAATAAGGTAGTTTATATAAAACTATAGGATGGGGAAAAATGTTATTTATTCAAAACTCCTTTGGAAATACTTGTGTGGACGTGAAATGACGAGATGTCGGTGTTGAAGTGGGGAAATGCTAAATGGTGATGTTTATGAAAAAATGCACATTGTCCTAGTACTATGACGACCAATCTTACCCTGTGCAACCACATTTACCATATATGGGAAAAGGCTTAGTCATGTAGTTTGCTCTTATTAGTATGGGATACCTCATCGACGGAGATGACTCCGTTATGCATGAGGGGATGGTTCGATGACGTACCCCCTGACCCGGGTCCTCACACTAGTTGGTGGGGAGGATAGAAGGTTCCACCATAAACCGCCGGACAAAACTATGAGCCCTCACACTTAGGGTTTCCGACGGGAAACTGGACTGAGTGTCGATGGAAAGTGTCATATGGGAAGGATCCTATACTAGCATGAGCAAATGAGAGGCTATGGTCGGTGGCTCAACTTCCCATACACCTTGTATGGCGGGACGTGGCTGACACGATGAGTTATCGGATGGATGTGGGCTAAAAGCGTGCTACCTCTGCAGAGGGTTAAACTATTCAAATAGCCGAGTCCTCGGATATGGACAGTTGGGAGGCTGTCCTAAGACTATGTGCAAGTTTTATAAAAGAGTTGATTTTTAAAAGAAAAATGAAGTGGAGAATGTTTTTTACACCTATACCAACGGATCGGTATGAGGTTGTTGAAAGAAAGTGGACCATGACGGACTAGGGTCGGAAAAGGAGGAGGTTTGGAGAAACAGACAAAGTGGTGATTTTACTCAAAGATAGTCCTAAAATTCTTCTTACCTTTTTCAATAAAGATATAGAGATGTTTTAAGAAAATAAAAGTTTGAAATTAAAATAAAACAAGTGCATACTCATGTTGGGGTAGTTTGCGAGTACAATCAAATGTACTCATAGTGGTTTCGTCCCTGACTATTGTCCTAGCCAGACTATGAGGAGCACTGCGTCGAGGAGGAGTATGTCGACTTCTATGCGAACTAAGGATCTCCATCAGTCAGCTGCCTGTCGGGTCGTTGTTAGAAGATGTGGTCTACTACACCTTAGCTTCCGTTGATTATTTTGGTTTGGCCCATGAAGGCACCTATGTAAGACTCGGTCTGAATGACTATTTATGTAAGACTTTAATTCGGTACTGTAATGGATGTAAAGTTTGGTATTCAGTTCGGATTATGTGCAACGACAGACTGATCATGTGATCGTTGTGTTATGCATAATCGGGTATTTCGGACGGTTAGTCCGGGGTCCCCGCAATTCATGACACCCATCCCGAGACTTGGACTAGTGAGCCCAACGTTAAAGAGTGGTGGACAAATTTAGTTTCTTCAAGAGGGCACACCCGCAAGGATTTGGCCTCTATCACCATGCTCATCTCTTGGACCATTTGGATTGAGCGCAATGCGCGGGTTTCCCGTCACCTCGCCACCCCTCCGAATATCATCATAGCCAAGATAAAAGAGGAGGCCAAGCTTTGGGGAAAAGCGGGGGCGAAATTTTTGAGCTATGTAATTCCGGGAGATTAGGCTTTTGTGCAAGTCCTAGGGCCTGTCCTAGGCATTAAACTTAAAACCTCGAAAAACTCTCTTCTCTATTAATGAAAATGACAAATCTTTTGGCATGGTTCCAAAAAAACAAGCGTCAGATATTGGGCCCCACCAACATCTGTGAGACAGAGTGAGTGGAGACATCTCAGAAGGTAAACGGATTTGGGCCTATTCTTTTAGAAAGAGGAGCTGGGCCTATTTGTTCCGGCTTATGTGGCGTCATAGGTTTACACGTTGGCCCAGAAGCATTTGAGCTGGAGTGCTCACCTAAATTTCGTCTAGAAGCTTTCTAAAAAAGGATTCTAGAAGCTACGGGCCCGCTTCCCATTTCTTAGGCCAAAATAGGTCAAGACTCCGGTTGCAGCTTTCGGTGCCACCGACAGCATAAGGTTCTGCCGTATCGCCGGTACACCAACAATTCGGTCCACCAGTCTCTGTCTCTCTGGTATCCCTCCAGTTCTCCCCACCACTACATAGTCCACCGCGATCGAGGGTCAGCCGTCGTCCAAAGTCCAAAGCAATGGCATCACCGGGCACGGAGGATGAGGTCCTCTTCGAGTACGGCCCCATCTTCCGCCAGTACAAGAGCGGCCGCGTGGAGCGGTACAGCTTCCCGCCGGTCCCGGCCGGCGTCGACCCCGCCACGGCGGTCACTTCCAAGGACGTCGTCATCGACCCTGCCAACGGCCTCTGGGCGCGCATCTTCCTCCCGCCCGGCAGCCTCGAGGACAAGAAACTCCCCGTCGTCGTGTACTACCATGGCGGCGCCTACATCCTCGGCTCGGCCGCCGACCCCATGACGCACGGCTACCTTACCGGCCTCGTCGCCGCGGCAAACGTCCTCGCTGTGGCGCTGGAGTACCGCCTCGCGCCTGAGCACCCGCTCCCCGCCGCGTACGACGACTCCTGGGAGGGGCTCAAGTGGGTGGCCTCCCACGCCACGGGCACGTGCGCCGCCGCCGACCCGTGGCTGGTCGACCACGCCGACTTCTCCTGCGTGTTCCTGGCGGGCGGCAGCGCCGGGGGCACCATCGCGCACGTCATGGCCGTGCGCGCCGGCGAGCACCCCGGCGGCCTCGGGATCGGCATCAGGGGCGTCCTCATCGTGCACCCGTACTTCGGCGGCGCGGCGGACATCGGCAGGGAGGGCACGACGATGAAGGCGGAGAAGGCCAAGGCGGACGCGTTCTGGCGGTACCTGTACCCGGGCACGCAGGGGCTCGACGACCCGCTGTCCAACCCGTTCTCGGAGGCGGCCGGCGGCAGCGCGGCGCGCATCGCGGGGGAGCGCGTGCTCGTCTGCGTCGCCGAGAAGGACGACCTCCGGGACAGGGGCGTCTGGTACTACGAGGGCCTGAAGGCGAGCGGCTACGGTGGCGAGGTGGAGCTGCTGGAGTCCATGGGCGAGGGGCACGTCTTCTACTGCATGAACCCGCTGTGCGAGAAAGCGGTCGAGATGCAGGAGCGCGTCCTCAGCTTCCTCCGCAAGTGAGACCCTGCGAGGGAAAGGGATTATGGTTTCCGCCATCGAATAAGTTGAATCCCAATGGTGTGCCTAAGTTTTAGCCTGCAATTTGTTCGTCAGTTCTTTGTGTCGTTGATGCAATGTTTACCTTCCTGAAGAACCAGAACCAGAACACCCTGGAGCAATTCTTGCTCAGCTCCCGGGCTTTGTAATCTCCTATGTACGGAGTACTTTGCTTTTGAGGCACTTCGGTGCCCTTCCTCGTTCAAATAAAGAAGAACACCCTGGTGGTGCAGAGAGCTGCTATTTTTTTTAATAATACACGAAATTTATTTAATTCTGGAAATATTATGCAATTTTTTTTTCAAAAATATTATCCAATCAGGCTCGTGGAAGCCGATAGGGCCTACTCGTCCTTGCCATAGACGACTAGGCCCACTCGTCCACGCGTAAGCCGAGTAGTGGATGGGCCACGTCGTTGGGAGGCCTGTCATCTTCGCCCACGATGACATGACGGGCCCAGTCGGCTTCGCCGAAGACGACAACGCGGTGCAGACGATCGAGCGCATGGGCGTCCTTCTCTTCTCTTTCCTTCTTTCTTCTTCCTTGCCCGTGCGTGTTCTTCCTTTCCTCTCTCCACTCTCCACACAAACCGAATTAAACCAGCGATTTAGACCAAAAATCTTCACGTTTGCCACCGTTAATCGGTGCTAGAAGTTTGAGGGAGGCTAGGGGAACTCCGATCTCCTGATGGGATAGCTCATGGTGGTGGTGGTGATGGTTGGCGGGTGGTTGTGGTGGTGATGGTGGTGGTGTTGCTGGAGGGCTGCATGGTGGTGGTGGTGCTAGAGGGCTGCATGGTGGTGGTGGTGCTGGAAGGCTGCATTGTGGTGGTGCTGCTCGTGTTGGTGCGCCGTTGATTCGAGACCGC
The DNA here is from genome assembly GCA_947311845.1 of Poa pratensis. Classification (NCBI taxonomy): domain Eukaryota; kingdom Viridiplantae; phylum Streptophyta; class Magnoliopsida; order Poales; family Poaceae; genus Poa; species Poa pratensis. Next base: position 4,166,767 of record CAMZMU010000105.1, read on the forward strand.
CGGACGTCGTCGCCTCTCACGCTTCTAGGGTATGATTCGATTTATCAAAATTGCAGTGCTATATCCGTTACATGTATGAACATGTGTTGTTAAAAAATAGTTTGTGACAGTAGTAAATATTGTAGCTATATTTGTAGGTTAATTTGAAAAAATGTAGCTATATTTTTTAGGAGTTTATTTATGCGGAATAATATTAACGATGGTCAATATTTATTTATGTCAGCGGAGATGTCTGATTTAGTGAAGATCAGATTTTTCTATGGTCCTGGTAGAGTCCAAATGTGTGATACGGGAGCTGATCTGAGTGAGTTTGACTATATAGATGTCGACCTGCCAGCTCCAGAAACATGGTCTCTAAGTCAGGTAAAATATTGGTTGGCGGGAAGTTTAGGACTTGATAGTCAGACACAGACCGCCAGTGTTCATGCTTGGTGGAGCCATTCAAGGACAAACATTTACTTCGTTTTGAGACCACTAGAGTGTGATTCTGATTGGGTGCGATGGATTAAAGGCTGCGCAAAAAAGAATTGCTCTCCTTGTGCCCTAGTTCTTCCCGCCTTGAACGAGGTCAGTGTCCCTGAGGACGAGTTTAGTGCCCATGAAAGTGAGGATGCTTATGATCCTGGCCAGGGAAATGAAGAGATGAACATATCTATGTCAAATTATGGGTCTGATTTTGGTGGTGGTGGTTACGAGTCGGGGCAAAGCAGTCAAGTACAAGGAGGGGACACTGAGGTATATGACAGTGCGGAGGCGGATGGCGACGACGTACACGGGCACATGCAGAACGAGATGGAAGATGAAGATACAGATGGCTATAGTGCTCAAGGCGATGATTCCGATGAGTCAGACGGGAAGAGAACGCAGATGAGGCACCTAATCCTGCAGCATGGAATCAGGACCACTCTTCGGCGATGACCGTAAACGATGGTCATGATTCGGCATGGCAATATCATGAGAACAACATTGCGAAGGGCGCTTTGTATACTGACAAGCAAGCTTTGAGGGATGCAGTCATTAAATGGGCATTGTCCACCCACAGGGTTATGAAAACTACCGTGTCAAGTAAAAAATATTTGACAATGGAATGCGAGACAATAAATTGTCCCGGCAGGGTGCATGGACATCTCCAAAAGAATGGCTATAGTTGGAGGATAAGTGACTTCGTACCTCACTCATGTCAAATTGATAATATCCCTCACTCATGACTCCTTCGTATATGTTTCCTTCTTCTTCTGCCACCTAGCATGCATCGTGAGAAGTTCTTCCCGTATTTCTCTCCAAGTTCTCGATGGCCACCCATGCCTACTTAGCTTCGCTGATAGCTCACGAAGATGAGGTGGATAAGTAACAATATTCTCGAATGACACTTCCTTATTATCTACCTTGAACTCGGCCGTAAATTTCAAAAGGAGTGCCGACATTCCTAGCTGGAAACTACGATCTGAAGGAAAGCTCGACATGTTCGAGTGAGTGGACTAGAATGCTTACCAACCTCACTGAGAAGGGGTGCTTATAGGCCGAGAAGACAAGAATTGGTGGGAGAAACAGGCGGGAAATAGGATGGCGGGAAAAAAGGCGGGAAATAGGATGGCGGGAACGAATATTGACGGGAGATAGGATGGCGGGAATGCATTTCGCGGGACAAACGATGGATGGAAAATAAATTGTGGCAAGAAAATCCACGGTGGAGCAAAGAAAAAAAAGGTGGCAAGAAAATCCACGGCGCGGCTGTGTAAGTGCGTTTTGGCCGGAGGAAAAAAAATCCATGCACTAGTCGTCTTCGCCAAAGACGACTAGGGCTTGTCGTCTCTGCCAACGATGACAACTGCAGGGTGTTGAGGACGATATGCTTGTCGTCTTCGCCATGGACAATAAGCCTCTAGTCGGCTTCAGCGAGGACGACTGGGCCCTGTCGTCTTCAGCGAGAACGACTGGCTAATATTTTTGAAAAAAAATAAAACAGCGTATTATTTTCAGAATTAAATAAACTTCGTATATTATTTTAAAAAAATTAGCCAGAGAGCTAGGGGGGTTTGTTGACCAATTTTTCTCTACTTGATCCATTTCTGGTTTTTTCTTTGATCGTGCAAAAAGGTTGGTCGTGTGCATCATTGATCTTTGATGTGTAGGCCGAAAGCAATAAAGCAATCCATTATTTTATTAGGGGAAAGGGATGTATATCATTGTTTGCTCTGCTCATAACTAGGGATCTAAGTGGATAGAAAAGCCTGCAACAAATCCACTTTCAAACCCGTTTAAAAGAATAAATAATGGTTTAAAGGAATATGACGGATAAATATATATCCAATTCCGAAATGACATCTACAAACATTTTTTTTAGATAAAGATCTAGAAACATATATATAATTTGAAATTTTATTTCTATTATTTGAATCCATTTTTTAACCAAAAAGGGTAAGCTAATTTGGCATAGTTAGTGAGTGGTCGAGTTAGTCAGATAAATAGCATATCATTAGCATAGTTAGTAGTTAGTGAGTGGTCGAGTTCGTCCGATAAATAGCATATCATTTACATAGTCATTGTATCGACTATGGAGTATATCATTGTTAGTCTACTAGGCTATTAAACAATTATATTTGGTTGTATAGTTAGCCGATGTACATACGCGTGCAACTATTCGATTAATTTTATTTCCGTCTAAGTCCGCTCCATTTACATGGACACCCGATCTCACATATCCGCCTCTGAATCCGAACCTAGTTATTATCCACTCCTGTCCAAATCTGACGAAAAAATATAGTAATAAAGATAACGGCAAATTTCGATTTGATCCGATCTATTTACAGCCTATTAATAATGGACGCGCATACTATCTTACAAGGCCCCGAAACTGGTCATTCGGCCTTAGTAGCGCTCCGCGGCCCGGAAACAAAGCGGCAGAGATGCAAAACACACCAACGTATCTTCTACGTACTTTGTCTAGTACTCCTTTCAGCTCCGCGTCTCCGCGGCCACACAACGCCGCCGCGAAAGCAAGCACCAACGAGGATGGCAGACACCACCGGCACCGGTGGATGGGTGCCGGGAGGCCGCCAGACGATAAGCCTGAGACAGAAGCACCGCGTCCGCGACCAAATGATCTCAGGAGGAGCTCCTGAATCTTGAATCTGTAGGCATAGCCCCTGCCACTGACGGCACTCCTCCCTAATTCTTATTATGCGAGAGAGGCTTCTCATTTTCATGCTCTTTCGTCCAGCCATACCCTTTCTCATGTTATGTCTGCCGGCGTCTGCCTAGAGTGCCGAGTATCCGGCGATGCCAAGTGAACGCACAACGAGTATCCGAATAGGGTGATATACTTACTGAACATCAACAACATTTTCATTTGCCTCGTGCTGCACCAAGGGGATGTCATCGCCAAAGAGTAGTTCGACATTTTTGTGCTCTGCATAACTATCTAATTCGGGCATGCATATGCTTATATGCATAAAGCTATCCCCAAAATGAAGCTATCCCGAGAGTAGCATTCAACCACATAGCACTGCTAGCTTTTAGCTAATGGAATCATTCCGTCACTCTAACAAAGTTCCGACCTAAACCATAATGGAATCATTCCGTCACTCTAACAAAGTTCCGACCTAAACCAATACACCACCATTATTCTGCATATATCTTTATCCCCGCGTGGTCTCACTCATATCCGCGTGTGCAGATAAAATATCTTTCAATTTCGAACTCGTCCCCGACCCGTCTCATCCTTCCCCTGCTACAATAAAGGTGACTCCCGGCGATCTCGGGGTTCCCTCTCCCTCCGCCGGTCGCTCTGGTGGCGGGAGGGTGGGGGAACCCTAGATCTGGTGTCTGGGGTATATAGGGTGGCATCTAGGTGCTCCGGCCGCCGGCGTTGAGGAGGGCGTGGCGGTGCTGGAGGTGGTGTTTTGGAGCTGCGGTTCCTGTCCTTCTCTGCCCTCGGCGAGGAGCCGCGGCGTGTTTTGTCTTGCGGATCTCTGGATCCGTCGAATTGATCTGTTCCCCTCGTGCTCGTCGCGGCGGCGCCGGCGAGTGCTTTTCATGGGGTCCCTGTCCTCCGTCCCTGCTGTCGCGGCGTCGTCGTCTTCTCCTGCGGCGACGTGGGATTGTGAGGTAAGTTCTGGAGATTGCGGTGGTGTCTGCTGGCCTCCGGCGCAGGGTTGCCGGAGTTTGCGTGGCGGATTGGAGGAGTTGGTGGTTCTGCCGTGCTCTTTCAATGAGTCAGATCTCGTCGCTGTGCTTCGGGTGGATCTTGCGGCCGCCTACATGAGTGGAGCTACGCCTCTGTGGGTACCCCGGACTAGCCGTCCGAAATACCCGATTATGCACAACACAATGATCCCGTGATCAGTCTGTCGTTGCACATAATCCGAACTGAATACCAAATTTTACATCCATTACCGTACCGAAGAAAAGTCTTACATAAATGGTCACACATACCAAGTCTTACATAGGTGCCTTCATGGGCCAAATCAAAATAAAACAGCGGAAGCTAAGGCGTAGTAGACCACAACTTCTAACAACGACCCGCCAGGCAGCTGACTGATGGAGATCCTTAGTTCACATAGAAGTCACCATACTGCTACTCGGCGCAGTGTTCCTCGTAGTCTGGATAGGACAATAGCCAGGGACGAAACCAATATGAGTACATTTGAATGTACTCGCAAACTACCCAACATGAGTATGCACTAGTTTATTTTAATTTCAAACTTTTATTTTCTTAAAACATCTCTATATCTTTATTGAAAAAGGTAAGAAGAATTTTGTAACTATCTTTGAATAAAATCATCATTTTATCTGTTTCTCCAAAACTCCTCCTTTTTCCGACCATAGTACACCATGGTCCACTTTCCATCAACAACCTCATACCGATCCGTAGGTATAGGTACAACATTCTCCACTTCATTTTCCTTTTTAAAACTCAACTCCTTTCAAAACTTTCACATAGTCTTAGGACAGCCTCCCAATTGTCCATATCCGAGGACTCGGCTATTCGAATAGTTTTAACCCTCTGCAGAGGTAGCACGCTTTTAGCCCACATCCATCCGGTAACTCATCGTGTCAGCCACGTCCCGCCATACAAGGTGTATGCGATGTTGAGCCACCGGCCATAGTCTGTCCTTTGCTCATGCTAGTATAGGATCATGCCCCTATGACACCTTCCATCGACACCCAGTCCAGTTTCCCGTCAGAAACCCTAAGTGTGAGGACTCATAGGTTTTTTCCGGCGGTTTATGGTGGAACCTTCTATCCTCCACACCAATCGGTGAGGACCCGGGTCTGGGGGTAGGTCCTCGGACCATCCCCTCATGCATAACGGAGTCATCTCCGTCGATGAGGTATCCCATACTAATAAGAGCAAATTATATGACTAAGCCTTTTCCCATATATGGTAAATGTGGTCGCACAGGGTAAGATTGGTCGTCATAGTACTAGGACACTGTGCATTTTTCATAAACCTCACCATTTTCCATTTCTCCGCTTCCACACCGACATCTCGGCATTTCACATCCACACAAGTATTTCGAAAGGAGTTTTGAATAAACAACATTGTTTCCCATCCTGTAGTTTTATATAAACTACGTTATATTTCTACATAGGGTGGCAAAATAATATCTATATACTTTTGGAAAAGGTTTTGTAAACCATTGACTTAAGAGTAAATCATTTGATCAAAGTAGATGCATATGTATTTAGGTGCAAGCTCAGGGAGTAGCTTGCCTTGCTCGGCAAAGTGACCTTGGTCTTGATCTTCAGGTTCAACAAATTCCCCCACCTCGATAATTCCAGCAACGATCTCGTCTAATCGATAAACAAACAAATACAAGCAATCACTAAACTACTCAAGCAAACATCACAACATTACAATCCTAAATGCTATAAATAGCCACTGCATACATCAAACAATGCATTTTGGTTTCAATTTAATTGATTTAAACAATATTTATTTAAGTCTAATTTATGGCAGAAACTTGTTGAGCATGTTTAATTCCACAACTTGAGTTCTGTTGGTCAAAAAATACAAACTAAAATTCTATAGAAAGCTACTGATGTGTAGAAGACAACACAATTAGATTTGGATTAATTTGAGTTACCAAACTCTCTACACAAATGTTTTAATCCAGTAACTTAATAATCAAGTTTTGGCTACCAAATAAGTTCTATTGCTCCTAAAATTGAATCCTTTTAGGAGCAAGTAACCAAGGCTAAATGTGAGCTAACAAAATTGGTCCTAACTCATTTGGGTTAACCATTAAACATATTTAATTGTTTTAGTCCAGAAGGGTTCTCTAACTTCAACTTTAGACTAAACAATTACCACTGCACAAATAATTCTACCAAAATTAGGGAAGCTAATAGATGATAGTTCTAAGCTAACAAAATTGGTTTGGAATTATTTGGTTTAACAGAGTATCAGAAACAAACAAGTTTAGGTTTTAAACCTTCTGTGGTATTTTTAATACTACACTTTAATTATTTATCTAAATGAATTGAAACCACTTGGGTTGGTTAAACAAGTTCATAAGCTTTTCAGAACAGTTGGATTTGATTTATTTGGATGTCTATATCTCAAGTTATTGAATTTCTAAGTTAGGTCCAATACTGTTTTTCAGTATTTCAATTTAATAACAGAAATTCGAGCTATGGATAATGTTCAGATTTCTGACTAGTGGGACCTACATGTCAGCGTCACTGCACGCGTGGGGATATTAATAAAAACCTGATGTGTGGGATCCACACGTCAGTGACTCCTATTCTAAATGAAACGGTACGCTGCCGTTGGATCAAGATCCAATGGCCCACGTTCGAGTCCATCGGCGACGACCATTTCTGGGCGGCGCCGTGGCCCCGGCGACGGTGAGGTCCACGGCGAGGTGCACGGAAACCTCACCTAGAGGGCACGGTAGGTGGCGGCGATGAGACGAATCGACGGCGGAGGCTCGAGGAAGGCGGTGGTGCGAGTTGTACTTGCCAGGGAGGCTCCAGTCGACGGCGGCGAGGTCTCAAACTTCCACGGCCACGGACACGAGCTCCGGCGAGGTTCCTGGCGTCTCCCCTGTGCATGAAACAGAGGGAAAACGAGGCCTGTGAGTGCGGTGTGGGTGCAGAAGAGAGTGCGGGCCAGAAAGAATAGAAAGAGAGAGTGTGGCATCGCGGCCATGGTCGACCTCGACGGCGGCAGTGGCGCAGCGTGCACGTCCTCTTGGCGGTGCACCGATGGAAATGGAGTGAGGGGGAGAAAGTGGGGTGGTGTGGTGCTTGTAGGGAGGGGTCGGGGTGGTCTTATAGGGCAGAGGCTGGTCCACGGTGGTCGCGGAGCACGGACGCGTCCATGGCACCCGAGACGATATTTCTGCTCGATTCTGCTATGCTGCTGCGAGGGACGTGTCGCCGTGGTGTCTGCCGGGGTCCGGGCGCGTTCTAGAAGGGCTCGGTCTAGTCTTGCGTGTCGAGGAGCGGAGAGGGGCTCGAATTTGGGCCGGCATCACCGAGCTTGCCACGGCGGAGCTAGGCCAGCATTGGGGAGAGGGAAGCACTCGATTTCCCTCCTCTGCGGCGCAACGGCAGCAGAGGCTCGGTATCGAGCGCAGCGTGGCCAGAGAGGGGGGCCAGGGCATGGCAGCAGCTGCGCTGCGGCCAAAGCAGCGACGCTGCGTGCAGCTACAGCGAGCTAGGGAGAGGTAGACGATGGCGATTTTGCAGGTAACCCCCTGCCTCTTCTTTTCTATTTTCTTTTATTTCTTTTTTGTCCAGTAGCATTTTAGGATTTTATTTAGGGCACTTAACTTGTTTAGAAAAATTTGCAAATATTTGTGAGGCTTCCCCATAACATGTAGAAGCTCCACAAAATTTGGCATTTCAAAATAAAATGTTTTGAATCATTTTTGTTCATAGGGTTTTAATTATGGTATTTTGTTTTATTTAAATTGATTTTACTTTAGAATTTTAAAACTAGTTCAAAAATAGTTTTTGAGAGGGAAAAGTAGTAAGAATCAAATGGGAGTGTTTACATTACCCTCCACTGACTTTTGTTTGAAACAAGGGCCATTTCTCACTTGGACAATTTGTGTGACACACTTGTCACATTACTTTTCTTGCTTTAAGTTTTTGTTTTGTTTTCTTTCTTTTCTTCATGTGTTCATTAAAGCAAGCATAACACAAGCAACAAGAATAATTATCACAAGTAACAACATGCAACAACACATATAATTTAACAAAAGTTTTTGTTGGCTCTCATTTTTGAATAATAATACTGATTTTCATTTTGGGATGTTACAGATCCTTCCCCCCTTAAAATAAATCTCGTCCCGAGATTTGCTAGGCTTAGGTATTAAAGAGGTCTGGGAATTCGCTTCTAAGATAGTCTTAGCGTTCCCAAGTTGCTTCTTCTTCGGAGTGGTTAGTCCACTGGACTTTGTAGAACTTGATTGCGTGTCTTCGGGTAACACAAACATCTTCTTTGAGAATCTTGAGGGGTCTCTCACGATAAGTCAGGTCTTGGTTCAGGTCGATGGAGAGGTGATCGATGTTTTTGAAAACATCAGGCTGGTCAGGAACTTCGAGACACTTCCGGAGCAAGGAAATGTGGAAGACATCATGATAACCTCCTAACTCCAGGGGCAACTCCAGTTGATAAGATACTTCTCCTCGACGAGCAATAATCTTGAAAGGTCCAATATACCTTGGCGCTAATTTTCCTTTGACATGGAAACGTTGCATTCCTTTAAGGGGTGTCACTCGGAGATAAACATAATCTCCGATACTGAAAGTGAGATCACGGTGCTTGGTGTTAGCGTAAGTCTTCTGACGGGATTGGGCAGTTTTGAGACGCTCGCAGATGAGTTGTACTTGTTCTTCAGCTTCGCGGAGAGTATCGGGTCCAAACAATTTGCTCTCTCCAGTGTCGGACCAATTCAGGGGCGTACGACATTTCTTGCCATAAAGGGCTTCAAAAGGAGCCATTTGTAGACTAGACTGATAACTGTTGTTGTATGAGAACTCTGCAAACGGAAGACAATCTTCCCACTTGGAACCATAGGATAGAAAACATGCGCGGAGCATGTCCTCCAATATCTGGTTCACTCGCTCAGTTTGACCATCAGTCTGGGGATGATAAGCTGTGCTAAACGCTAACTTGGTTCCGAGGGCTTCGTGAAGGGATTTCCAGAATCTTGAGGTGAATTGCGTGCCTCTATTAGATACAATCTTCTTAGGCACACCATGCAGGGTTACTATTCTGGAAATATACATGTCTGCTAACTGAGCTCCGGTATGGGTGGTCTTGACAGGAATAAAATGGGCAACCTTGGTCTGTCGATCAACGATGACCCAGATTGAATCATGGCCTCGGTTGGACCTTGGAAGTCCGGTAATAAAATCCATTCCAATCTCATCCCACTTCCACTCGGGAATTTTTAAAGGCTGAAGCAATCCAGCGGGTCGCTGATGTTCAGCCTTGACTCGCTGATAGATATCACACTTGGCTACGAAAGAACCAATTTCTCGCTTCATTCCGTGCCACCAAAATCTTTCTCGAAGGTGGTACATTTTGGTTCCGCCGGGGTGGATTGAATAAGGGGTCTCATGGGCTTCCTTCAGGATAAACTCCTTAAGTTCCATGGCATTGGGCACACAGATACGGCCTTGGAATCTCAGCACTCCTTCAGCATCTTCGGTAAAACCGGGTGCTTTGCCGAGAGAAATCTTCTTATTAATTCCTTCAATACTTTCATGACCTTTTCGGGCTTCCTTGATTTGATCCATCAGGGTTGGGGCTAACTCTAAATTGGCGAGATACCCTTGGCTAACAAGCTTGAGTCCGATATCTTCGAACTCTTTAAACAAGGCTGGCGACTAAGGGCATCGGCAACTACATTTGCCTTTCCGGGATGATAGTGAATTCCAATATCATAGTCACTGACTAACTCCATCCATCTCCTCTGCCTCAGGTTCAATTCCTTCTGGGTGAATATATACTTCAAGCTCTTATGGTCCGTATAGACCTCGCAACGGTGTCCCACAAGATAGGGACGCCATGCTTTGAGAGCAAGAACAACAACAACTAACTCCAGGTCATGGGTTGGATAATTCTCTTCATGCGGTCGCAACTGTCGGGACAGATATGACACAACCTTTCCTTCTTGCATCAGAACGCAACCAAGTCCGAGGCGTGATGCATCGCAATACACGTCGAAACTCTTGGTGACGTCTGGCATAATCAATACTGGGGCTGAAGTCAGTCTCTTCTTCAACTCTTGGAAGCTATCTTCACAGTTCTGAGTCCATTTAAATTTCTTGCCTTTCTTCAGCAGTTGGGTCATGGGTTTGGCTATACTGGAGAATCCTTCAACGAACTTGCGGTAATAACCCGCTAGTCCGAGAAAGCTTCGGATTTCAGTCACACTAATGGGGGCTTTCCAGTCTAAAATGGCTTGAATCTTCTTGGGGTCAACAGAAATTCCTCCGGCAGATATGACATGACCAAGAAATGCTACTTCACTCAGCCAAAACTCACACTTGCTAAGTTTGGCATACAGTTGGTGCTTGCGAAGAGTCTCCAAAACTAGGCGCAGGTGTTCAGCATGCTCTTCTTCGGTCTTGGAGTAAATAAGGATGTCATCGAGGAAAACTACCACGAACTTATCGAGGTACTCCATGAAAACCTTGTTCATCAGATTCATGAAATAGGCTGGGGCATTGGTCAGACCAAAGGACATGACGGTGTATTCAAATAAACTGTATCGGGTGGTGAAGGCGGTCTTGGGAATATCTGTATCTCTAATCTTCAACTGATGATATCCTGTCCGAAGGTCAATCTTGGAAAAGACTCGGGCTCCGTTCATCTGATCGAACAGATCCTCGATCTTGGGAAGGGGATACTTGTTTTTAATGGTTACGTCATTTAGCTTGCGATAGTCCACACACAGGCGTGTGGTACCGTCTCTCTTGTCCACAAAAATGATGGGTGATCCCCAAGGTGAAGCGCTTGGGCGAATAAGACCTTTGCTGAGCATATCAGCCAACTGCTTCTTCAACTCAACCAGTTCTTCCGGATTCATCCGATAAGGCCTTTGGGATATAGGGGCTGTTCCTGGGATAAGCTCAATTATGAACTCAATATCCCGGTCTGGCGGCATACCAGGTGATAACCCCCAAGAGCAAGGGATCACTGTAGCACCTCTCAATGTGGAAGTAAGGTATCGATTCGCAGGAGCAAGAAGGAAAAGTTATCTATTCCCTACAACTAAAGTGTCACAAGTTTTAGTTGATTATGCACTAAACAAGTTTAGAGAACAAGATGGTTGATTTGATGGATGTAAAAGTGTCTCAATCCTCTTCTTTGCAAGAGGACAAGACAAAGGTAGTAGCAAGTGAAAGCTCTCAAAGAGAGAAAGCCCAATCCTCTATGTAGCAAGAGGATAAGCTCAAGTGTGTGTTTCTTATAGGAACAATGGACATGGTTCATGGGTTCACTTAATCCTCTCTCTCTCTCATCTACGGTGATCATCATGTTATAGATGAAGTACACACAATTGTCATGTTTTAATGGTAGCTTTTTATGACAGCTATATGTCCTAAAACACATAGTTGAAAGAAATACTCATTTGTGTTGCTAGGTCACCCTCGTAAGGCTAGCGTGGTTGCTGTCACTCCCACATCATACTCTTCCTTTTTACCCCACAGATAAAGGATGTTGGGCTGTATTTCACATGTCACTCAATACATATGCCGTGTCACATCGGCCATCCCGTACCTATATACATCATACTTCATAATGGACAATGTTCTAAACACTAGTGCAATGATTCATATTTCGTGTGCATGACCACATCTCTTTCATCTATCCACACTTGGTGGTGTCAATCACCTCATGACAAGGATAAACAAGGTATTATGCATAAATCAGACCATCACATGCATCATAGAATATCTCCAAAGTATGACAAATCATAAAAGCTCCAACACAACGGTAAATGTATAACAAATCATCTCATAGCACAATATTCACCACAAAGGTATTACATAGATGACCGTAATCATGTTCAGCAGCTCATACGGTACTAATTAGTGAATCTCAAGAGAGAGGAGAGACATAAGTTACCACCACAAACCCTAGTCCAGGGTGGACTACTCCCCCTTCATCATGGTGATGATGGTGGAGAAGTTCTTGCTGTAGATGTTGATGATGAACACGCCGGAGGGGGGTGAGCCCTCCGGAGGTGACTCCGGGGCGTTTCCCCCCTCCGATCTTCTCCGGCGGCAGCCTTCTGACTCTCTGTTTCGTGGCTCTGTGTTTCTCTGCCGCCTCCTTCCAGAGAACGTCGGGGGACCTTTATATAGGCGTTTTTAGGTCAAACGATGTCGGTGGAGAAGAGATCGAAGGCAACGGAGCCACGAGGCCCAAATGGGTGGGTCCCACGCGGCTACAGTACCAGGCCGCGTGGGCCCCCCTCGTTTGGCCCTCGAGCCTCCGTTTGCTCGCTTCCTTCGCCCACAGGTCTTCTTCCTTCCAAATATTGACGCCCGTAAATTTCCAGGTGATTTCGTTGACGTTTGGGTCCCTGAAACATTAAAATAAGAAAACGGGTTTTCTGCCTGTGCAGGGTTAATTCCATAAAAATAGGAAATAAATGAATATTCCAAAAATCATTATAAAACATTGATATAACCCTTATATGATGCAAATATGATTGGAATATAAGCAATTAAAGTGCAAAGTTCATGTATGCATTTTACATGCATCAACATCCCCAAGCTTAATCCATGCTCGTCCTCGAGTATGAAGATGATAAAACTAACATGGACTTTGCAATTTAATACTTAACAATGAATATCAAAGATGATTACTATTGCTACATATAGTCAAATGATTCATTCTTCAAAGGAGTAGCAATATGCAAATAGTTTATGAAGTGATATCAAGTATTCAAGACAAGGATGTTCATTGATAGTTCACAAAGTGTAACATGGTAGCAAGTAATATGGAACACATGTATGCATAATGATAAGTAGAACATCCTACAATGGTCATAGAGTGTAGATGAAAATCTGAATATGATAGGTGTACACTTTGGAAAGATGTATATGTGAGTAGAGGTAAAGCATGCATAAGTTTCATCCAACTTCCAAACTCTTCTACTTAAGTTAATGATTGCAATAAGGTATTCATTGGTGTCAAGCTCTCATTGCCCCTATCATAGCATCTTGAATGATTAAGGTTAAAGTGAAAGCAAATATGAGTAGTGTGCTTGATAAAGAATGGGTTGAATGTCTCATGCCCCTTGAATACAAGTACTTACACCATGTGTTACTCAACTTGGGAAACAAAGCAAGTTCAATTAAATATCATTGTAAGCATAATAGTATCATCAAGAGCGTCAACTGGGGTACCTCTTGTCCCAAGATATGGAACAAGCCCATATCAAAATGACAAGACAAACAAACAAAATGAACAATCTCAACACCCTTTTTATTTACCATTTGGAATAGTTTTTTATTGCAAGGTGTATCACAGAAGGTTCACCATAGTATGTAAGTAAATTTCCACCATGAATGATGCATGGCTTAGATTAGCGGCCCAGGCGTCTCTCTAACCATTTACACAAACTCATTTAAACTCACTCTATTTCCACATTTATTTCAACATGATAAGCATCCATAGACAAAAGCACATGATATCAACTAAATGAGATGAAGAGCGTGTTGAAAGCTTGCCATGTGACAGCACATATGGGCTAACTTCCAACCCAAAACATTCATCAAGCCACAAACATCATAATCTTAATCACAATGGGTCAAGTTTTATTATGCAAATAAAAGAACATTGTGCATCAAGTTCGTGAGAGCTATATAACCAACTTTTTTCCATTGCAATCAATAACATAAACATTTTCATTCAGAGGTAAGATAACACAAACAACATGTTAAACATACTCGGAATAGCATAAAGCCAATAGGTAGATATGGTGGACTCACTGGAATAACTTTGGTTGAAGGTGTTGGAAACAAGTTTTTGCTTGTTGGAGTTTTTGGGCTAGCAAAAGGGAGAAAGTTGACCATCTAGATGCATGCATGAGTGTCCATAGAACTAACTAATCCATGTTAAACCAAGTAAAATAACAATCAGCACCAAAACATGAATAAGTGATAGCTCTTCAAAAAGAATTTGCAAACTATTACTCATAAACAAGCTCATGAATCATGCAACTATATGTATCATTAAAAATCAACTCAAACATCCCTTTTCCCAATCTTATAAAAGCATCCAACATATTTCAACCCATATTTCCAGTAGCTCTCTCATATATAAATGATAGTGTGGTGGTCTCTCAAACAAATCAAACAAAACAAAACAAAAGACGCTCCAAGTTTATGCGATAAAGTGTTTCGATCGAAAAACAGAAGTTGGACGTGTGCAAACCGAGAGTGTGTAGGTCCAGCGGGGTTGTCTTCACATCCCCAAGCTTATGGTCTTCACCATCCTTGGATAGCTCTTGGTGCATCTCCTCCAATCCCTGTGAAAAAACTTCAAAACACCGTTTCTCCCATTTCTTTTCTGTGGGGTGCATTAATAGTGATAAACAAATAGGTTCTTGCTGCATATAATCCTTGAACAAAAATTCATATGAGATGTCCAGAAAGTGTATAATGTTGTATGCCTACTCATAAACTCAATTGGATCAAAAAGATTCAACTTAAAAGCTCAAAGCATGCATCAAACAAAATGGGACAGAATCTGTCCAGAAAAACAGCAGCAGCAAAACGTATTTTTCTACCCTACCAAACTTTCTCGAAAAATTCCGAAAAAATTCATGCATACAGAGGATGAAAAGTTGCAACTACAGTTCAAATATGAGCTCATTCGGAGTTACAGAATAAGAATTAAAAATCATACCGTGCACTGACTTGTGCAGGAATAAAATCTCCGAACGCTATAAGCAACTTTTTCAAACCAAAAAGGGTAAAACTTGGCACTTTATTGAAAACTCCAGAACCTAAACTAAAACAAAGTCTCTTGGTACAGCAAGAGGACACAAAGAAAATCACACAAAAAATAACCGGGTTGCCTCCCGCAAAGCGCTTTCTTTATAGCCATATAGCTAGGCTTGATAGTTTTAATGATGCTCCCATAGGAATAAGAGTTGAATAAAAGAGCATCAAGAAGCAAATATCAAACACATTTAAGTCTAACCCACTTCCTATGCATTGGGATCTTGTAAGAAAATAAATCAATAAAGCACAAAGTGACTAGCATAGGAAGGCAAAGCAAGTGCAACTTCAAAATTTTCAACAAAAAGAGAGAAGACTTAATATTTTTGAGATATATGAAATCATGTCTCCCTCTCTCATAAAAACTTTCAGTAGCATCATTGATAAACTCAACAATATAGCTATCACATGAAACATTCTTATCATGATCCATATGCATAAAAGTATCATTACTCTCCACATAAGCATAAACAGTTTCATTAGGAATAGTGGGAGTAAAACATTCATAATAATCATTGTAATCATCATATATAGGAGGCATATCATAATCACAATAAACTTTATACTCAATAGTGGGTGGACTGAAAATATCATATTCATCATCATAAATGGGAGACATAGTATCATAAACAAGTCAAAGAACCTCCCCAAGCTTAGATGATTGCAAGATATAAAAGAACCTCCCCAAGCTTAGTCTAGTGCACACAAGAATAGAAACTTAAGCGCTACGCTCCCCGGCAACGGCGCCAGAAAAGTACTTGATAACCCCCAAGAGCAAGGGATCACTGTAGCACCTCTCAATGTGGAAGTAAGGTATCGATCCGCAGGAGCAAGAAGGAAAAGTTATCTATTCCCTACAACTAAAGTGTCACAAGTTTTAGTTGATTATGCACTAAACAAGTTTAGAGAACAAGATGGTTGATTTGATGGATGTAAAAGTGTCCCAATCCTCTTCTTTGCAAGAGGACAAGACAAAGGTAGTAGCAAGTGAAAGCTCTCAAAGAGAGAAAGCCCAATCCTCTATGTAGCAAGAGGACAAGCTCAAGTGTGTGTTTCTTATAGGAACAATGGACATGGTTCATGGGTTCACTTAATCCTCTCTCTCTCTCATCTACGGTGATCATCATGTTATAGATAAAGTACACACAATTGTCATGTTTTAATGGTAGCTTTTTATGACGGCTATATGTCCTAAAACACATAGTTGAAAGAAATACTCATTTGTGTTGCTAGGTCACCCTCGTAAGGCTAGCGTGGTTGCTGTCACTCCCACATCATACTCTTCTTTTTACCCCCAGATAAAGGATGTTGGGCTGTATTTCACATGTCACTCAATACATATGTCATGTCACATCGGCCATCCCGTACCTATATACATCATACTTCATAATGGACAATGTTCTAAACACTAGTGCAATGATTCATATTTCGTGTGCATGACCACATCTCTCTCATCTATCCACACTTGGTGGTGTCAATCACCTCATGACAAGGATAAACAAGGCATTATGCATAAATCAAACCATCACATGCATCATAGAATATCTCCAAAGTATGACAAATCATAAAAGCTCCAACACAACGGTAAATGTATAACAAATCATCTCATACCACAATATTCATTATAAAGGTATTACATAGATGACCGTAATCATGTTCAGCAGCTCATAAGGTACTAATTAGTGAAGCTCAAGAGAGAGGAGAGAGACATAAGTTACCACCACAAACCCTAGTCCAGGGGTGGACTACTCCCCCTTCGTCATGGTGATGATGGTGGAGAAGTTCTTGCTGTAGATGTTGATGATGAACAGGCCGGAGGGGGGTGGAGCCCTCTGGAGGTGACTCCGGCGGCGTTTCCCCCCTCCGATCTTCTCCGGCGGCAGCCTTCTGACTCTCTGTTTCGTGGCTCTGTGTTTCTCCGCCGCCTCCTTCCAGAGAACGTCGGGGAACCTTTTATATAGGCGTTTTTAGGTCAAAACGATGTCGGTGGAGAAGAGATCGAAGGCAACGGAGCCACGAGGCCCAAATGGGTGGGTCCCACATAGCTACAGTACCAGGCCGCGTGGGCCCCCCTCGTTTGGCCCTCGAGCCTCCGTTTGCTCGCTTCCTTCGCCCACAGGTCTTCTTCCTTCCAAATATTGACGCCCGTAAATTTCTCGGTGATTTCGTTGACGTTTGGGTCCCTAAAACATTAAAATAAGAAAACAGGGTTTTCTGCCTGTGCAAGGTTAATTCCATAAAAATAGGAAATAAATGAATAATCCCAAAAATCATTATAAAACATTGATATAACCCTTATATGATGCAAATATGATTGGAATATAAGCAATTAAAGTGCAAAGTTCATGTATGCATTTTACATGCATCACCAGGCAACTCTTTAGGGAAAACATCTCGGAATAGGTGAACAACCCGGATCTCATCTAAGGTGGGTCGAGCTATGCTCTCATGGCAGCCTGGTTGGGAGGGATTGGTTTCAGACACATACTCCACTTCTACTTCTTTGTCGGTGGTGATGGATACAGCTCTTCTGGCACAGTCTATTCGACCATGGTACTTGGCTAGCCAATTCATACCGAGTATAGCATCTATGCCTTGGGTTCCCAGAACGATTAAGTTAACTAGAAACTTTTCTCCTTTGATCTCCAGGGAAACGTCAGGGCAAAACAACCGGTTTCTATGGTGGATTCTGGGATTTGAATGACCATGGGTTTGGGTAAGAGGTTCTCGACTAAACCTCCTTTAGCAAAAAACTCTTGAGTAACAAAGGAATGGGTAGCACCAAAATCAAACAGAACAGTTGCAGGTACTGAGTTGACAAGGAACGTACCCAGCACAACATCTGGCGCATCCTGAGCTTCTTCCGCATTGATGTGGTGCAGACGGCCCTTGGCAACAGCAACATTTCCGCGGGGTGCGGCATTCTTGCCACCTCCATTGCGGCCTGGACCATTGTTCGGCGCATTGGGGCGCTGAATTCCTCTTAGGATTGGGGCATTCTCTAGAGTAGTGACCTTTGTTGCCACATTCAAAGCAGACAACATTGGCATTGGGGTTGAAGTTGTTGAAGTTTCCTCGGGACGGTTATTGTCATTGGGGTGGTTGAAGTTGTTTGGACGGTTAGGGAAATTGGGGCGTGGAGCTTGGGGTGGACGATAGGCAGGCTTGGGGTTCTGCTGAAAGATACGAGGCTTCTGGCTGCTCGAACCTTCCTGAGCATTCATCCTCCTCTTGCGACCTTCAAACATAGACTTGCGCTTGGTCTCAAGCTGGATGGCTTTGTCCACAAGTGACTCCAGATCACGGAAGTCATGGAGAACCAAAGCACACTGCAGTTCATCATGAAGCCCATTCAGGAAACGCTCCACCTTCTTCTCCTCTTTGTCGGTGTCATCTGGAGCATACCGAGATAAATCGGTAAACTCATCCAGATAACTGACCACATCTCTACTTCCCTGCCTCAGCTTGCAGAATTCATCCTTCTTCCTATCAATGAGTCCACCAGAAATGTGCTTCTTGCGAAACTTCTCCTTGAACTCAGCCCAGTTGATGACGTGGTCAGCTTGCTGGAGAGCCTTGGTAGCTTCCCACCAAGCTCGTGCAGGTCCAGCAAGATAGTTGGTTGCATACATCACCTTCTCATTGTCTCCTATAGCAGCAACTTCCAGATTGTTCCCAATGGTGAGAAGCCAATCATCGGCTTCCAGTGGGTGAAGTCCCTTGGAGAAGGTAGGTGGGTTGGTCTTCTGGAAATCGCTCAAAGTGGATCGCTGGTTTCCCTCGCCATTGCCATCATTGTTGTTGTTGTTGTTGTTATTGTTATAAGCGGCTGCGAGTTGCTGCAGGGCAGCGAGATTAGCTTGACGCTCCTCGCAGGCAGCTTGGCGTTCCTCCATGATAATCGCGAGAAGTTGGGCGGGGGTTGGGTCCGGTGGTGGTGGTGGCGTTCCTTTCGCACGACGGGGCGGCATCCTAAAGCACACCGGGTATAAGAGGCAAGGCAAAAAGGTTCTACTAAGGGAAAGGCGATTTCGCGAAGGGGTTGATTAATTTAAGGATTATATGGAAAATATTTCACACAGATCAAACAAGACAAACATACTTATATTTCACAAACATCACATCAAGGAGTTCACAACATCGGGATTACAACATTGCCTTACATCTACTGCACCTAATACATGGTTTCCAAAAGAACCACTACTTCGACTCGACTTGCGATAAGGGTCAACCTAATCCTGCGATAGTACTCAAGTCACTCGCCTACTGAGGTGGAACCTCCGGCTCTGCTGCATCAACAACTGACTGGTAGGGTGGCTCCTCCGGGTCCTCCTCCTCGTCCTCGAGAACTGCCTCGAGTGGGTCCTCGTCCTCATCAACTAACTCCTCCTCGTTGTCCTCCTGCTCGTAATCCATCTCCTCCATGAAATCCTCATCGTCACTAAGGAAAGCGATGTTCTTTTGCGGAGATCCTCGCCCTCCTCCTCCATCTCGTTGGCCTGATGCTCCATGTCCTCAATCAGCTCGTCCTGCTCTGCCACCCTCTTGCGGAGCTGGGCGATGGTCCTCCTCAGCTGGGCCCTCTTCCCGAGAAGAGCGACCTTCTCCTCTAGTAGCTTCTCCTCGTTCTCGCAAATCTCAACAAGCGAGATGCGATCAAAGTGAAGTTGAACTCTAGTGCGCATAAGATCATCCTGGGTGTCCTGAAGTAAGAGCTCCATGTCCATGATGTAGCTCCCAAACATCGGGTGGCAAGGTGAAGGAGTAGGGTGTCCGTCGCTGTTGCGCCTCCCGTAGAACCGGAAATGGGAGTTCGCCAACTCCGACTTGTGCTCCTCACAAAGTCGGGCCAGCAACCTCTGTGTAGCAGTACAGAGACCGTCAACCCAGGTAGAAGCCTTGGTGGTGAAGATGATCATCCTGGAACTAGGAGACTTGATGTTCCTGCGAACCGACGACTCGATGAGCCAACTCAGTCTCCCGACTCCGTGAACGTCAACCTGAGCTCCTTTGAACTCTAGAGCTGGGTGGCCTAACAGCTTGCTCAACTCGAACAAGTCATTCTCGAACGTCAGCTTGCTGTCCTCAAGCTGAACGAACTCGGTCCAATGGAGTGCCATCTACAAATTTTAAGCAAGTTTTAAGTTAGTGAGCTGACGAGTGTATCAAAATTTTAAATGTAGTGAGGCAACAAGTGAGTCAAATTTTTAAGCATAATGAGAAGTGTGCAAAATTTTAAGGATACAAAAGAAAATGTAATATTTAATGAGAGTAAATTTTTTTACATAAGTAAGAGGATTGGAGATAAGCAGTTCTCGAAAATACTTCACTCCTTTCTTTTAGAAATTAATCTTTTTGTAACATTTGTCTAACGACCATGCTAACTAAGGCTTCCTAAAGTCAGGATGGCTCTGATACTAGCTCTGTGGGTACCCCGGACTAGCCGTCCGAAATACCCGATTATGCATAACACAATGATCCCGTGATTAGTCTGTCGTTGCACATAATCCGAACTGAATACCAAAGTTTACATCCATTACCGTACCGAATAAAAGTCTTACATAAATGGTCACACAGACCAAGTCTTACATAGGTGCCTTCATGGGCCAAATCAAAATAATACAGCGGAAGCTAAGGCGTAGTAGACCACAACTTCTAACAACGACCCGACAGGCAGCTGACTGATGGAGATCCTTAGTTCACATAGAAGTCACCATACTCCTCCTCGGCGCAGTGCTCCTCGTAGTCTGGCTAGGACAATAGCCAGGGACGAAACCAATATGAGTACATTTGAATGTACTCGCAAACTACCCCAACATGAGTATGCACTAGTTTATTTTAATTTCAAACTTTTATTTTCTTAAAACATCTCTATATCTTTATTGAAAAAGGTAAGAAGAATTTTGTAACTATCTTTGAATAAAATCATCATTTTATCTGTTTCTCCAAAACTCCTCCTTTTTCCGACCATAGTACACCATGGTCCACTTTTCATCAACAACCTCATACCGATCCGTGGGTATAGGTACAACATTCTCCACTTCATTTTCCTTTTTAAAACTCAACTCTTTTCAAAACTTGCACATAGTCTTAGGACAGCCTCCCAATTGTCCATATCCGAGGACTCGCTATTCGAATAGTTTTAACCCTCTGCAGAGGTAGCACGCTTTTAGCCCACATCCATCCGGTAACTCATCGTGTCAGCCACGTCCCGCCATACAAGGTGTATGCGATGTTGAGCCACCGACCATAGTCTGTCCTTTGCTCATGCTAGTATAGGATCCTGCCCCTATGACACTTTCCATCGACACCCAGTCCGGTTTCCCGTCAGAAACCCTAAGTGTGAGGACTCATAGGTTTTTTCCGGCGGTTTAAGGTGGAACCTTCTATCCTCCACACCAATCGGTGAGGACCCGGGTCAGGGGGTAGGTCCTCGGACCATCCCCTCATGCATAACGGAGTCATCTCCGTCGATGAGGTATCCCATACTAATAAGAACAAATTATATGACTAAGCCTTTTCCCATATATGGTAAATGTGGTCGCACAGGGTAAGATTGGTCGTCATAGTACTAGGACACTGTGCATTTTTCATAAACCTCACCATTTTCCATTTCTCCACTTCCACACCGACATCTCGGCATTTCACATCCACACAAGTATTTCCAAAGGAGTTTTGAATAAACAACATTGTTTCCCATCCTGTAGTTTTATATAAACTACTTTATATTTCTACATAGGGTGGCAAAATAATATCAATATACTTTTGGAAAAGGTTTTGTAAACCATTGACCAAAGGAGTAGCTTGCCTTGCTCGGCAAAGTGACCTTGGTCTTGATCTTCAGGTTCAACAAATTCCCCTCCTCGATAATTCCAGCAACGTTCTCGTCTAATCGATAAACAAACAAATACAAGCAATCACTAAACTACTCAAGCAAACATCACAACATTACAATCCTAAATGCTATAAATAGCCACTGCATACATCAAACAATGCAATTTGGTTTCAATTTAATTGATTTAAACAATATTTATTTAAGTCTAATTTATGGCAGAAACTTGTTGAACATGTTTAATTCCACAACTTGAGTTCTGTTGGTCACAAAAATACAAACAAAAATTCTATAGAAAGCTAATGATGTGTAGAAGACAACACAATTGGATTGGATTAATTTGAGTTACCAAACTCCCTACACAAATGTTTTAATCCAGTAACTTAATAATCAAGTTTTGGCTACCAAATAAGTTATGAAGCTCCTAAAATTAAATCCTTTTAAGAGCAAGTAACCAAGGCTAAATGTGAGCTAAACAAATTGTTCCTAACTCATTTGGGTTAACTATTAAACATATTTAATTGTTTTAGTGCAGAAGGGTTCTCTAAATTCAACTTTATACTAAACAATTACCACTGCACAAATAATTCTACCAAAATTAGGGAACCTAATAGATGACAGTACTAAGCTAACAAAATTGGTTTGGAATTATTTGGTTTAACAGAGTATGAGAAACAAACAAGTTTAAATTTTAAACCTTCTGTGGTATTTTTAATACTACACTTTTATTATTTATCTAAATGAATTGAAACCACATGGGTTGGTTAAACAATTTCATAAGCTTTTTAGAACAGTTGGATTTGATTTATTTGGATGTCTATATCTCAAGTTATTGAATTTCTAATTTAGGTCCAGTACTGTTTTTCAGTATTTCAATTTAATAACAGAAATTCGAGCTATGGATAATGTTCAGATTTCTGACTAGTGGGACCTACATGTCAGCGGCACTGCACGCGTGGGGAAATTAATAAAAACCTGACATGTGGGGTCCACACGTCAGTGACTCCTATTCTAAACGAAACGGTACGCTACCGTTGGATCAAGATCCAACGGCCCACGTTCGAGTCCATCGGCGATGACCATTTCTGGGCGGCGTCGTGGCTCCGGCGACGGCGAGGTGCATGGAAACCTCACCTAGAGGGCACGGTAGGTGGCGGCGATGACACGAATCGACGGCGGAGGCTCGAGGAAGGCGGTGGTGCGAGTTGTAATTGCCGGGGAGGCTCCAGTCGACGGCGGCGAGGTCTCAAACTTCCACGGCCACGGACACGAGCTCTGGCGAGGTTCCTGGCGTCTCCCCTGTGCACGAAACAGGGAAAATGAGGCATGTGAGTGCGGTGTGGGTGCAGAAGAGAGTGCAGGCCAGAAAGAAGAGAAAGAGAGAGTGTGGCGTCGCGGCCATGGTCGACCTCGACGGCGGCAGTGGCGCAGCGTGCACGCCCTCCTGGCGGTGCACCGATGGAAATGGAGTGAGGGGGAGGAAGTGGGGTGGTGTGGTGCTTGCAGGGAGAGGTCGGGGTAGTCTTATAGGGCAGAGGCTGGTCCACGGTGGTCGCGGAGCACGGACGCGTCCATGGCGCCCGAGAAGATATTTCTGCTCGATTCCGCGGTGCTGTTGCGAGGGACGTGTCGCCGTGGTGTCTGCCGGGATCCGGGCGCCTTCTAGAAGGGCTCGGTCGAGTCTTGCGTGTCGAGGAGCGGAGAGGAGCTCGAATTTGGGCCGGCATCGCCGAGCTTGCCACGGCGGAGCTAGGCCAGCATTGGGGAGAGGGAAGCACTCGATATCCCTCCTCTGCGGCGCAACGGCAGCTGAGGCTCGCTGTCGAGGGCAGCGCGGCCAGAGGGGGGGGGGGGGGCCAGGGCACGGCAGCAGCTGCGCTGCGGCCACGGCAACGACGCTGCGTGCAGCTACAGCGAGCTAGGGAGAGGTAGACGACAACGATTTTGCAGGTAACCCCCTGCCTCTTCTTTTCTATTTTCTTTTATTTCCTTTTAGTCCAGTAGCATTTTAGGATTTTATTTAGGGCACTTAACTTGTTTAGAAAAATTTGCAAATATTTGTGAGGCTTCCCCATAACATGTGGAAGCTCCACAAAATTTGGCATTTCAAAATAAAATGTTTTGAATCATTTTTGTTCATAGGGTTTTAATTATGGTATTTTGTTTTATTTAAATTGATTTTACTTTAGAATTTTAAAACTAGTTCAAAAATAGTTTTTGAGAGGGAAAAGTAGTAAGAATCAAATGGGAGTGTTTACATTACCCTCCACTGACTTTTGTTTGAAACAAGGGCCATTTCTCACTTGGACAATTTGTGTGACACACTTGTCACATTACTTTTCTTGCTTTAAGTTTTTGTTTTGTTTTCTTTCTTTTCTTCATGTGTTCATTAAAGCAAGCATCACACAAGCAACAAGAATAATTATCACAAGTAACAACATGCAACAACACATATAATTTAACAAAAGTTTTTGTTGGCTCTCATTTTTTGAATAATAATACTGATTTTCATTTTGGGATGTTACAGCCTCGTTCCAGGTTCGGCGGTGGTCAGCTTCTTCTCCGGCGTCTTCGGCGGTGGAGCAGAGGTGGCGGACCGGCGGCGTGTTCAGCGGGGGATCCTGGGGACCTTGTTGTAATTTCCTGGTTTCTGTGGTCTTTTCTGCTGTTGTGCTGGGGCTTGGGACCCACTTGCCGTGTACTGTGTGTTGTATTCCTCGATGTATTTTGTTGAATACATGCAGTATACTAAGTTCAAAAAAAAAGATAAAATATCTTTCAGTATCTTCATTTCATCACTTCCGTGCAGTTAGCAGGTAAGCTTGCTATCGATATTCCAGCCATTCTCGTACCCGTTGCCGCATATATGTACCTATATATAAGTATGGTACCATCATGCACACATATCGATCATTAAGCTGGAAGCCAACGGATTAGTTAGCACTAAGCTTAATTAGCTGCCATGGAGCTAACTGTAAACTTCACTTCAGTTGCCTTAGCCATACTGCTCGTCCTTTGGTTTGTTCAGCACAAAACATCGTCCAACGACAAAAACAATCGAAACAAACAGCAGCCACCCGGGCCATGGGAACTCCCGATCATCGGAAGCCTCCACCACGTCGTGTGCAGCGGCATGCCCCCGCACCGCACGCTGACGGAGCTTTCTCGGCGGCACGGCTCGGTGATGTTCCTCAAGCTCGGCGAGGTCCCCACCGTTGTCGTCTCCAGCGCCGAGACGGCGGAGGTGGTGATGAAGAGCAAGGACCTCATGTTCGCGTCGCGGCCGCGCAGCGTGACGCTGGACGTCATGGGCCATGCCAGCGGCAGCGGCATGGGCATCATCTTCGCCGCCTACGGCGACCAATGGCAACAGGCCCGCAAGGTCTGCGTCGTGGAGCTACTGAGCGCGAAGCAGGTACAAATCAATGTTATGTTTTAAATAGCAGATTATGGTAAAAGAGCGATAACTCTCAAAATGGGGCTATAGCGGGATAAACTGGAGCTAAATGTGGTTATAGCGGATCAATTGTACATGTATCCATTTAGCGGCAACATATTCAAAAGTCTCTAGCAAGGGCATAGCAGGCTATTTAAAACTATACGATACTAACTGCATGCAGCACATTCGTCCATTTTCCCAAGAAACTGCATACACACATCTCAAAAAACAAAAAAAGTGACATGCACCTAAACAGTTCATCCAAAAGCTTGATATAGATTCCATAAAGAAAAACTTGATATAAATGTGGACAATACTATACTTGAACACAGGTGAAACGCATGGAAGGCATCAGGCCTAAGGAGGTCGAAAACCTCCTCCGTTCCATCACCGCCTCGACTGGCGTCACAGTCAACCTGACGGAGATGGTGTCGGCGCTGACAAACGACATCATCGCGCGGGTGGTGTTTGGAGGCAGATGCACACATCAGGACGAGTACCTGCGAGAACTGGAGAAGGTCACCGAGCTGATCGGAGGCTTCGCCCTCGTCGACCTCTTCCCATCATCGCGGCTGGTTCGGCTGCTGAGCAACGGCGAGCGCCAGATGAGGAGGAGCTACGGCCGCATCCAGCGCATCATCGCCGACATTATCGAGAGCCGGCGTAAGGAGCTGGTCATGGCGCGTGCTGCCGACCGTGGTGAGGAGAATCTGCTCGACGTGCTGCTCAGGCTGCACCAGGAGGACTCCTCGACGCACCCTCTTACTCTGGAAGCAATAGGCGTCATTATCTTTGTGAGTATTCTCTCCAGCACTTAATTTCTCGTTAGAAGAGGAGGATAAACCCTGGCCCCGGCCTGCTTCAATCGCAGAATTATTTCTAAATTTTCATCGTTCTCTATCTTGCCCTGCACATACGTACATCGATCCACTCTCTCTATCTCGTCCTCTTTGTTTGTGTGAAATATTTTGTCGATCTATTGTTTCTACTCTTCATGTCATATAACCCACAACCACCTTATTTTCAGGACATGTTTGCAGGTGCCACCGAGAGCTCCGGAATTACAGTGGAGTGGGCTATGTCGGAGCTCTTAAAAAATCCCGCAACTATGAAAAAAGCACAACCAGAGGTCCGAAAATTACTAGGTCAGCAACGAGCCGTCATCACCAATAACGATCTTACTGACCTCCCCTACATGAGAATGGTGATTAAGGAGGCCTTGAGGTTGCATCCCCCCGCTCCTCTACTCCCCAGAAGGGCAAGAGAAGACTGTGAGATCATGGGATTTAAAGTTTCTAAAGGCACTAATGTACATGTCAATATATCAGCGATTTCTCGGGATGTTAAGTACTGGGATGCGCCTTAATTATTTAAGCCAGAGAGGTTTGAGAATAGCAACATAGATTACAAGGGGATGCATTTTGAATTCACACCTTTTGGGACCGGAAGGCGGCAGTGTCCAGGAATGCAATTCGGCACATCAACCGTGGAGATGGCATTGGCAAACCTTTTGTACCACTTTGACTGGGCGATCCCTAATGGGTCTAGCCTGGAGTTGATGGACATGTCTGAAAAGTTTGGGATCAATGTACGTAGAAGGTTCAACTTGCAGCTGACAGCAATCCCATATGAGCACTCCAACGCTATGTAGTTCAACGGCCCGTGGACCGAAGGAATAATTGCTCACTCATAGCCAAAATATGCAATCCGCCTCTATGTAAAATGCGGTTTTGGGAGCATTCAACTGAAATCCAGGTGGGGAACCTTTCCCCCGGAGAACACTCTTACAAAAAAAAAATCTTATATTGTACTTATATCCATTCAAATAAGAGAAGGTTTGTTGTGTGACATTTAATATGTGTGGCAGTCATATGTCTATTCCTCTTCCAACAAGCATGAGTGAATTCCACCTTGTATTCCTTTGTTTGTGATTTTGCTACTTATCTCGTTTCATTTTATTGCTAGTTTTCACACCCAGAATATGAAGGTGAAGGATTGTATTACCATTTAACCATTTGACCCCGTTCTAATAGCTCGACCCCAACTGTCAATCCTATGTGGACGCTGATTTAATTGCTAACTCGAAAGGGTTGAAGTGACCATGCAAACCACTGCCTGATGTAGTATGCCACGCCACTCGTTGGCATATTAACAAGCCAAATGTATATAATTTTTTTAACTTCTTCCTCAGATATTCGAGGGAACACCGGTAACAACTTACATAGTGAAATTAATAATAAAACTATAGTACTAAGTACCATAATAGTTTAGCAGCTTATTGGTGCTAAGCTATGGCTGCTTGGCTTACTACATTCTGTAGGTCCTATTGAGTCTTTGCCTCCACGTCGTCCCATATGATCACATCCTCAATATATTAAAGTTGGGAAGATCGGCAGCCTCTCCGCGCTCCGCTACTGTAGCAGACACAGTAGTACTGTAGAATTGAAGCTGTGTTCTACAGTGTTTCGATCTAAGCTGTCGATCGGCGATCGGGCGGTCCAGACGACGCGTCCGTGACGGTTTTGCAAAAAAGCCCTTAACAAATCCACAAAACAAACCCGCAGTCCACAGTTCCACGAGGGAATGACCTAATCTTAAAATCCAGAAACAACAGGGACTTTTTTACAAAAACGCCAGCAAACCACGGTCCCCTCCTTCTTCCTCTCTCTCTCCCGCGACGCCGCGGGTCGCCGCCACCTCGCGCCTCTCCGGCCAAATCCACGGCCACGGAAGGCTCTGCCGCGCCGCCCTCCACCTCCTCCCCGCGGATCGCATCCCGGGGCGCCGCGGTCGCGCGGCAATCGCCGCCGCCGCCGCGCCACGGTTTCCTCCGCAGCGTCCGTGGTCGCCGGCGGCCGCTCCGGCAAGCAAATGACACGTCGCGCCGCCCATTCGCCTCGCCGCGACGCCCGCCAGCGTATCCGCACGCTCTCAGCCCCGCGCGCGTGCTCCACCGCGCGAGCGCGAGCTCGGCAGCCGCGTCCGTCGCCGGCGGGTGACGTCGCATGATGACGTCATCCCGGGCCCACCTGTCATCTTCCCAGATATTTTGCATATTTGCATAAAAATGCTAAAAATTAGAAAAATCATATCTTTTAATCCGTAACTCAGAAAATTTGCAGAAAAATGAAACCTTTACAACTAACACATCTCCATACATAATTAAACAACTATAAATAATTTTACTTATAACAACTAACCAATTTTTTTATATTCATTATAAACATTCCGTAAAAACATTTAAAAAAATATCCATTCCAAATACGTTATAAACTTTCCAAAATTATTTTGAAACTTAAATTTTATACAGTACTTAAATTTTACAACTTTCTTTCTAACTGAAATAAAAACCACAAAAAAATGTGAACAATTGCATGCAAAATATAGCAGAATGATCACCCAAAAAAATTACTGTACCATTTCAAATTTGCTAGCATTTAAATATAATATAACTGAACTCCCTCCAATTATATGAATAAATTAAAAAAATTGACTGATATTTAGAAATAACCATAATATGTTCCATCTGTTTATGGTGTCACACAGAAAAAAATACCCATTCACAATAACCCCAAACCCAATATGGATTAACCAAAGTTAAACCAAATTTGTAATTCGAATTGATTTGAATTGCACATTTTTACAAATTAGTACTTACCAACATGTATATTTTATAAAAAATGTGGTCAACATTCCAACATGTTCAAAAAAATCCCATCACAAACTCACGATTACGTAAATTAACACAACCCTAATATGTGGTAATCAATTTTTTTGATTATTTATAACTCACAAACTGAACCCATCATCAACTCATGACTACGGGAATTAACAAAACCCTGACATATGATAGCCAATTTTCCTGATTATTCACACCTTACAAACTAAACAATTTCCAATTATGCTTCGTACTACATATATCATTGCAATTAAATACATTTTGTTGTTGCATACAGATTTTCTCCCAACATGATTTAACTTCTACCGAATATATCACTACTTTTTTTCACTAAAGGCGCGGCGTGACGACGCGCCCAATTTACCTAGTAGGTGATGTATATTCCTCCAGAAACATCGAGTGCCTCATAGTAGACTTCCTTATGTCCCATTTGGACTTCCCGGTTCTCTCAAAGCCTAACAAAGGGGTGAGAAATGATATGGATGAGTAGATTGTGCTTAATAAGTTCAGATATGAGATAAGTGTTTGGAATGCACTATTTACCCATATGACCAAGGTTCAACGAGTTATGTAGGCTTCGATTAACATTTGTTCAAAAGGTTTATTTTATTCAGAAAAAATCTCCCCCGGGCTTCACAAATTGTGATAATCTCAAATTTCATAGCAATCGCAGTTCTTTACCGCAACAAGGAGTGACTTATCCAGTGTGATAATCTCAAACTATGCAGTGGTGCGCTATTTTACACAGTGTTTCTTATCCTCTATGTTGGGCCCGTACCCATATGGCTCCTTTAAAAAGTAGCCAAGTCCAAGAGCATCTCCAACAGCAGCGCTAAAAACGCCGCGCGCCCAAGAAACCGCCGATATCGCGCGCGCACCCGTTTCGGCGTCTCCAGCAGCCGTGCTAAAACTCCGCGCGCGGTAAAAAGGGGCCAGCGCGCTGGCCCGAGCGGTACTCCTTGCGCTGAATTTGGGGCGGCCGCTCCAGCGCGCGGTGCGAAAGGAAATCGCGCGCGAGAGAGCAACCACCACCCGGAAAATTCCCCATTGCTCCCGCCGTCGCACTCGCTTCGCCTAGCGCGCGGTGCCGCCGGCGGAATTCCGGCGATGGAAGACCACTCGAGCGTTCATCCGACCCCGCCCTACGTCCGTGACCCCTCTCCCGTCGACGTCGCCGCAAACCCTAGCGCGAGCGTGACCAACTCCGCCGCCGGCGCCATACCAAATCCCGGCGTGGGGCTCGCGCGCGGCCTTTTCACGGCGCCACGGCCGAACTCCGTCGGAGCCGTCGCGCAGGCGCCCGGTGCGCAGCGGCGGAACGTCCACCCCAAGCGCCCGATTGCGGCGGCGACGACGGCGGCGTTAGCCAAAAAGATGAAGAAGGTGGGCGCCGCTGCGGCGCCAGCCAACACGAGGAAGGCGACGCCAGCGCCATTGCCCCCGCCTCCGCCTCCGCCACCCGTAGCGCCGGCACCCGCGCCGGAGCCGTCGTTTTTTGCGCCGGTGGATGCAAATAGGGTGCTTGACGAAATGCCCATAAGGTACTTTTCTACATCTTGCTTGACAATTCGCTTGATTCGTCCCCTTGCTTGACTATCTTCAACTCATTTGTAGTTTGAATGATGACGCATATTTCTCAACAATGGGAGTTGGCTCCAACACTTCACATTGGTCCCAAACCAATGAAATACATGATGACGATCATGAATTTGAAGAAGAAGTGGATGAGGATGGAGAGGGTTTGGTTGGTCCGCCGAAAGGAAGGTCGGTCAACTACACCGTGCAAGATGACCTTTTGCTATGCGAGACTTACCTAAATGTGTCTTTGGATGCCGCCGTCGCAACGGCCCAAACATTCAACGCATATTGGGATAGGATGAAGGAGTACTATGACACGCACAATAAGAGTGGAATTGAGCGAAGCAATAGATCACTTCGCTCCCGGTGGTCATTGATAAACACCGACTGTCAAAAGTGGGCGGGGCAATGGCGGCGGTTGATGCCCTGAACCCAAGTGGCACAAATGACATAGATAGGGTAAGTGTCTCATTTGTGTACCCATATCATTGCTCCTTTGCTACTATGTGCTCTTACTTGTTCTTTTCAACGTGTAGCTCAATATTGCACAAAACTTGTTCCGTGGAGAAGACAAGAAGAACAAGAAAGGCAAGGTGAAGAAAGGGAAAGCATTTGTGTTGTCCCATTGCTATGAGAGGTTGAAGAATGAAGAGAAATGGAAGAAGCGTGATGTTCTAGAGGTGCCAAGTATTAAAGAAGTGTTGAACTTGGACGGAGATGAAGCATCAAGCGACGGCGGCAAGAGGAGGAGCCCGACCCCTAACTCGGTGAACTATGCAAATCCAAGGAGACCAACGGGTGCAAAAATAGCAAAAGAGAGGAAGAAAGGAGGAGGAGGAGATGATGATCTCAAGCACACCATGGAGGAAATGGTGAAAGCACGAAGGTTGGCAATGCAGGAGAGGAAATTGGCGCAAGAGGCGAAGCAAAAAAAGAATAGCCTACACGCCGAGACAGAAGCAAGAAAGGTGGCGGCGGAGGAGAGTAGGTTGGCATTGGAGGAGAAGAAATTGAAAATGGCGGAGCAAGCTAGGATGATGGAGTGGGAGAAATACCTCTTCTTCATGGACACGTCACACTTTGATGAGAAGAAAAAGGAGTACCTCAACATACGCCGTGATGAACTATTGATGAAGAAAAGAATGACAAGCATGGGAGGCATTGGTGGTACCATGGGAGGCATTGGAGGTATAGGAACAAGCATGGAGGGCATGGGAGGCAATGGAGGGATGGGAGTTGATGCGGAAAAGGTCCGCTAGGGTGGCCCGATCTTCACGGATTGACGGCGGGAATGGACGAACTCACGCAAGAACACGAAGAACACGAAGAACACGAGGAAGAACACCAAGAATACATGAACACAAACACGATACAAGAACCGTTTCCCTTACCGGTCGGTCCAAACCGGTCCAATAGAATCCCAAAGGGAGAGATTGGCAAGATACACAAAAAGGGGTCTTGGATGGTTGTTTCTCCAACGTCCAACCGAGCCGTTCCAATAAAGTCACCCGAAGATGAAAGATTGGCAAGTAGTCAAGCTACAAGTAGAGGTCTTGAGTCATCTCCACATGAGGAGGCCTTGAATCCCACAAGGGATCTTCTCCACAAGGGGAGGAAGTAGACCACTTGAGGTAAAGGAGTTCTACTCTACTCTTATCTCAAACTAGTCTTATTCCTAGATCTAGCCAAGGGGTACATATATATAGTGTTGACCAAAAGGGGGTAGGTGGGGAAGGGATTGGGGCCTCCAACCCGTGCTGTTTCCCGCAGCGGCGGTACAACCGCTGGGTATGGCGGTAGTACCGCTGGTGCGGGCTGGACGCTCGCTTCCCACCTCGGCGGTACCGGCGGCGGTACCAGTTGGTACCGCTCATGTCTTTCGAAGAGCAGTTCTGGCGGTAGCGGCGGCGGTAGCGGTGGCGGTAGCCCTCGGGCGGTAGTACCGCCTAACCCAGTGGTACTACCGCTGCCTGGGTCTTTTCTCCTCTTCCTTCTTCTCTTCCAAGCCACCGTCTTGTCGAGCTTCATTCCTCTCGCACCTTGGCCATCTTCTCGTGTACATGTCCTCGTCGTGGTAACCCTAGCATCATCAAGGGACGAAGCATGACGTAGCATACCATCCAAAGGATGAGGAATGGGGCTCAAGTAGAGGAACGAGCTCACCTTTGATGTCCATGGTGACTTGCGAAGTGTTGAGGGTCTTGACATGGTGATGGTCGTTATCGGGCTACATCATCTCCCCCCTTTAAAAAGAGTCGTCCTCACCATGTGAAGGAGGTAGATGTGTTGTCGAAGAATTGGAATTCACCATGCCTACAAACATCAAAGACCAAGCAAACCATGTGTGTGCAAGAAAGAGGAGCATATCAACAATGACATGTCCATTCTTTGCTATAGCACCATTAGCACAACACAAGGATATGAAAAGGTAGTGCAATTGCAAGGTCAAAGTGTTAACAATCCAATGGAACACCTTCAAAGTGTGGAAATACAAAACTCCATGAAAAACACACAATGAAGAATGCCCAAAATATCATCATGGTGGCAAACAAAGCACATGAAAGAGCAAGTTTTCAACAAATTTGTTGCAACACCAAATTGGTAGACACCAATAAAATCATGACAAGGCATGCTCAAATTGTCATTATGGTTGCAAACAAGGCTTCTCAAAGAACAATAGTTCATCATTTTTGTTGCAACACATAAATCATTCAAGGGAAAGATCAAGGAAACATTCTTGCCATAGAGAAAACCAATATCACAAACATGTTTGCAAACAAACCAAAAGCAAGAGCAATTGTTCAACGTGTTTGATGCAAAACATGAGAAAAATTGTAGAGTTGGACTCGAGCCACAACTCACATGTATGCTCTCAAGAGCTCTTGTTGTCAACTCATGCTCAATTGAGGTTGACATTATCATGCGTTTACCGGCACACACAAGACACCATATGAAGAAGTTATGTGCACAGTAAATGAACACATCATCCATCATTACGCGTCTCTCCATTTGCACTTCACCAAACACAACAAAGTCAATGGAATATGACGTATGTGGATGGTTACCATACAAAGTGAAGGATGGAACAAGGTCCATAAAAGCAAGCGAAAAATCTCCAACAAGTGAGAAAGCTATGGGGGCAATCTCATTATCAAGTATTTCAACATTATTGCAAGCAACACATGTGAAAGAGAAATTGTTCAACATATTGCAAGCAACAATGGGAGAATAGTGCAAACATCGATTGCAACGCATGGGTATGGCAACATCATCACAAATAGAAGAACCCACATGGTCAACATTGCTTTGAGGCAAGGTATCACATGTGAATATGAATGACTCATATGTGACATCAAGAAAATCATCCAAATCATGCAAGCAATCAACATTCATCATGTCCACTAGTGGGATCATGGTCACATCAACACCCATACCTTTGTAGTCCCGCTCATGTGAAGTAGGTGTTGAAGTAGTAGGGGCTTGCATGTAGCCGACTTGTTCATCTTGATGTAGACATGGGGTGGCATCATCATCATCCATGTACATCTTCTCCATTTGAGGCATCGTCAAGTCGGGGAGTGGCGTATCATCATCCATGGAACCTAGCACACAATGAGAAAACACACTAGAGGTAGAGGTTAAGTTGTTAGAAATCGAAATGGCCTCACAAGACCTATCAACTACCTCTCTCAACTCAAGTGGTGTATCACTCATTCCCTCAAAGTGAAAGCTCTCAAACTCACACATGGTGGAGGCACTCAACTCACTCTCACTCTCACTCAAGTGGGCTAAGTGGCTCTCATGCTCACATGGGTTTGGTACAATCGCATCATTCAAGCACATGAGGGTAGGCTCGATGTTCTCAACTCCAAACGCCTCCAAGGTTGAAGGGAAACTCCCATGCTCAACCTCCTCAACCATCTCGCCTCCATAGGTCAATGCCATAGAGTAGGCATCACCACTCGACTCCATTGCCGAAGGGAAAATCCCATGCTCGGCTTCATCACTTGGTGCATCAACCAAAGTGATAGCATCATCCATGCTCGCCTCCGTGGTCAAAGGGAAAATCCCATGCTCGACCATCTTCTGCCATCTTGGTCACCAACTTTGCACTCCCACATCATGTGACCTCTTCCATTGCATATTGGGCACAAGAGATTGGGACATTCCCGTGGGTCATGGTCTTGGCCTTGGCAATTGTCGCATGTGAGGTCTTCATCTTGCCATATGGGGGCCAATGTGGTGGTGACACTTGGTGTAGAAACCATATCATGAGAAGTGCTTGATAGGGGCACCGTCTTGGTTGTGTCCTCACAAGTGTTGCCATGCTTCTTGCGGCTTCGACGTGAGCTTGACCGTTGATCGAAGAACTTGTCGATGTCGGCCATGAACTCGTCAAAGATGGGACTTGTAGTTCTTGTTGGCGCACTTGGAGTGGTAGCACTAGGGGACACCATAGGATGCGCCTTTGTCGCCATCTTGTTTTCAAGTCGACGTTGGCGTTCTTGAGTTGTGGGGTGTCGCCGAAAGTCATTTGGATGCTTCTCCTCATGTTGACGTCGGCGTGCTTGTTGCTTTGGAGACCTTGGCTTGGAACTCCCACTCGAACTTGGTGACATGTTGTTGTCCACCGTGGCATCTTTCTTGTGGCACCTTGATGAGCTTGAAGGAGTAGGGATGCTCTTGGCCAACTTGTCCATGGCATCCTTGAGATTTTGGAGCTTGGCCTTGTCGATGCACTTCTTGTGGCGCCTTCTTGTAGTTGAAGGAGAATGTTGAAGCCTGTCGCTCTTGGCGATGGCCTTGTCATGGCTCCTTCTTGAAGTTGATGTAGAATGACGAAGCTTGGCACTCTTGGAAGTAGATGTAGCTCCAAAGGATGAACTCATGGTGGTCTTCTTGTCGGAGCACCGTCTTGAGCTTGAACCATAGAAGGTTGTGCCATGACGCTTGGTGGTGCCGCTCTTGAACATGGTGGTGACGGGGGGCCTCTCCTCTTGCATGTTGTCGAAGTCGTCGCACATGCTACAAGAGTAGTAGTCGTAGACGTTCTCCACCATGTCATCGGAGTTGTAGTCGTAGTAGTGGCGCTCCACCATGT
Organism: Poa pratensis; assembly: GCA_947311845.1. Lineage (NCBI taxonomy): Eukaryota > Viridiplantae > Streptophyta > Magnoliopsida > Poales > Poaceae > Poa > Poa pratensis. The sequence continues at coordinate 4,202,381 of CAMZMU010000105.1, forward strand.
TGTTGTAGTCGACGTCGGTGCCATGTGATGAGGCAAGTGAAGACACTTGCACCTCATTGTCGTTGGGGCTTGTGTAGTCGGAGTCGTGGTAGATTTGCACGTACTTGGAGTCGATACAATTTGACGAAGGTTTCTCGACGTCTTGGTACCGCTCCATGTCGTGGACGCTTGAGTAGTCGGAGTCGTAGTCAGAGTAGTTGCAGCGGAAGTCTTGGTGATGCCCCATCATGTCATGGGGGTCATTGTCGGTGTAGTAGTCGTAGTAGTCCCCCATGTCCTCAAAGTTTGAGGCATCATAGTCCATATGACTCATCATGTACTCATCCTCATCTTGGCCTCCATAGTGGTACTCACTCTCCCTAGACATGTCAACTCACAAGACAAGTGTGTATATGGAGTGGAAGGAAACTAGAGCACAAACTCTCACCTTTGTAGATAGTATTGGACGTCGTGGACAACCAAAGGGAAACTATCACAAAGTAAAGTGCTTGTGTTCAAGTATCCAAAGCAAACTCCAAAACACACACGGCTTAGTGGTAGGAAGATATGGTAGGTGGAAAGCAAATTGAACCAACCGGAAACCAAGATATTGTTAAAGCAAGTAGAGAACCACGATGATCACAAAGCCAAAGCAAGTCAATCTCAAAGATAGGAATGTAGCTCAAAGAAACACACAAACGGATAGATAAATGGGACTCATGCAACCAAGAAGTGAGCTAGAGAACCATATGATCCTAGCGAAGACTAAAAGCTCGTGTTGCACAAGTACGAGGAGAGCACTAGCTCGATTGCAATTTATTTGGTGGGCTACAAGATTTGCACCAAAAGCACCACCTACAAGATGTTCATCGAGCTTGCGCGCTTCCTACAAGATGTGGCAAGTGGTGGTTTCTTTCTTTTTCTTTCTTTTGACTCTTTTTGCTTCTTGCCTCTTTTCTCTTTTGGCACTTTTTGCTTCTTATTCTTTTCACACCCACTTCTTTTGATGCCAACACAAGATATATAAAGAACTAGCGCATGCAAGGTTGCTCGGAAACTACACGGTGCAAATGTGCAAAGCCCAAGCAATCATCAAGAGCTAACTCAATAGGACATGGTAATCGCAAAGATATAGTGTGGCTCACAAAGGAATGGCAAGGGGTAAAGATTGGAGAAGTTATACCTTTCGTCGACGATCTTCACCCTTTGTGGTAGAAGCTTCGTGCTTGCCCACGAACTTTGGTGGTGGTGGATGGTGGATCAACCGTGTTGGTGACGTCGGCCTTGACCGTAGCTTCGAAACGAGCCAAAGAACACCAAAAACGAAGTCCGGAATCAAAAGATATGGCGAAAACAATTTTCTGAAATTTCAGTTTTCTGGAGGTACGCTTAACCCAGGGGTAGTACCGCTCGAGGTACTGCTGAAGCGGTCCGAAGTCAGTTTTGGCGGTACCGACGGCGGTAGTACCGCCCGGGGTCGCTGGACGCGCCCAAGAACGCGAAAAATCGCGATTTTGGCCGAAAACTCGCCGAAAAGCCTCAAATCGGAGGGGAAAACGAAGGAATTAGGCCATGGGAACGCAAAGGAAGGTAGATCAACTAGTTTAGCAATAGATCTATGGATCAAAACCTGCCCAAACGCACTCAAATCGCAGATCAGTCCAAAAGCAAATTGGGGCTATTTTTGGTGGAAATTTTCGAATTTCTCAAAATCAAAGAAAAATTTGGGGGATTTGTGGGAGAAACACAAGTCAAATCCGTGTCAACGGTGGCTCTGATACCCGGAAAAGGTCCGCTAGGGTGGCCCGATCTTCACGATTGACGGCGGGAATGGACGAACTCACGCAAGAACACGAAGAACACGAGGAAGAACACCAAGAATACACTAACACAAACACGATACAAGAACCGTTTCCCTTACCGGTCGGTCCAAACCGGTCCAATAGAATCCCAAAGGGAGAGATTGGCAAGATACACAAGAAGGGGTCTTGGATGGTTGTTTCTCCAACGGCCAACCGAGCCGTTCCAATAAAGTCACCCGAAAATGAAAGATTGGCTAGTAGTCAAGCTACAAGTAGAGGTCTTGAGTCATCTCCACATGAGGAGGCCTTGAATCCCACAAGGGGATCTTCTCCACAAGGGGAGGAAGGAGACCACTTGAGGTAAAGGAGTTCTACTCTACTCTTATCTCAAACTAGTCTTATTCCTAGATCTAGCCAAGGGGTACATATATATAGTGTTGACCAAAAGGGGGTAGGTGGGGAAGGGATTGGGGCCTCCAACCCGTGCTGTTTCCCGCAGCGGCGGTACTACCGCTGGGTATGGCGGTAGTACCGCTGGTGCGGGCCGGACGCTCGCTTCCCACCTCGGCGGTACCGGCGGCGGTACCAGTTGGTACCGCTCATGTCTTTCGAAGAGTAGTTCTGGCGGCAGCGGTAGCGGTGGCGGTAGCCCTCGGGCGGTAGTACCGCCTAACCCTGCGGTACTACCGCTGCCTGGGTCTTTTCTCCTCTTCCTTCTTCTCTTCCAAGCCACCGTCTTGTCGAGCTTCATTCCTCTCGCACCTTGGCCATCTTCTCGTGTACATGTCCTCGTCGTGGTAACCATAGCATCATCAAGGGACGAAGCATGACGTAGCATACCATCAAAAGGATGAGGAATGGGGCTCAAGTAGAGGAACGAGCTCACCTTTGATGTCCATGGTGACTTGCGAAGTGTTGAGGGTCTTGACATGGTGATGGTCGTTATCCGGGCTACATCAGGAGTGATGAATGCACCTCCGATGGACATGGGAGGCATGAGGTTTGGCTCTCTTTTAGGAGGCATGGGACCATATGGAGGGATGGGCGGCATGGGAGGCGTTGGTGCTACCTTGGGAGGCGTTGGTGCTACCATGGGAGGACCTCCGATGGGCATTTGTGTATCTCCGATGGGTATGGGAGGCATGGGTGAATTTCCAAACATCTTTGGAGCATATGGTGGGATGGGTGCACCGCCGGTTAACTTGGGTGCAACCATGGGTATAGGCAATGCTACCATGTTGTATCCTATGCCTTCGAATGGTGCATGTGGAAATAGTGCAAGCACCGTCCCCGTCAATGATGAAGATGGGGTTGGACAAGGTGAAGAGAAGGAGGAGGAAGAAGAGGAGGAGGATGAAGAGGAGGAGGAAGAAATTGGAGAGAAATAAACTTGTGGCAAGTGATGATGTTTTATTCCTTTGTATGCACTTTATTGTATTTTGAATTTGCTATGCTATTTTGCTATGAATTTGCTATGCTATTTTGCTATTTTGCTATGTTGCTCATATTGGAGCTGCTCGCGCGCGCGCATGCGACTTAAATTAGCGCGACTGCTAAAGGAAAACAGGCGTCGCGCGCGAGAAATCGCAATTCTGGCGCCTAAAAAAATATAGCGCGCCGACGCCTAGCACTGCTGCTGGAGATGCTGTAAGTTATTTAAGCCACGTACGATCCTTCCCTACGTCGTCAATGTAGCACATCTGGCCAAGTCGGTAGTGTGCTCAAGAGAATGTGAATATACACGATGACACGCATCAACTCTGTCACACTCAGACGATGACACGCAACACACAAAAGATCAAGTCAAGCACGAAATTAAGCCCCAAAAGTGAAATTTAAAACGGTGATAAATATATATATCCAATTTACGGTCCATTTGTAAGTCGTGTTGTGGGATCTTCATAACGAAACCTCAACTTCATATACTTTCATGACATTTTGCGACGGAAAACACATTTGGAAAATATTATTCAACAGTTGCACACATGAGAGGAAACCCGCTTTGACACATGGACCATATGCCCCTGCCAGCAGAAAAATATTCTGAAATGTAAAAAAGTTCCGGAGAGAAATTTGACACGTACATCTTGTTATTTTATATGATTGTGTAAAATATATTTATATGGTTTGTGTAAAATATATTCTAAAATGTCTCGTGGAAACAATTTTTAGCACAAATATTTGTCTTTTTACAGAAGACATAAAAAATCGGTTTTTCGTTAAACATCTTTTTGAGCACATAGAATGTTGAAATGTACGATCAAATTTTTCTAACATTTCAAAATACGTGTTTTGTGATGAGCAAACCGGGAGTAGGAACTTGGGGACCGGAAAGTGTTTTGTGATCCCGGGTACCAGTGAACCCTCTTATTTAAAAAAATTCAAAAATCATATTTGTGAGTTTCGAAAAATTCTGAAAAAAATCCAGGTGTATCCCACAAGTGTGTAAATTTTTAATCTGAGATGCCTTATATTATGGACTACACAAAAATAACAAATCTAGTAAAATTTATAGATTTGAAAATATACATTCTTAAATGGGAACAACCGAACAAGCATTATAAAACCCTCATTTGACGAAGCCAAAAAATAAACTTGGAGTACGTTGCCATTGGTACTTGAATCACCAGCTAGAATACTCATTTATTACTCACTCTCGGACACTCGAGTATCACACGAGATGACACGCAGCACACAAAAGCTCAACGGCGCAGAAGCAGGCAAAGTCAAGCACGAGAAATGAAAGCCGCGACGCGGTCCAACATCTCGGCGGCCGCCTCCGTCCCCGGCCGCTGGAGGTGAAACATGTGGTCCTGTCCCGGCGTGTCCACGAGCTCGGCCTCCCCGCGCCACCCGCTGGCCAACAGCGCCGCGTAGTACGCCCGCCCCTTCACCGCCAGGAAGTCGTCCCCGGCCACGGCCACCATCACCCTCCTGCACGGCAGCGTGGCGAGCCGCGGCGCAGCAACGGCGCACGTCGGGCACAGCCTCGGGTCGTCCACCTCGGCGTCGGGGCGCGCGCACATAAACCGCCACTCGCGGCGGATCCTGACCTCCAGCTCCGGCGTCATGGAATTCGACGGGTCCCAGAAGTAGGGGTGCACCAGCATGACGCCGGTGATCGCCGCGCCCGGCGGCCCCTCGGCGGCGGCGCGCAGGGCGACGTTGTGCGCGATGTTGGCGCCCGCGCTGTCGCCGGCGAGGAACACGCGGGAGGCGTCCCCGTGCGCCGCGAGCCACGGCTCCGGTCCCGCGGGGCCGCATCCGGCGACCACCCACGCGAGCGCCGCCCAGGAGTCGTCGTATGCCGCGGGGAGCGGGTGCTCCGGCACGCGGCGGTACTCGACGGACACGGCGAGGGCGCCGGCGCGGGCGGCGAGCGCGTTGAGGTAGCGGTGGTACATCGGGAAGGCTGCCGACCCGACCATGAAGCCGCCGCCGTGGAAGTACACGAGGACGGGCAGCTTCTTGGCGCCAGCCGCGGCCGGCGGGAGGTAGAGGCGGACGGAGAGGCCGGTGGCCGGGTCGACGGTGACGTCCTTGGATTGCACGCCCGTGGAGGCGTCGAGGGACGCCGGCACGGTGTCGGTGCCGAGCAGGCGCTCGACGCTGCCGTTCCTGTAGACGCGGATGAATGGGAGGAGCTCAGTCTCGACATCGCCGGGGCGGGCGGCGTCGCTGGAGGCCATCCTGGCAGTGGGTGTTCGCTGTGAAATCAAAGCTTTGGATCTGGAGCGCGGTGCAGGACAAGTGAAGTAGCAGCAGAAGTAGAAGAGGGGCCATTTAACTGGACAAGTTCCAAGTTTGTTATCCAAGTTTCGTGGTGATCTTTACTACTCCCTCCGTACAAAAATAAGTGTCTCAAGTTTGTACAAAAGTGAATAACCATTTTTTGGTAAGCTTTTTTTTTGCATGGTAATACGATTCTCATTGATAAATAAAAGACGAGATACAAAGTACGTATACACCGATCTTACAGATCTAGAAAGATAGGATAAACCTATGTGACAAACCAACGCATATCCATCTTCTTCGGCATCACCGTAGCAGCCACCAAGGAGAAAATAGACAGATCACCTCTTCACCCGATCTCGACGCGGCTCTATTTTTTGGTAAGCTTGAGATACTTATTTTGGGACGGAGGGAGTATTATATTAGAGTTCGTACGTACGTTTACTTGGCAGAAAAGTCTGCCGATCGACCGTCTGCCCCGCTCGCTCGATCATCACTCCCCGCATGGGCCAGAAAAACAAATTCGCACGGCCCATATGCTGCCCACGCCCAGGATGGCTCCCCTTCCCCCGTAGGCCGTAACCCTCTCCCTTTTCCCTTTTTGCTGTCATGCTGCGGCGGCGCAACGCGTTGCTAGAGAAAGGGCATCACCCTCATCGCTGCATCTCCTTCCTTCTCTCCGTCCCTTGCAACGCCGCGCGTCGGAGGCTACTATGGTGCGGGCAACATGAACACGAACGGGAGCAGTGACTTCAAGAATCAACTCGTCCATGGCGTCCTGAGGACGAGCGGGGGCGGCGGCTTGAGGAACTTCAGATCGTCCGTGGCAGTCATTATCGTGTTCGTCACCGCCTTATTCTACTGCAGGGCTACACTCTTGGATGAAGTTTCAGGTATAAAAGTGCCCAAATACGAGTTGATGTCTAAATTTCAAGGATTTAATCAATCCCAATGCAATGTTCTTGAAGCTGATTATTTCCTCCAGCGCTCCTGACACCGGCCGCCTGATCTTGCCGTCATCGAATCCACCGCGCCGATTCTTCCGTCACTGCCTCCACCTCGACTGTCCCAGTTCTTGGTGGCTTCGAGGCCCGGCGCCCTCCCAAGATCGAGAGCAAGAGAAGCGGAGGCGCGGCTTGAGATCGGCCTGGATCCGACCTACACACTTTAATCTTCCTTTTTCATGACTTTTTTTTATCTGGATCAAGTTTTGGTTGAATCTAAGGTGAATCAATGGATTCTTCTTTGTTGTCTGTCCCAAACTGATCACATGGTGGATGAGTTTTACCAATATTTCCAACTGTTCTGGTGTAGTCAGCATGTGCTTTATTTCTCTGTAATTTTTTCCATTGCACCATGTTTCTTCAAATTGATTTGTCACTAATGTGTGCTTATGGTTTTCTTTTGCAGTATAGGCCACACACACATAGGGTCAGCAATTACAGCATATATTAAGATTTCTCCATGGATGATATTGACCAGAGTTACAAAATTATGAAGAAATATTTGGTAACTCTCACAATCAAATTTACGATGCTTAGAGCTTTGAAAGGAAGGAAGTGCGCTCTGGGAGCTCCAATGAAGTTTGTACTTTGTTCGAGAGCAAGAGATTAGCAATAGTTGTGTACTGCTAATCTGCTGTGAACTACATCAAGGAAATATGTGCTACTTTATTAAGTTTTAGTACTCTTTGTTCAATTTGTTCCAAAATAGCACCACTTCTTGTCTCTCGGTGTCAATGTTTCTTGAAGAAATTTACTGAACTACGTTTCAGTGTTTGTTGTATGAAACGATTGCACTTAGCGTTTTATCGCACAATGGGCCAATCCCGTAAACAAAACAAATGAGGAAATGTCTTAGTTAGTCTGCAGTTCTTTAAACTATAGTTCGGTATATGCTTGGAGAACTATTTTATCCCACGTGACTTTATTTCTCTTGCAAGTCCTGATTTAGGTCTTCTCTTTGTTTATTTCAGGTTGTAAGCCTTAGCTGTACTATCTTAATTTGGAGGTATTTCATGTGAGGTGTTAAATTTAGTTGTAGCTAGCTTGGGGCGGAGTTGTATTTCATTGACTTCTTATTTGGTGAAACATACATCAAATATCATTTCTCTCAAAATGAATGCCCCTTGGCAAGCCAGCGGAGGTAAGCGACAAACAAGTTCTTCCTTTTGTGCTCTTCTTCTCGAACACTTGAGTGAGGAAATGAGATTGGTTTAGTGAGTGATATTCATGCTAAAAGAAAGTTTCATCATTCCAGTGTAGCTTCATTCTTAGATTGGATCCTTGTGACTTTCTTTCTAAAATACCTTTTCTGGTAGCAAAAATTGTAGATTTCTAGCCCACCACTTCGTATCTCTTTTAGTGAGCGGCCATGAAGTTTGAGGTGCACATGATTTCAAAAACAGGTCCAATGCAGTTTCCTGTAATGCTAATATTAAAGGCAGTTCATCAAACAACAGGTATTCATCAGTTTAGTTACACTAATTTGCGTTCTGGTCACATGGACAAGCCATTGTTTTGTGCTCCTGTTAGTTTTAGAAGATTGGGTTGAATTTTGGCGCTTGTCGGTCTCGTTGCGATTTGAGGATCTCATGAATCCAGAGCCTCCATTTTGGAGCCTATCGAAAGATTGTGAAGTGAACTTGTTGTGAATTAGAGTTGCAAGATGCAAAATTTCCCGAGTTCGGCAAGAGTATAAAATCAAATGACAGAAAATATTTAGTGATTATTTCTTAGCATTTTTTCTATGTATACTTGACCGCAGTGTCTTCACTATTAAATGGGAGTTGGACATACCAAGGGTACGTACGTCAATCGTCTGCCCAAGTCATCCAATGCCTCTCCCGCTCGAGATTTTTTTTGGCACGGTGCCATGTCGTGCTGCTGCTCATTGCGAGACGCGGCGTGCTGCTGGCCGGCGCTTTACGTCGACCCAGCCTTCGAGTCCATCGGCGCCAAGTGGTGGACGCCCGCTTTACATATCCTCGCTCCGAACAAGAGTTATCTTGCAATCTCTTGGTCTTTTATTGAAGATCATACCGGTAGGAGTTTAAATCCTGATGGCTAATGGTTAAACGAACCGTTTGGCCTTGTTGTATTTGTGCCTATGGCATGCTTTACAAGGAGTATATTGAAGGGCTTTACTACGTGTAGGAAATTTCTCATTTACTCCTTTGATCTTCTAGGAGAAGACCCTCTGATGGAATATGTGTAAGAATTGTTGCAACCATTTTTATCGAATCTTACATAGGTCGTGTTAATTGCCGCACAACATGTTGCACATGAATTTCCAATACTCAGAATTTTCTGGCTATATATAGCTTTTCATCTTTATTTCTTATTATCCTTTTGCATGGATTTTCTTGGCCAATATCTTGATATAGGGTTGTACTTAGTACCGGTAGGCACACCAAGGTATCAGTCATTACTTAGGTTTCCTTATTCTGATCTGGATGATACTTCTACTGATTTGATCTGATTTGTTTTTTTACATGGATTTGATCTGATTTCTAAAGTGCGATTTGTAGGTTGGAGGCAGGGACATTGAACTGTCAAGAGTGTATCAAAATTATGTCCGAATTCAGCATCTAACGAAGGGACATCTAGAAGGCATTTCTACAATTTACTTGGCAAGTAGTGATACCTCATTCTGTTTTAGTAGCAGAGCAAACAATAAAGACAATGATGTATGAAATTACAATGATGAGCTTTATGCTTTTAAATGTATACTTATCGGTGGTGTCTGCGCATAGGGCAGTTCAACATATATGGTCGAATTTGGGCATGATTAAATTGGTGTCTACGCATAGGAAAATTGCTTATTATAATATTTCAATATTATTTTGTGATATAGCTCGATGCTTGGTATTTCTTTGATAGGGGAACTATATCTGTGACTACTATATATATGTGTGTCTCTTTGTTGAAGTAATGAGACATGTTGCTTGATTTTTACCACATCTATTGAATGTACATGTCATATATGTATACACAATTTGAACAATTGATTGTGAGCAGTAATTTTTCTCATTAGAAGGTGCATGTTGTGAGAGGTGGTCACTTAGAATTAACAACCCTTTAGGATGACTATGAAATGGTTACTTAAACTCAAAATTCTTCAAGAGTACACAGCTCAACGTTCTGGGTGCTTGCGCATAATGTGAATTATATGAAATTTACAATATCCGTAGCAACGCACGGGCACTCAACTAGTAACAAGTTAAGTAAGGTTGTTCGAACTAGCAGGATGGGGACGGCTGGAACAGGAAGCACACTGTTGCTTGATCGGGTAGTCTGCGTGCGGTTGTTTTTGTTGATTCATTAACATTTTTCTGTCTGTAATAGGGATTAAGATTGGGTTCGTAAGCTCAATCATTCATGTGTTCCATGGTCCTTCAAATGCTATGGAGCAGATACCATGTGGTTCGATTTTGGGTATCATTTAAAATTACTTTTTTATCATCAACAACAATGGGTAAAAAGGAACAAATCAACTTCTATGTTGCATGATATTGCTTTCTCGAGCAGTAAATGATTTTGAGCTACATCAAGAAATTCCTCAAAGAATTGTCGTACCAACCAAGTTTTGTTGCTTATTGAGAACCTTGCACTCTACGGTTTTCTTATTTCTTTCGCGACATACCATCTGCTTGAATTCAAGGGAAGCAAAGTGTTGAAGTGTATAAGTGGATTGTCTAGTCTTTTTCATCAGATCGGTCTTTTAAATAGTAGTCAGCGCATGAAGCTTTTGACATGGTATCAGAGTCAAGGTCTCGAGTTCGAGTCATGTGTGGTGCATGTGTTGACTTGTTTTTCCTTCCCCGGCAAACGTAAGAGGAGTGTTGAAGTGTATAAGTGGATTGTCTAGCCCTTACTATCAGATCGGTCTCTTAAAATATTAGTCAGCACATGAATCTTGACACAAAGTACCTTATAATACGGATATTTGGAGGTAAAATTCTAGGTGTCATAACAACTATTTGATACAATAAGAGTGTCTTACAACACTGATTTTGCACTTGGAATGCCTACACCCTTTCCACTTCACAACCAAGCAACAAACAGGGACAATGTTAAAAGACATAGTACAACTACAAGTGAACTCTATAGGATATCACCAAGAAGAACTTGATGTCTTCTCCCACTTTACAAGTTTAAAAAGGAAAGAACTTTTGAAATTCGTCAATTATGCAAGCTACCTAAAATGAAGTAATAACCAAGGAAACACGATGATTCGGTGCCATTTTCTGAACTGACAACAAGCAAGATACAAAAGACCCAGACTGGAGTTTCAGTAGTCATTCAGTATGCAGAGAAGACAAGCATGTAATATCTATTTCAACCACCACCCTTGATGCTTAGAGCATCTCTAGCAGAACCCGCAAAAGGCGAAACCGCAAAAGCATTTTGCAGGTCACGTTTTTCGTGTTTTTCTCTAGTTTTCGTGCAGCGAAGAATAGAACCCGCAAACGCAAAATGCAATTCCGTGATTTAGACATTTCAGATTTCGCGGGAACAAAGAGTTCATATTTCGACAGTACCAGCAGATGATTTCTACACAAAATAATATAGGCGATCTAACCCTATATCACTACACTAGCCTAGGTCGCCGCCGATCAAACCCTAGTGGGCAAAATGCGGCTCCTCACCGGAGCATGGGCGCGGCGGCGAAGCAGCGGCGGAGGAGCTTCATTCCTCGTCGGAGTCGGTGACGAGGTCGATGGTGGGCGGGAGCGTGCTGATGACCAGCGCCTGCTGCAGGAGCCCTCGTTGACCACCGCGTTGAGCTTGGCTGTGGCGGCCTTCTCCTCCGCTTCGAATTGGGACCGCAGCAACGCCGCGGCCATCATGTGCTCCATCTGCTCGTCGGAGACGAAGTCCTCCAGCCCGAGCGTGACCCCGAAATGCTCGGGGTTGTAGCCCTCCGGCGGCGGAGCACCTGGAGCGGCGGAGGAGCTGCTGGCGCCCGCGGAGGAGCTGCCCTCGTCGTGGAGGCGCAGCTGCTGGCGACGGTGGATCTCGCGCTCGCGCTCGCGCCAGAGCCGGTCGAACTCCGGCAAATCGCGGCGGTGCGACGCGGCCGGCACAGACTCCCCGAGCTTGTACTTGAGGACGCCGCGCTTCCGTGCGCCGTCGCTGCGGGAGACCTGGCGCCGCTTTTCGTCGGAGTAGTCTCTGCCGAATTTGTCGTCGCCGGGGAGCGGCTCCGCTTCCCTCTTCGGCGCCATGGCGGCTCAGAGTCGCCGGATCTGCGGTAGGGGTGGCGAGATTGCTCGTCGGAGACGGCGGAGTGGGGGTGGATTGCTCACCGGAGCGGCGGAGCGTGCGAGGAGAAGTGGGGGTTTCGACCTGCATCCGCGGCCGCAATCCGGCTAAATAGAGGCTTGCCGCTTTGTTTCACGGGCCCCCGCAAAACGTTTGCGGGCTGGGCTAATTTTGCAGGCACTGTTTTGACCCAAAAACAGCACCAAACCCGTAAACTCGCCGGAGTTTTGCGGATTTGAGTCTTTTGCGGGTTGTGCTAGAGATGCTCTTATGTTCATAGGTATATGTTAGGTGAGTGGCATCCATCCATACTCTGATGGACTGTAAACCCCACATGTTACATTCAAGAGCTCCAGGTTGAGCCCTCTTGGCCTGATCTATACAAGTTTGACAGCAATCATCAGCATTTTCGTACAAGTTTGACAGCAATCAGCATCGATCCCAATAAAGCTGCAGTCTGCTGGTCATGCTTGCAAGATCACGATGACACGCACCACACATAATGTTATATTGTGATCCAAATTCAATTGAGGAGGCTATCTTCTGACGAGCGGAGCGAGGCCCGTCGCCGGTAGGCTTGGTGTACATGAAGTTTGTTGATGGATCGCCTATTTATTTGCTGCTATATGTTGATGATATGTTGATTGCTGCCAAGAGCATGAAAGAGATCACTACTTTAAAGGCACAATTAAGTAGTGAGTTTGAGATGAAGGATCTTGGTCCTGCTAAGAAAATACTAGGCATGGAAATTAAGAGGGACAGAAAGTCTAGTTTGTTGTTTCTTAGTCAAGAAAAATACATTGAGAAAGTTCTTCATCGTTTTAATATGCATGATGCAAAGTTTGTTAGTACTCCTATTGCTTCTCACTTCAAGTTGTCAGCTTTGCAATGTCCTACTTCTGAAAATGATATCGAGTACATGTCACGAGTTCCTTATTCTAGTGCTGTTGTTCCTTGATGTATGCCATGGTTTGTTCCCGGCCTGATCTGTCACATGCTATGAGTTTGGTCAGTCGATACATGGCTAATCCTGGTAAAGAGCATTGGAATGTGTTCAGTGGATTTTCAGGTACCTTCGTGGCACATCTAAAGCTTGCTTGAGTTTGGCAGGACTGGTGGGGGACTCGTAGGCTATGTGGATTCAGATTATGCTGCCGACTTGGATAAGAGGAGGTCCCTCACAGGTTATGTTTTTACTGTTGGTGGATGTGCTGTTAGTTGGAAGGCTACCGTGCAGGATCTTCCAGCACAATATACAACTGAGGCTGAGTACATGGCTATCCATGAAGCATGTAAAGAGGCTGTTTGGCTGAAAGGTCTGTTTGTTGAGCTTTGTGGAGATGATTCTTGCATTAAGTTATTTTGTGACAGTCAAAGTGCTATTTATCTTACAAAAGATCAGATGTTCCATGAGAGGACAAAGCACATTGATATTAAGTACCCTATGTTCGCGACGTGGTTGCACGAGGTAAACTGCAGGTATGCAAGATTAGTACTCATGATAATCCTGCTGATATGATGACAAAGCCTGTTCCTGTGTCCAAGTTTGAGCTTTGCTCGAGCTTGGTTGGTATAACTGTTTAGCCCAAGTGGCTGTTTGGCGCCAGCAAGTGTTTTCTTTGTTGTTCAGGTGATTGTTGATTCATGCTACAAGGAATTTGTCTCAAGGTGGAGTTTGTTATATTGTGATCCAAATTCAATTGAGGAGGCTATAACTGTTTAGCCCAAGTGGCTGTTTGGCGCCAGCAGGTATGGATCATTGCCACCGACTATAAATACCTCTTGTAAGCCGCCGCTAGGGTTTATCGCGTCTTTACGATAACCACGGCGTTTGTAAACACCCACCGATATAGTGAAGTTGTTTGCTGGCTGGCGCCCGTGGTTTTTTCCCTTGTCTGTATACAAGGGTTTTCCACGTTAAATCTCGTGTCCTCTGCAGTGTTTATTTTTCGTTCTTCGTTATTGTTCATCTCGTATTATAACAAGTGGTATCAGAGCCCGTGTTTGATCTAGGGTTTTGCGAGATGTCGTCATTGAAGTTCGATCTACCGCAGCTGGACTATACCACGAGATTCTCTCTGTGGCAGGTGAAGATGAGGGCGATTCTCGCCCAATCTTCGGATCTGGATGAAGCGATCGATGCGTTCGGCGAGAAGGCGAAGGAACTTGGACCGATGCAGAGAAGCGGAAAGACCGTAAGGCTTTATCGTTGATTCAACTCCATCTGTCCAATAATATTTTGCAGGAAGTGCTGCAGGAGAAAACCACCGCCGAGTTATGGGTCAAATTAGAGGAGATCTGTTTGTCCAAGGATCTCACGGGCAGATTGCACGTGAAGATGAAGTTGTTCTCACACAAGCTGCAAGAGGGAGGTTCGGTAATGGATCACCTATCCTCCTGGAAAGAGATTGTTTCTGATTTGCAGTCTATAGAAGTTAAGTATGAGGATGAGGATTTAGGTCTTCTTCTTTTATGCTCGCTGCCTAATTCTTTCAGTAATTTTCGTGACACCATATTATTGAGCCGTGACAAACTAACTCTTGCGGAAGTTTATGAGGCTCTCCAGCAAAGGGAGAAGATGAAATCTATGGTGCAGGCTGAAAGTTCGTCCTCCAAGGCGGAGGCATTAGAGGTCCGTGGGAGGCCTGAGCAGCGAGACAACTACCACCACAACAACAACAGAGATAAGAGTAGGAACGACAGAGGTCGCTCAAAGTCCAAGGGACGTGACAAGTTCTGCAGGTATTGTAAGAAATCCAACCATACCATTGATGATTGTTGGAAGTTGCAGAACAAGGAGAAAAGAAACGGAACTTACCAACAGAAAAATAATGATGGTAATGGTAAGGTTGCCGTAGCCTCTGGTAAGGGTGAGGCTTCTGTTGTTGCTGGTAGTGATAGTTCTGATGGAGATTGCTTAGCTGTTTTTGCTGCATGTGTTTCACGTGATGATGAATGGATTCTTGATACTGCATGTTCGTTTCATATTTGTTGTAACAAGGATTGGTTCAGTTCTTATGAGTCTGTGCAGACTGGAGATTATGTGCGTGTGGGGAATGACAACCAGTGCAACATTGTTGGCGTTGGTTCTGTTCAGATCAAGACCCATGATGGGATGACACGCACGTTGACTGGAGTGAAACACATACCCTCCATGGCGAGGAATTTGATCTCTCTCAGTACCCTGGATTGTGACGGGTACAAATACAAAGGTGGGGACAGACTTCTGAAGGTATCATCAGGTTCTCTCATTGTTATGATTGGTGATATGAATTCTGCGAAATTATATGTCCTTAGAGGTAGTACTTTGCCTGGTATTGCTGCTGCTGTTAGTTCAGATGATACTAGTAAGACTAACCTTTGGCATAAGCGTCTTGGACATATGAGTGAGCTTGGCATGGCAGAATTGGCGAAGAGAGAGCTGATTGATGGTTGCAACTTGAGTAAGTTTGAGTTCTGTGAGCACTGCATTTTTGGTAAGCATAAAAGAGTTAAATTCAATGCTTCCGTTCATACCACCAAAGGCATTTTAGATTATGTGCATGCTGATGTTTGGGGTCCGTCCCGTAGAACTTCTAATGGTGGTGCTAATTACATGCTTACTATTATTGATGATTACTCAAGGAAAGTGTGGCCATATTTTCTGAAACATAAATCTGATGTTTTTGCTGCTTTTAAGAAGTGGAAAGTTATGGTAGAAACACAAACTGAAAGGAAGGTTAAGATACTCCGTACTGATAATGGTATGGAATTTTGTTCAAATGAATTTGATGAGTTTTGCAGCAACGATGGCATGGTAAGACATCACACCATCCCGTACACCCCTCAGCAGAATGGCGTGGCTGAACGCATGAACAGGACCATTATTTCGAGGGCTCGCTGCATGTTGTCTAATGCAAAGATGCATAGGCGTTTTTGGGCTGAAGCAGCCTCCACCGCATGTTATCTCATCAACAGGTCACCTTCCGTTCCACTTGATAAGAAAACTCCCATTGAGGTATGGTCTGGTTCACCAGCTGATTATTCTGAGTTGAGAGTTTTTGGTTGCACTGCTTATGCTCACGTTGATAATGGAAAGTTAGAGCCAAGGGCTGTTAAGTGCATCTTTCTTGGTTATGCTTCAGGAGTTAAGGCATACAAGTTGTGGAATCCTGAAACTAAGAAAGTTTTGTTGAGCAGAAATGTCGTTTTTAATGAGGCTGTTATGTACTATGATAGTTCATCTACTGATATTTCTGATGCTGTTGATTCTCCTAATGTTTCTGATGATGAGCAACAGAGAGTTGGCGTGCAGGTGGAGCACGCAAAGGAGAACGAAAATGATGATGTTTATGTTCCACCTTCACCACCCATTGTTCAGCAGCCACCACGGTCTATTGCAGCTGACCGTCTAGGAGAAATATTGCACCTCCTAATCGTTTAATTGAAGAGTGTGATATTGTTCATTATGCTTTGAATTGTGCTGAACAGGTGGAGCATGATACTGAACCAGCTACGTACACTGAAGCCATTGCTTCGGTTGATAAAGAGAAGTGGCTAGGTGCGATGCAAGAAGAGATGCAATCGCTTGAAAGAATGGCACATGGGATGTTGTGCACTTGCCTAAACAAAAGAAGGCTGTCCGCTGCAAGTGGATATTCAAAAGAAAGGAAGGTTTGTCTCCTGTTGAGCCTCCAAGGTTTAAGGCAAGGTTAGTAGCAAAAGGTTTCAGTCAGATTCCAGGAGTTGATTATACTGATGTATTCTCCCCAGTTGTGAAGCATACTTCTATTCGTACTTTCTTTGGTATTGTTGCTATGCATAATCTTGAGCTTGAGCAGCTAGATGTTAAGACTGCTTTTCTGCATGGCGAGTTGGAGGAGGAGATATACATGGACCAACCTGAAGGTTTTGTTGTGCCTGGTAAGGAGGATCTTGTTTGCAAGTTGAAGAGGTCCCTTTATGGTCTGAAACAGTCACCACGACAGTGGTATAAAAGGTTTGATTCATTTATGCTTGCACATGGTTTTATGAGATCTCAGTATGATAGCTGTGTGTACATGAAGTTTGTTGATGGATCGCCTATTTATTTGCTGCTATATGTTGATGATATGTTGATTGCTGCCAAGAGCATGAAAGAGATCACTACTTTAAAGGCACAATTAAGTAGTGAGTTTGAGATGAAGGATCTTGGTCCTGCTAAGAAAATACTAGGCATGGAAATTAAGAGGGACAGAAAGTCTAGTTTGTTGTTTCTTAGTCAAGAAAAATACATTGAGAAAGTTCTTCATCGTTTTAATATGCATGATGCAAAGTTTGTTAGTACTCCTATTGCTTCTCACTTCAAGTTGTCAGCTTTGCAATGTCCTACTTCTGAAAATGATATTGAGTACATGTCACGAGTTCCTTATTCTAGTGCTGTTGGTTCCTTGATGTATGCCATGGTTTGTTCCCGGCCTGATCTGTCACATGCTATGAGTTTGGTCAGTCGATACATGGCTAATCCTGGTAAAGAGCATTGGAATGCTGTTCAGTGGATTTTCAGGTACCTTCGTGGCACATCTAAAGCTTGCTTGAAGTTTGGCAGGACTGGTGGGGGACTCGTAGGCTATGTGGATTCAGATTATGCTGCCGACTTGGATAAGAGGAGGTCCCTCACAGGTTATGTTTTTACTGTTGGTGGATGTGCTGTTAGTTGGAAGGCTACCTTGCAGGATGTTCCAGCACAATCTACAACTGAGGCTGAGTACATGGCTATCCATGAAGCATGTAAAGAGCTGTTTGGCTGAAAGGTCTGTTTGTGAGCTTTGTGGAGATGATTCTTGCATTAAGTTATTTTGTGACAGTCAAAGTGCTATTTATCTTACTAAAGATCAGATGTTCCATGAGAGGACAAAGCACATTGATATTAAGTACCACTATGTTCGCGACGTGGTTGCACGAGGTAAACTGCAGGTATGCAAGATTAGTACTCATGATAATCCTGCTGATATGATGACAAAGCATGTTCCTGTGTCCAAGTTTGAGCTTTGCTCGAGCTTGGTTGGTATAACTGTTTAGCCCAAGTGGCTGTTTGGCGCCAGCAAGTGTTTTCTTTGTTGTTCAGGTGATTGTTGATTCATGCTACAAGGAATTTGTCTCAAGGTGGAGTTTGTTATATTGTGATCCAAATTCAATTGAGGAGCTATCTTCTGACGAGCGGAGCGAGGCCCGTCGCCGGTAGGCTTGGGCCGCCGCGGTATGGATCGTTGCCACCGACTATAAATACCTCTTGTAAGCCGCCGCTAGGGTTTATCGCGTCTTTACGATAACCCACGGCGTTTGTAAACACCCACCGATATAGTGAAGTTGTTTGCTGGCTGGCGCCCGTGGTTTTTCCCTTGTCTGTATACAAGGTTTTCTACGTTAAATCTCGTATCCTCTGCAGTGTTTATTTTTGTTCTTCGTTATTGTTCATCTCGTATTGTAAAACAGAAGTTGAACGGTGCAGCAGTAGGCCAAGTCAAGCACGAGAAATGAAAGCTGCGACGCGATCCAACATCTCGGCGGCCGCGTCCGTCCCCGGCCACCGGATGTGGAACACGTGGTCCTGCGCCGGCGTGTCTACCAGCTCGGCCTCCCCGCGCACCCGCTCGCCGGCAGCGCCGTGTAGTAGGCCCGCCCCTTCACCGCCAGGAAATCGTCCCCCGCCACGGCCACCATCACCCTCCTGCACGGCAGCTTCGCGAGCAGCGGCGCGGCACCGGCGCACGTCGGGCACAGCCTCAGGTCGTCCACCTCGGCGTCAGGGCGCGCGCACATGAACCGCCAATCGCGGAGGACCCTGGCCTCCAGCTCCGGCGCCATGTCGTTCGACGGGTCCCAGAAGAAGGGGTGCACCAGCAGCACGCCAGCGATGGACGTGCCCTGCGGCAGCGGGAGTCCCTCGGCGGCGGCGTACAGGGCCACGTTGTGCGCGATGTTGGCGCCCGAGCTGTCTCCAGCGAGGAACACGCGGGACGCGTCCCCGTGCGTCGCGAGCCACGGTTCCAGCCCCGCGGTGCCGCAGGCAGCGACCGCCCACGCGAGCGCCGCCGACGAATCGTCGTAGGCGGCGGGGAGCGGGTGCTCTGGCACGCGGCGGAACTCGACGGACACGGCGAGGGCGCCTGTGCGGGCGGCGAGCGCGTTGAGGTAGTGGTGGTACGTCGGGGAGGCCGCCGACTCGACCATGAAGCTGTTGGCTTTGGCCCTTATCTTCCCGACGCACGCCGTGTACTTTCCGACGTCGACTACGAGCTTCCAGCGAGACGACGCACGTACCAAATATCAACTCGCCGAGTAACGCACGTACTGCTGCTAGCCTTGATCAGAATGATCGATCGATTCAAGCTAGTACTACTGCCACGGCACGTACGCAACACAGGACACAAATCGATATGTTGACCAGAGGCTCGTATCGAGCCTTGCTCCTTTCTTATTGCTTTTGTCTCACGATCTGGTGATTACAAGGGGTCTGCTACATGTGCTTATATAGCAGCTCTAGCTAGGACCGACTCGGAACAGCCATCGTATTGATCTACTCCTAGTCGTACACGAACAGCCCGTCGTGCTTAATCCTAACAGAAGCCGCCGCCGTGGAAGTACACCAGGACGGGCAGCTTCTTGGCGCCACCGGCGGTGCGGCGACGGCGGGCTGGAGGTAAAGGCGGACGGAGAGGCCGGTGGCCGGGTCGATGGTGACCTCCTTGGAGGCCACGCCTGAGGTGGCGTCAATGGACGCCGGCACGGTGTCGGTGCCGACCAGACGCTCGACTGCCGTCCTTGTAGACGCGGATGAAGGGTCCGACCTGAATCTCGACCTCACCGGGGCAGGCGGCGTCGGTGGAAGCCATTCTGAGCTTGTGATGCAGGACAAGTGAGGTTGTAGAAGTAGAAGACGGGCCATTTAACTGCAAAGCAGGAAATTTTCAATCCAAGCTGCAGCGGGGATCACCTGGAAGGCTGGCACGGGCATATGCTTATATGCATAAAGCTATCCCGAAAACGAAGCTATCCCGAGAGTAGCATTCAACCACATAGCACTGCTAGCTTTAGCAAATGAAATCATTCCGTCACTCTAACAAAGTTCCGACCTAAACCAATACACCCTGTAATTCGAGTTCCTTGCAACTCTTTCTTTCTATCAATATAAAAGCGCAGCTCTCCTGCGTCGGTCTAAATTTTTTTATTCTGCATATATCTTTATCGCTCATTCATCCGCATTTGCAGATAAAATATCGACCCGTATCTTTTTCATCACTTCCGTGCAGTTAGCAGGTAAGCTTGCTATCGATATTCCAACCATTCTCGTACCCGTTGCCGCATATATGTACCTATATACTCTATACCCCCTCCGTTCCAGATTAGATGTCTTCCATTTGTGTAACGGAGGAGTATATAAGTATGGTACCATCATTAAGCTGGAAGCCAACGGATTAGTTAGCACTAAGCTTAATTAGCTGCCATGGAGGCAACGGTAACCTTCGCTTCAGTTGCCTTAGCCATACTGATCGTCATCTGGTTTGTTCAGCACTACAAAACCTCGTCCAACGTCCACAAAACCAAGCAATTACAGAAGAAACAGCTGCCACCCGGGCCATGGGAGCTCCCGATCATCGGAAGCCTCCACCACGTCGTGCGCAGCGGCATGCCCCCGCACCGCACGCTGACGGAGCTTTCTCGGCGGCACGGCGCCGTCATGTTCCTCAAGCTCGGCGAGGTCCTCACCGTTGTGGTGTCCAGCGCCGAGACGGCGGAGGTGGTGATGAAGAGCAAGAACCTCGCGTTCGCGTCGCGGCCGCGCAGCGTGACGCTGGACGTCATGGGCCATGCCAGCGGCAGCGGCATGGGCATCATCTTCGCCGCCTACGGCGACCAATGGCAGCAGGCCCGCAAGGTCTGCGTCGTGGAGCTCCTGAGCGCCAAGCAGGTACTAATTGCATGCACCACAGCCGTCCTTTTCCCCAAGATAGCAGGCTAAACAGTTCATCCGAAAGCTTGATATAAATGCGGACAATACTATACTTGAACACAGGTGAAACGCATGGAAGGCATCAGGTCTAAGGAGGTCGAAAACCTCCTCCCGTTCCATCACCGCCTCGACTGGCGTCACAGTAAACCTGTCGGAGATGGTGTCGGCGCTGACAAACGACATCATCGCGTGGGTGATGTTTGGAGGCAGATGCACACGGCCGGACGAGTACCTGCGAGAGCTGGAGAAGGTCACCGAGCTGATCGGAGGCTTCTCCCTCGTCGACCTGTTCCCGTCGTCGCGGCTGGTTCGGCTGCTGAGCAACGGCGAGCGCCAGATGAGGAGGAGCTACGGCCGCATCCAGCGCATCATCGCCGACATTATCGAGAGCCGACGCAAGGAGCTGATCATGGTGCGTGCTGCCGACCGTGGCGAGGAGAATTTGCTGGACGTGCTCCTCAGGCTGCACGAGGAGGACTCCTCGACACACCCTCTTACTCTGGAAGCAGTAGGGGTCATATCTTTGTGAGTATTCTCGCCAACACTTAATTTCTCGTTAGAAGAGGAGGATAAACCCTGGCCCCGGCCTGCTTCAGTCGCAGAATTATTTCTAAAATTTCATCGTTCTCTATCTTGCCCTGCACATACGTACATCGATCCACTCTCTCTATCTCGTCCTCTTTGTTTGTGTGAAATATTTTGTTGATCTATTGTTTCTACTCTTCATGTCATATAACCCACAACCACCTTATTTTCAGGACATGTTTGCAGGTGCCACCGAGACCTCCGGAATTACAGTGGAGTGGGCTATGTCGGAGCTCTTAAAAAATCCCGCAACTATGAAAAAGCACAACTAGAGGTCCGAAAATTACTAGGTCAGCAACGAGCCGTCATCACCAATAACGATCTTACTGACCTCCCCTACATGAGAATGGTGATTAAGGAGGCCTTGAGGTTGCATCCCCCCGCTCCTCTACTCCCCAGAAGGGCAAGAGAAGACTGTGAGATCATGGGATTTAAAGTTTCTAAAGGCACTAATGTACATGTCAATATATCAGCGATTTCTCGGGATGTTAAGTACTGGGATGCGCCTTAATTATTTAAGCCAGAGAGGTTTGAGAATAGCAACATAGATTACAAGGGGGTGCATTTTGAATTCACACCTTTTGGGGCCGGAAGGCGGCAGTGTCCTGGAATGCAATTCGGCACATCAACCGTGGACATGGCATTGGCAAACCTTTTGTACCACTTTGACTGGGCGATCCCTAATGGGTCTAGCCTGGAGTTGATGACATGTCTGAAAAGTTTGGGATCAATGTACGTAGAAGTTCAACTTGCAGCTGACAGCAATCCCATATGAGCACTCCAACGCTATGTAGTTCAACGGGCCCGTGGACAGAAGGAATAATTGCCTCACTCATAGCCAAAATATGCAATCCGTACCCTCTCTTTGGGCTCCCGACAAAAGATGGTATGACGGCAACTGTTGAGGTGTGGAAAGGAGAGCTGGAATACTACTCAGATCTTCAGGAAGTTTGGATTCAACTTAGAGGTCTTAAACCAAAATGGGCCGAATGGGCTGTGTTAGACCAAATCACTTCAGTCTTTGGCCTACTTGTAGATGTTGATTGGGTTGGCAACTTCCAGTCCTTGTTTGAAGTAGTAAGGGCAAAAATCATTTGCAGAGACTACACCAAGATCCCTAAGCGAAGGTTGTTTGAAATTGAAAAGAAATTCTGGATGATTCAGATCCTTGTGGAAGAACCACAGTCTACACTCCAAGTCAACACTGATGAAGATGACCTGTTAGGAGATGAGTTAGACAAAGATAAAGAGGATGGCGAAGGTGCGGCCGATGCAACGAACCCAGCTTCTGATCAAGAAAAGTCTGGGGGCAGGACAGAGAACACCGGTTCCACAACAACTCCATCTGGAAGCAAGTCGAGCAGTGCAGACAAACATAAGACAGTAGCTACTTTTATCCAGCAGTTGACTGATCCTGATATGACTGAGGCACAGTGTTACAGTATGCTCAGAGACATGGAGCTGATGATGCTGAAGAAAGGGAGGACACCCTAGGAAAAGAAGCTCAGAAAGGTGAAGACATTGTTTTCAGTCCTCAACAGCAACTGCCGCCTGTCGTCCCAGCATCATAGGGGGCTGAGAATACTCAGGAGGCAATGAAACCAACAGCAGCTAGCAAGTGGGGACCGGTACAGCCTTCTAGAAGAGCGCAAGGACTAATGTTGGAGGGAAAACCATGTTGGAAATTGCAGTGGAGAAGCAAAAGGAGAAGAATCTGGAAATACCAAGATCAACTAGGACAGGTAAAAACAACTATAATCCTTTTACAGTTTTACAAGACCCTTTATTCGTTTCGGTTGCTAAAACTGTTGGTATAGAAATTTCTAGTACTCTAGATACTGAAGTAGATGTTAATGATTGTGAGGCAATTCCTACTGGAACTGAAAATACCTCACACCCTAGAGATCCTGGTAAAATAGTTTCTTCACAGCCTGGTGGTGCAGTTGTCAACAACTCCACTCCAGCCCCTAGTACTCCTAGTAAACAATACCTAGATGATTATCTTTTAGATAAAGAGGATGACGAATCTCTACATTCTCCTCCTGTTACCCCTGTAGGTTTGAAAGGCATCCCTGATGCTTTTGCGGATCATAGTGTCCTCTGGACAAAAGTTTCTAAATATGGGCGGCAAGCACCCCAGGAAAAATGTTTCCAAATGAATTGCCTCTTTCTTAATACGAGAGGCATTGATGCTCCGGGTAGGAAGCCGTTTATTCTACATACCTTAGCAAAATCGCATGCTACCATAGTTGCTTTTCAAGAGACTAAGAAGGAAAGGTTTTCTGATTCGTACTTGAAATCCATTAGTGCAAACAAAAATTTTAGTTGGCACCACCTCCCTGCAAAAGGTTCGGCGGGAGGCATTTTAGTTGGTGTAGACATAGATCTTTTTGATATCATTAGCTGGGTTACAGGAGATTTTTCGGTCTCATGTGTGCTGACTTTTAAAATTTCGAAAGTTTCTTTTAGAGTAATTACGGTGTATGGTTCTCCTTATGAAGAAGGTAAGGAAGAGTTCATTTCTGAATTACATAGTCTCTTTATAGAGAATAGCATGCCTACTCTGATAGGAGGAGACTTCAATCTAGTAAGGTTCCAACTGGATAAAAGTAATGGAAAAGTAAACCAAAAGTGGTGTGATAAATTCAATGCTTGGATAGAGATTTGGAGCTTGCTAGAGATTAATATGGCTAGTAGACAACACACTTGGTCCAACAACCAAGAAAATCTTATTATGTCTACTATAGATAGGATTTTTTGTAATGTAGAACTTGATCAGCTGTTCCCGCTGAGCTCCTCGAAGGCCTTTCCAAGGCTGGGTACTGATCATACCCCTCTGCTCTGGGACTCCGGAGTTGGAGTCATTCCTAGAGCCTCTAGTTATAAATTCGAGAAGTGGTGGTTACTTCGAGAAGATTTCTCAGCGGTAGTTGAAAAATCTTGGAATGCTAAAGTTACCAGCCGTTCTCACATAGATATTTGGCAGGAAAAGTTGAGAAGGCTTAGGAAGTCCACAAAAGGGTGGAGTTTTAACATAGATGCGGAACTTAGAAAGTTAAAAAGTTCCATGATGACAGAGTATGACATCTTAGATATTAAGTCTGAAACTAGTGAGTTGACTGAAGAGGAGAAGAAGAAGATGGAAAATATTACTGTAGAGATGCAGAAAATTTGGTTAAAAGAGGAGACAAAGCTCGTCAAAGATCCCGTGACAGGGATATACTAGAGGGTGATAGAAATACCGCGTATTTCCATGCGGTGGCTAATCAGCGTAGGAGAAAAACCTACATTCATTCTCTAGATAGTGATAATGGCCCTGTTACAGAGTTGAAGGACATGTTAGGAGTAGCTACTGATTTTTATAAGACTCTTTTTAAGAAAGAAGAACGACAGGGCGTTGCGCTGGCTGAAGATTTTTTCTCTGACGAAGAGAAAATTTCTGAATTAGATAATGAGTCTCTCCAGGCACCGTTCTCTGAGGAAGAAGTGAAAACTGCCATTTTTAGTTCGTATTCTGATGGCGCTCCAGGCCCAGATGGGTTTTCTTTTATTTTTTATCAGAAGTTTTGGCCTCTGATTAAAAAAGACCTTATGGCTCTCTTTTCTGATTTCCACAAAGGGGATTTGGACATCTATAGGCTTAACTTTGCAGTGTTGTCCCTAATTCCGAAAGAGGAAAATGCCACTTCAATTAAGAAGTTTAGACCAATTAGTCTTCTTAATTGTAGTTTTAAATTTTCACAAAGGTGCTAACGAACAGGCTAGCTAAATTCATGGATAAGCTAATCTCTAGTAATCAAACAGCTTTTATAAAAGGCAGATACATATTAGAAAGTGTAGTAACTGCCCATGAAGTCCTGCATTCGGTTCATTCCTCACACACCCCCGGTGTGGTTCTTAAACTGGATTATGAAAAAGCTTTTGATAAAGTAGATTTATACTTTCTTGAGGAGCTACTAGTTAAAAGAGGCTTCTGCCCTTTATGGGTTAGAATGATTAGACAAATCACTCATGGCGGCTCGGTTGGAGTTAAACTCAACGGAGTAGAAGGAAACTTCTTTACAACCGGCAAAGGGCTTAGGCAAGGAGATCCTCTATCTCCTTTGCTCTTTGATATGGTTGTCGACGTGCTCACTAGGATGCTATATAAAGCTGCTCATAATGGTTTGATTAGTGGTTTATGTTCTGATCTTTTCCCAGGAGGTGTCATCTGCCTGCAATATGCAGATGACACCATCCTCTTTGTAGAGGATGATGTAGAAAAAGCTAAAAACCTCAAAATAACTCTTTCATGCTTTGAAAAGGTTTAAGGAATGAGAATCAATTACGCTAAAAGTGAGTTGATTCCTCTAGGTTTAGATTCAGAGAAGATAGATGTTTTTACTGAGGTTTTTGGTTGTCTAGTAGGAGCTCTCCCTATTAAATACCTAGGTGTACCCTTAATTATGATAAACTTCGCAGAGAAGATATCCAACTGCTAATAGATAAAATTTTAAAGCGGATAGCGGGCTGGAGAGGTAAACTTCTTTCGTATGCAGCTAGACTTATCTTAATTAAAGCTTGTCTGGCTAGTATACCTGTCTATTTGATGTCGTTCTTTAAATTCCCTAAATGGGCCCTAGATATGATTAACTCCCAGATGGCGCATATGAACCGAACAAGAGACGAGTTGGACCCTCTCTTCTTTTCCCCTACTACAGGAAAAGGCGATCTTTTGGGTGAATCCCGTGCACATCGGTTCCTCGCCGGCGATCCGCGGGATCCCTCGCCTCCGGCGGCGGGAGGTCGGGGAATCCCCGGATCCAGGCTATGTGAATTAGGTGTGCGTGGGGTGTGTCGCCGGCGGCGTTGTGGTGGAGGTGACGGCGTTGGTGATGTTTGGTGGTGGTGGATCTCCCCTCCGTTGGCGCGGCTCTGTGAGCTTCGCCGCGGATCTGCCGCCAGGCCCTGCTCGCGGCTCTGCGGAGTCCTCGAGGGGGCGTTCCCCTTTGCCGGAGGCCGTCGCAGGCGGATCCGGCGACTGACGACTTGGAGCTCGCGATTTCTGAAGACCGAGGTGGTGCCGCCGGGCGTCGTGCGTGGTGGAGGTGTTCCGGCACCGAGGAGCGTCGACTCTCTGCCCACGGGGGGCCTCCCAGTCCAAGCCAATGGAGGTGGTGTGGCAGCGTTCGCCGGCGCAGCGTCGAGCATGGCGAAGACGACGCCAGAGTTCAAGAAGGACCTACTTGTTATTTCTTTGTTTTCTTGGGCTTCTCTGTAAGAGTCTCGGTTGGATGTACTTGTAACTCCCTCGCAAAAAAAAAACTCCCAGATGGCGCATTGTCTCTGGAATGATTTTGATGGACATAGAAAACTTCATCTAGCTAACTGGCACTTAGTGTGCATGAAAAAAGAGTTTGGGGTTTAGGTGTCCCCAACATTAGAGATGTAAACATGTGCCTGCTTGGCTCGTGGATTAAAAGATATTGTCATGAAAGGAAAACGATCTGGAAGGATCTGGTAAATAAAAAGTACCTAGGAAATTCGCCGAATATCCTTGCAGCTTCCCCTGCGGCGCCCTCGCAATTTTGGAAAGGTGTCATGTGGGCGTCGAAAGCAGTCAAAACAGGATATAGGTGGAGCGTAGGAGATGGTTCAAAAATTAGAGCTTGGGAGGACATCTGGTTCGGGTCCTCTCCTTTGGCGGTTCAGTTCTGGCCGTTGTACGAGATCTGCTACCAGCAAGCGGTAACGTTGGCTGAGATAGTAGAAAATGGTGTAGTCAAGCTTACTTTTAGGAGAGTTTTTACTCCTGCCATGATGGAGTCCTGGTACGAGCTAGAACAAATACTGCTTAGCATTCCTTTTACTAATTCTGAGGACGCTCTAATCTGGCAACATGAGAGTAAAGGGGTTTATTCAACAAGCTCTCTTTATAGTATTATTAATTTTAGAGGTGTGATCCCGGTATATATTCCTGCTGTGTGGTCCTTGCTGGTTCCCCCAAAAATTCAGATTTTTTTGTGGCTTATGTCACATAATAAACTGATGACAAGGGATAACCTGAAGAAGAGGAAAATAGAGAAACCAGTAGACTGTGTTTTCTGCACTCAGGAGGAAACGATCTCACACCTTTTTCATGAATGTGTGGTGGCTAAAGAAATTTGGAGGGTTTTTTCCGAATACTTTAACATCCCCCTAGGAACTGAATTACTTTCGATAAGCAGACTTTGGATTTCTCAATCTAAAAACTCTGCTTTGAATACTATTTGTGCCAGTGTACTGTGGTGCATCTGGAAAACTAGAAATGCAATGATATTTGACAATCGTCCGTGGCATGATACTAAACAGGTGCTTTGGATGATTCTCAAAACTATCAAGAGCTGGTCGATCCTTTCGAAGGACTCAGCTCTAACCAAGCTGGAAAAATCTCGCATGGAGCTTGCAATGGAGATAGCAAAGCCGCATCAACTTCAGTGGGGGTGAGCGACGTGCGCAGGGATTTCTCGCCGCCGAGACCTCCTCGCTCTGAAGGAAAATCGGCCTTTCTCAGCCCTGCTTCTACACTGGAGCTGCCACTGTCTCCAGAGCCGTCGCCGTTGAAGAAGCCCAAATCTTCAAGCTATGCGTCGCCGCTAGGACTTGCTGTGGAAGACTTCCTGGAGCTCATGGTGTAAATGGCTCCCTCTCTCAACCGTCACCCCTCCTGCGTGAGGTGTTCCTGGCGTGTATGGCTTGCCCTGCGTCATGTAGTTTCTCTCTTTTTAGTAAGCAGTACTCTGCTTGACTCTAGTTTATTCTGGATTTTGCTTTCCCTAAGGCACTGCGACATGTAAGAACTGGAACACTGAACTGGGTCTCAACCTGGTTTCATTGCATAAATGGAACCGGGGGGTTTCCGCCCCCTTTTATTCCAAAATATGCAATCCGCCTCTATGTAAAATGCGGCTTTGGGTGCATTCAACTGAAATCCAGGTGGGGAACCTCTCCCCCCCCCGGAGAACACTCTTACAAAATATTTTCTTATATTGTACTTCTATCCATTCAAATAAAAGAAGCTTTGTTGTGTGACAGTTTAATATGTATGGCAGTCATATTTCTATTCCTCCTCCAACAAATATGAGAGGCATATTAACAAGCTAAATGTATATATATTTTTTAACTTCTTCCTCAGATAAGCAAGGGAACTCAGGTATCAACTTTACATAGCGAAATTAATAATAAAACTACAGTACTAAGTACCATAATAGCTTAACAGCTTATTGGTGCTAAACTATGGCTGCTTCGCCGAAAATTCGTAGCAGCACCTGAGCAGCAGTGGACCGCATATCCCAGCCGGTTATCTATGAGGCAACGAATGGTGCGAGTTCACCCTGCTGCACCAATCTTTGACGTATTCCATGGAAGAAATCTCGGTATAGAAGGGCAAATACGCCAGGGATAGTCAACCGGCCTACAGTAACTGGGCGGGTGATTCACGAGCCCTAAACCCACGCGGAGGCTCTAAGAAAATATCTGGACAACTCCTACCACAATCCCCACGCCTACAAGAGGGGAAACAAAATATGCGATGTCAGTAGTTCAGATGAAGAACCCGGGGATTCAGTACAGCACAAGGCGTGGAGGCCAAGAAGAACTCACCCGACGCAGTCGGCCATAGCAACGTCGCAGGTTGCAGAACAACCTGCAGCCGCCATTGGCGTCGCTCCCTTTCTCCGCCCAAAGAGACGCAGATCAAACCTCACCCCTCTTCACTCGTGCCGGAGACCGTCAGTAGGATAGCGCTCGGCATACAACCCAGAAGTTATTGCTCACAGCTCCAGCTCGTACTGTTGCGGC
The DNA here is from genome assembly GCA_947311845.1 of Poa pratensis. Taxonomy (NCBI): domain Eukaryota; kingdom Viridiplantae; phylum Streptophyta; class Magnoliopsida; order Poales; family Poaceae; genus Poa; species Poa pratensis. The sequence goes on from CAMZMU010000105.1 coordinate 4,231,534, forward strand.
CTACACCATGAAAAAAAAAACAAATTAAAACATTCTTTATTCGGCACAGATATTGTGCATGCGACGACCCCGCGTCCCCCGTACGTACGGAAACGACCCGTATTTCATCAATTTCCACTGTATGTATTGGCCGAAATATCACTATCCACCCAATCGCCATGCAATCCTCAACGGCCACGATTCCCGGAGCAGTGATGCTCGGGTGCTGCAAATCCGTGTCCGTTTGGAATGCACTATATCTACCCAGATGACCAAGGTTCAACGAGTTATGTAGGCTTGGATTAACATTTGTTCAAAAGGTTTATTTTATTCAGAAAAAGTTACGTACGTACCGCCGCTAGGCTTCACAAATTGTGATAACCTCCATTTTCCGTCGGCACAAGCTACACCGACGGTTTTTATCTATGTCGACGGCCTGCTGACCTATGCCTACGGCGACGTATGCCGACCGAGCTGAGCCGACGGTGGCGGTCGGCTTAGTCTATGCCGACAGCTTAAAGGCATTTGCCGACGGCCAAAAGCCGTCGGGCGTAGAAGCTCAGTCCCATAGTGAGTGATCACAGTTCTTTACCAGAACAAGGAGTGACTTGCCAACTTTGAATGAAAACTATGTAGTGGTTTTAGCCAGTGTTTCTTATCCTCCATGTTGGGCCCGGCCGTACCCATAAGGCTCCTTTAAAAAGTGGCCAAGTCTAAGTTGTTTAAGCCACGTACCATCCTTCCCTACGTCATCCATGTAACACATCTGGCCAAGTCGGTACGTAGTGTACTCAAGAGAATGTGAATATACGCGATGACACGCATCAACACTGTCGCACTCAGACGATGACACCCAAAAGACAAAAGATCGAACGAGTAGTAGACCAAGTCAAGCACGAAATTAAGCCCCCCAAAGTGAAATTTAAAACGGTGATAAATATATATCCAATTTACGGTCCATTTGTATATTTGTAAGTCGTGTTGTGGGATCTTCATAACCAAACCTCAACTTCATATACTTTCATGACATTTTGAGGCGAAAAACACATTTGGAAAATATTATTCAACGGTTGCACTGACATGAGCGGAAACTCAATTCGATACACAGACCATGACAGATAGTATACACATTCCCCCGACCCCCGCGTCGCTCCGTATGTGGCGACTCGCGGGAACCCTAACCACGCCGCCGCCAGCCCCTCCCGCCTCCGCCCCCCTTCGCTGCCGCTGCCGCGGGTCGTCGCCACGGCGACGGCGGGCGCCCTCGCCACCACAAAGGTGAGCGGAAACTCAATTCGATACACAGACCATGACAGATAGTATACACATTCCCCCGACCCCCGCGTCGCTCCGTACGTGGCGACTCGCGGGAACCCTAACCACGCCGCCGCCAGCCCCTCCCGCCTCCGCCCCCCTTCGCTGCCGCTGCCGCGGGTCGTCGCCACGGCGACGGCGGGCGCCCTCGCCACCACAAAGGTGCTTGAGGGGATGCTCGCCATGAAGGCGTTCTGCGCACAGGCGCACCTCCGCCGCCATGGTCGCTAGGACCAGCGGCGCGCTCCGGGCGGCGGCGCTCGACGGTTTCCCACGGTGCGGGTGGTGTCGGGTGGCTGTTGTCCGCCAGTGCGGAGGCAAGCCTGGCGCCACCCCGCGGCGAGCTGCCATCGCGCATGTCGGCCAGATCTGGGCCATGCGGGCCCGGAAGCGGGTGGCGGCCCAGGCCTCACCGGCGTTCGTGGACGTCGCAGCGGTGGGGCTGCACCTGCTGGCGATGTAGAAGGAAAGGTAACGGCGGCGGGTGCTCCTAGTAGTCCCGATCTGGCCGTGCGAGCTCCGATCTGGGCCGAGCGGGCCATGATCCGGGTCATGCGGGCCTGACCGTCGCGAGCTCGATGACTTGCTGGCCGGCAGAGTAGGGGCTCCCCGGTCCTCTCCTTGCCTCCATTGATGTGCCAGGTTTGGTGCTGGTCGGATCTGGGCCTGGCGGGGGCCCTGGTCGTCCGGAGCTGTCGGAGCCCTGCTTTCTCGGGACCTCCGGTAGTTTGGCATCGCTGTGGGCAACGTCCTTGCTGGCTCACTAGGATTGGGTTCCGGAGCCGGCGCGTGCTCGCCAGGGTTGGCAGCATGTTCCGCGCTGCAGCTGTTCTCGCGGCTGTGGCTCTCCCTCCGACCTTGGTTGTCGCGCTCGGGCAGGTGTTGACGCGCTGGTGTTGGTGCGGCCGTTGTGGTGTCGCCGGTCTAGAGTCACTTGTGACGCCTGGATCTGGGTCTGGCCGGGCCTGACCAACCAGCTTTTGTGTTCAGTCTGCGGGTGATTCTAGTTGGGGCTAGATCTTAGTGCGTCTTGGGTCGGGGTTGCGGTAGTGATCTCTCCCATGTCCGCTCTGCATCCTCGCGACGGCGACCAGATTTATTATCCGGATGGATCTCGGCGAAAGCTGTGCATGGCTCTGGCTAGTGCCAGGGACGACGTTACCTCCGGGTGTCGCTCCCTTGTTGAAGGCGTCCCGATGTTGATCCTCCGGTCTGAATTGATGGACTCCGTCCCTCCACCTCAATCTGCTCCTCCTGGTGACCTCGCTTCGGGAGAGCTTCTCTTGTAGTGTCTTGTGGATCACCCTTTGTGCTCTCTCTCGTGTCGCAACCCTCTCGTAACATCAGCCTGGCTACTTTTACACGGTCGTGCTTCGGTTGCTGGCGGCCTTCCTAGCGCCTTGGGGGCTCTGTTAGGACGGCGTCAGGCCATATCCGCTGCCGGTGTTCTTATCACAACGCCAGTGGAGCGATGTTGTGTTTTTTATCTGGTCCTGGACCGAGCCCTAGGGGTGGTGGATTGGGGCCTGGGTGAAAGCTCTGCAGGACCTCGGTCTCTGTCGACGACGTTGACGCGTTCTCCCACCATGCACCTTCTTGGAGGCGTCGCCGCAAGACCCCCCCTCCTTTGGATCCTCAAGCTCTGCCAGGCTGCTGGCCCGGCGTTGAGTGCCCCCCTTGGGCGGCAGTGAAGATGCGGTGGAGGTTTGTTGGCGTCGGCATGGTCGTGGTCGCTCCGGTGCAACAGAAGACAAGGCTCCATCAACCTCCTTCAAGCTAGCGCTCGGCGTGGCGTTTTTTTTGTTGTCTTCTGTTGTTGGTTTCGGTGTGCGTTTTGCGCGTGTATGTTGTAACTCTTGATGTTAGCTGGTTGTTGGTTTCGTTAATTCAAAACCGGGTTCTTCTCGAGCCTTCCGTCTAAATACACAGACCATATCCCCCTGCCAACAGAACATATGCCTCTGCCAGCAGAAAAAATATTCTGAGATGTTAAAACTCACGGAGAAAAATCTGACACGTACATCTTGATATTCTATATGATTGTGTAAAATATATTAAAAAATGTATCATGAAAACATTTTTAGCACAAAATATCGGTTTTTCGTTAAACATCATTTTGAGCACATAGAAAGTTGAAATGTACGATCGAATTTGTCAAACATTTCAAAATGCATTCAAAATACGTTTTACAGACAGGTAGTTTGCTCCCGGTGCCAAAGGCCCATCTCTGTCACTCTCGCACACTCAGTATCACACGAGATGACACGCAGCACACAAAAGTTCAACGGAGCAGAAGCAGGCAAAGTCAAGCACGAGAAATGAAGCCCGCGACGCGGTCCAACATCTCGCTAATTTTTTTTTAATAATATATTTATTTAATTAAATTTGAAAAATATAACGGAAAACTACGAAATTACAGGAATAATACGGCCTCGGCTAGATTTAGGCCGACAGGACCTCGTCGGCCAGAGTTGGGCCGAAAAGCACTCGTCGGCTTAACTCCAGCCGACTGTTTTGCATGGCGGGCCACGCCTGCGGCTGACAGGTCTTTCGGCGTGACGTGGCCTCCCGTCGGCCCAAGCCTGGCCGACCGGCCCTTATCGGCCAAAGCCTGGCCGACAGGGTGCTGAATAAGACTCGGCCGAGCCTTCTTCTTCCTCGCGTTCTTCTTCTTCCTTTCTTCCTTTCTTTCTCACACCAGCTCCCTGCTGCCCGATCTGTCAATCCAACCAACAATTCTTCCTGCATGTAGTGTTAGAGAGTTTAGACAGCTCAGATATACATTGGGTTAGGATTTTGTGCAATTTCGTGTTGTTTGGTTAGAGCAATGGTGTAGTTTAGGTGGAGGTGGTGGTGGTGGAGGGTGGTGGTGGTGGTGCAGCGTGGTGGTGGAGTGTGGTGGTGGTGGTGCAGCGGCGGCGGTGGTGACGGAGATTTCCAGGCCCATCATAACATGCGCCAAAAAGCATTTTCATCCAACCAAAATGAGGGATCTCTTTGTTCACAAACTGTCCATCGGCAGGCCAGTGCTGGACATTCACAAAATCAGGGGAAAAAAGTTAGTACGATAACACTAGATTCTAACATAATATAAATTCGGTACTCACTTACCTTCACGTGAAATGCATAGGCCTCCGGCGAAAAATTGATTATCTTTGACTTCGGTGTCATAGGCATGTCCCTAAGCCCCGCCTCAATAGCTTTTAGCTCATTAATTCTCTGCCACTTCCACCGCCACCCATCAATTTCATCCCTAATTTCTTCAGGGGTCATCTGGATTTTGGTTTTTTTTTGCTATAATTTCTCCCACCTCACGAATGTTGCCCCACTCACTAACTAGCTCTCTATAACAGCTCTTGGGCCTACCCTCCCTAATACTACCTTCAGTCCATATTGCGGCGTGATACAAAACACACCACGACCTATGCTCCGAACTAGGACCCGAACTACCAGACATCGTTCCTATCCGACTGAGGAAATAACCACGCACCACACCCCTCCTCCATCACCAAATCTATTGGGGTATATATATAGGCTCACCCAGGAGAAGAAGAGCGGGAGAAAAATGGCGGGAGAAAAAAAGCGGGAGGTAAATGGCGGGAAAAAAAAGGCGCGAGAACTATGGCGGGTGAATTAGGGCGGGAGAAATATGGCGGGACAAGAAGGGCGGAAAAAATACCGGGAGCGACAAACGGGAGGGAGAGAAGAAGGCGGGAAAAATAAGGCGCGAACGGGCGTCGCCGGGAAGGCTGGTGCGAAAAATGCGGGCTAACACTGGTCGGCTGGGCCAGAGCCGACGGGACCTAGTCGGCCCAGCCATGGCCGACAGGGTCTAATCGGCTTAGCCCTGGCCGATTAGGTCCTCTGACACGCGCGGCGTCGACCGACTACCTAATCGGCCCAGCCCAGGCCGACAGGCCCTTATCGGCCCAGTCCTGGCCGAAGGTGTATTATTTTTGGAATTTCGTGGTTTTCTGTAATATTTTTCGAATTTCATTAAAAAAATGTATTATTAAAAAAAAATTAGCCAACATCTCGGCGGCCGCCTCCGTCCCCGGCCGCAGGAGGTGGAACACGTGGTCCTGCCCCGGCGTGTCCACGAGCTCGGCCTCCCCGCGCCACCCGCTCGCCTGCAGCGCCGCGTAGTACGCCCGCCCCTTCACCGCCAGGAAGTCGTCCCCGGCAACGGCCACCATGATCCTCCTGCACGGCAGCGTGGCGAGCCGCGGCGCGGCACCGGCGCACGTCGGGCACAGCCTCGGGTCGTCCACCTCTGCGTCCGGTCGCGCGCACATGAACCGCCACTCGCGGCGGATCCTGACCTCCAGCTCCCGCGTCATGGATTTCGACGGGTCCCAGAAGTAGGGGTGGACCAACATCACGCCGGTGATCACCGCGCTCGGCGGCCCTTCGACGGCGGCGCGCAGGGCGACGTTGTGCGCGATGTTTGCGCCCGCGCTGTCGCCGGCGAGGAACACGCGGGCCGCGTCCCCGTGCGCCGCGAGCCACGGCTCGGGACCCGCGGGGCTGCAGCCGGCGACCGCCCACGCGAGCGCCGCCCAGGAGTCGTAGGCCGCGGGGAGCGGGTGCTCCGGCACGCGGCGGTACTCGACGGACACCGCGAGTGCGCCGGCACGGGCGGCGAGCGCGTTGAGGTAGCGGTGGTACGTCGGGGACGCCGCCGACTCGACCATGAAGCCGCCGCCATGGAAGTACACGAGGACGGGCAGCTTCTTGGCGCCAGCCGCGGCCGGCGGGAGGTAGAGGTGGACGGAGAGGCCGGTGGCCGGGTCGACGGTGACGTCCTTGGATTGCACGCCCGTGGTGCCGTCGAGGGACGCCGGCACGGTGTCGGTGCCGAGCAGGCGCTCGATGCTGCCGTTCCTGTAGACGCGGATGAATGGGAGGAGCTCAGTCTCGACCTTGCCGGGGCAGGCGGCGTCGCTGGAGGCCATGGCGATGGGTGTTCGCTGTGAAATCAAGCTGTGGATCTGGAGCGCGGTGCAGGACAAGTGAAGTAGCAGCAGAAGTAGAAGACGGGGCATTTAACTGAATAAGTTCCAAGTTTGTTATCCAAGCTGTCAGCGGGGATCGCGTGGAACGTCTACAGTGAACTCACGAGCAGCAGCCAGTTTTCGATGGTGATAACTGAACCGAAGAGGAGATGGGGAACAAGTAAGGTGGTTCGAACTAGCAGGATGGGGACGCCTGGAACAGGAAGAAGCACACGTGTTGCTTGATCGGGTAGTCTGCGTGCGGTTGTTTCCGCTGGTTCATCAACATTTTTCTGTCTGCACCAGGGATTAAGATTGGGTTCGTAAGCTCAATCATTCATGGGTTCCATGGTACTTCAAACCCTTATAGAAAAATGCTATTGAGCAGATACCATGTGGTTCGATTTTGGGTATCATTTGAAATTACTTTTTTATCATCAACAACAATGGGTAAAAAGGAACAAATCAACTTCTATGTTGCATGACATTGCTTTCTCGAGCAGTAAATGATTTTGACCTACATCAAGAAATCCCTCAAAGAATTGTCGTACCAACCAAGTTTTGTTGCTTATTGAGAACCTTGCACTCTACGGTTTTCTTATTTCTTTCGCGACATACCATCCGCTTGAATTCAAGGGAAGCAAAGTGTTGAAGTGTATAAGTGGATTGTCTAGTCTTTTTCATCAGATCGGTCTTTTGAAATAGTAGTCAGCGCATGAAACTTGACATGGTATCAGAGTCAAGATCTCGAGTTCGAGTCATGTGTGGTGCATGTGTTGACTTGTTTTTCCTTCCCCGGCACACGTAAGAGGGGTGTTGAAGTGTATAAATGGATTGTCTAGCCCTTACTATCAGATCGGTCTCTTAAAATATTAGTCAGCACATGAAGCTTGACACAAAGTACCTTATAATACAGATATTTGGAGGTAAAATTCTAGGTGTCATAACAACTATTTGATACAATAAGAGTGTCTTACAACACTGATTTTGCACTTGGAATGCCTACACCCTTTCCACTTCACAACCAAGCAACAGGCAGGGACAATGTTAAAAGACATAGTACAACTACAAGTGAACTCTATAGGATATCACCAAGAAGAACTTGATGTCTTCTCCCACTTTACAAGTTTAAAAAGGAAAGAACTTCCGAAATTCGTCAATTATGCAAGCTACCTAAAATGAAGTAATAACCAAGGGAAAACGATGATTCGGTGTCATTTTCTGAACTGACATCAAAGCAAGATACAAAAGACCCAGACTGGAGTTTCAGTAGTCATTCAGTATGCAGAGAAGACAAGCAGGTAATATCTGTTTCAACCACCACCCTTGATGCTTATGTTCATACGTATATGTTAGGTGAGTGGCATCCATCCATACTCTGATGGACTGTAAACCCCCACATGTTACATTCAAGAGCTCCAGGTTGAGCCCTCTTGGCCTGATCTATACAAGTTTGACAGCAATCAGCAGCATTTTCTTTATACTGTACAAGTTTGACAGCAATCAGCATCGATCCCAATGAAACTGCAGCCCGGGAAGTGCGCGGCCACGCACGAGCTTGTTGTTCCGTCTGTCTTGGTTAGTAAAGCTCATTCATGTGTTCCAGAGTCTCCATATGCGCTGCAAAAACAGCTCAGACACGACCTCCACTGCAAAACAGCTCATTAACAAAGTCAACCAAGTTCTTACAGGATTAAGACCCAAAAGGCTTAAAAATTTGGACTCGCTGTAACTCTCCCTCCTTCCTTTCTATTGCAAGTAACACGCAAAGCTTCTACGTGTTCGCAAAAAAAAAATTTGGGGCGCCAGCCGAAATTATTTGGAGCACGCTGCTTGCAAACAAAACTTGGTATCATTTGAAATTACTTCTTCATTGTCAATAATGGAGCTTTAGTGATCTCCTTTAAAAGAATATCAAAAATCAAATTTACAAGTTTTAAAAATCCGAAGAAACAAATTTGCATGTTGTCATTGATATATCCCACTCCCACAAACGTGTAAAATCTCAATTTGAACTACTTTATATTCGAAGCTATATAAAAATGACAAATGTGTGAATCTTATTATCCACACTTTTAAATCTCCAAATTATACAAGATTTTGATATTTTTGTGTAGCACATAACACAAAGAATTTTGCATTGTGATTGCATGCTTGTGAGATGCCTTATTGACTACATCCAGATTTTCTTCAAAAAAAAAAAATTTAAACTTGTAAATATAGTTTTATTTTAAAAAAATAAAAGTGATCACTAGAGATTGGGAGGTAAAGTGACTTTTCGACAAATCAACTTTTATGTTGCATAACAGTGTTTTCTCCGACACTAAATGAATTTGTGCTACATCAGGAATTCATCAAAGAATTGTCGTCGCTATCCACCATTGTAGCTTATTGAGAACCTTGCCCTACAAGTTTTTTCATATTTTTTTCACAAGAAACCGAAGCAACGTAAAAATTATTTGCATATTGTGAAGAGGATCAAATCACACAGAGTTCTAGCTCCAAATACTCGTATTATAAGGTGATCAACTATTCCCTCCATCCATAAAAGGATGTCTCAACTTTGTCTAAATTTGCATGTATCATACATGCAAATTTAGACAAAGTTGAGACATCATACATGCAAATTTAGACAAAGTTGAGACATCCTTTTATGGACACAGGGGGTACATTTGATACAATAACAGTGTATTACAACCCTGATTTTGCACTTGCAATGTCTACCATTTCCACTTGACAACCAAGTTACAAGCAGGGACAATGTTTCAAGATATACATGGCCAACATGGGAACTCTACAGGATACCACCACGAAGAACTTTGTCTTCTCACACTTTAAAAGTTTTAAAAGAAAAGAACTTCCTAAATTCGAATCACTTACGCAAGCAACTTACAATGAAGTACTAGACCAGGAAACAGGATGATTTGCTGCCATTTTCTGAACTAACATCAACCAAGATACAAAAGACTGAGACTCGAGTTTCAGTAGTTGAATGTATGCAGAGATGACAAGCAGGTAATACCTGTAACCAGCACTGTTGACGCTGATGCTCATATTTGTCAGGTGAGGGGAATCCATACTCCGATCGGCAGAAAACCCATGTTGCATTTAAGAGCTCCGGGTTAGGCCCTCTTGGCCTGATCTATGGAAGTTTGACAGCAATCAGCATCATTTTTCTTTATGGTGCAGTAAGCCCCATCTAACAGCACCAACAACATAATCAGAATGTAGGCCATCAACTCAGCATTGCGCTCAGGGGCAACCGCTCATATATTTCTCAGAATAGTTTTTCAACCATTCCAAAGGAAAAGATATCCAATTTGTCACCGGTCATCTCCAAAACTAAACAACTCAATAAACGCTACACAAATCAATTTAACTCATATTTGATTCTACATTTGTTTGCGGCAATCTTCTGCCGTGTGTGCATCATCATAGCTGTGGCATCTCGTTCTTCGAGCCCATCAACACGCAACTCAGATTATTATTGAGTAATGTAAAATTGTTCCATCCAATCGCAAGTAGGTAAGCAAACAATTCCTCGTTAGTTCGATACAAGCCGGCAGCCGCGTTCCGGCATTCCCACAAACACATGGCGTGCACGGTCATAGTTCAGCAAACAAACAAAGATTACAGAAGTAAACAGGGAAATCAGTAAACAAGAGCGCGGGGACGATCTGGGCGGAGAGCGAGATAGTGGTCGTCTTTGGCGGCGGCGGCGGTGGGGGTGGGAGGGTGAGCGGCGAAGATGCGGCGGAGGTGGGAGGCGAGCACGCCGGACGCGTCGGCGGCGGCCTCGCGGTGGAGCGCGTCCTGGAGCTCGCGCATGCGGAGGGAGGTGTGCTCCTGCTCGAGGCTGAGCTCGGCGGCGTCGTGTGCGAGGTCGCGGACGCGGTGCTTCTGGCTCAGGGACTTTTAATTACATTTTTTATTTTTTAAACTAGACGAGATCATTGAAACTCGAGTGCACCAAATCTCCACTCTTACAAACCACACATATTTAGTACGATCAACAACGACTTTAGATACTGCTATATTGGCCCCACGATTCGAACACCTGTGAGACAGAGTGAGTGGAGACATCTCAGATGGTAAACGGATCTGGGACCATCGCGCACGTCATGGCCGTGCGCGCGGGCGAGCACCCCGGCGGCGGCCTCGGGATCTGCATCAGGGGCGTCCTCATCGTGCACCCGTACTTCGGCGGCGCGGCGGACATCGGCAGGGAGGGCACGACGATGAAGGCGGAGAAGGCCAAGGCGGACGCGTTCTGGCGGTACCTGTACCCGGGCACGCAGGGGCTCGACGACCCGCTGTCCAACCCGTTCTCGGAGGCGGCCGGCGGCAGCGCGGCGCGCATCGCGGGGGAGCGCGTGCTCGTCTGCGTCGCCGAGAAGGACGACCTCCGGGACAGGGGCGTCTGGTACTACGAGAGCCTGAAGGCGAGCGGCTACGGCGGCGAGGTGGAGCTGCTGGAGTCCATGGGCGAGGGGCACGTCTTCTACTGCATGAACCCGCTGTGCGAGAAAGCGGTCGAGATGCAGGAGCGCGTCCTCAGCTTCCTCCGCAAGTGAGACCCTGCGAGGGAAAGGGATTATGGTTTCCGCCATCGAATAAGTTGAATCCCAATGGTGTGCCTAAGTTTTAGCCTGCAATTTGTTCGTCAGTTCTTTGTGTCGTTGATGCAATGTTTACCTTCCTGAAGAACCAGAACACCCTGGAGCAATTCTTGCTCAGCTCCCGGGCTTTGTAATCTCCTATGTACGGAGTACTTTGCTTTTGAGGCACTTCGGTGCCCTTCCTCGTTCAAATAAAGAAGAAGAACACCCTGGTGGTGCAGAGAGCTGCTAATTTTTTTTAAATAATACACGAAATTTATTTAATTCTGGAAATATTATGCATTTTTTTTTCAAAAATATTATCCAATCAGGCTCGTGGAAGCCGATAGGGCCTACTCGTCCTTGCCATAGACGACTAGGCCCACTCGTCCACGCGTAAGCTGAGTAGTGGATGGGCCACGTCGCTGGGAGGCCTGTCGTATTCGCCCACGATGACATGACGGGCCCAGTCGGCTTCGCCGAAGACGACAACGCGGTGCAGACGATCGAGCGCATGGGCGTCCTTCTCTTCTCTTTCCTTCTTTCTTCTTCCTTGCCCGTGCGTGTTCTTCCTTTCCTCTCTCCACTCTCCACACAAACCGAATTAAACCAGCGATTTAGACCAATAATCTTCACGTTTGCCACCGTTAATCGGTGCTAGAAGGTTGAGGGAGGCTAGGGGAACTCCGATCTCCTGATGGGATAGCTCATGGTGGTGGTGGTGATGGTTGGCAGGTGGTTGTGGCGGTGATGGTGGTGGTGGTGCTGGAGGGCTGCATGGTGGTGGTGGTGCTGGAGGGCTGCATTGTGGTGGTGCTGCTCGTGTTGGTGCGCCGTTGATTCGAGACCGCCGGACGTCGTCGCCTCTCACGTTTCTAGGGTATGATTCGATTTATCAAAATTGTAGTGCTATATCCGTTACATGTATGAACATGTGTTGTTAAAAAATAGTTTGTGACGGTAGTAAATATTGTAGCTATATTTGTAGGTTAATTTGAAAAAATGTAGCTATATTTTTTAGGAGTTTATTTATGCGGAATAATATTAACGATGGTCAATATTTATTTATGTCAGCGGAGATGTCTGATTTAGTGAAGATCAGATTTTTCTATGGTCCTGGTAGAGTCCAAATGTGTGATACGGGAGCTGATCTGAGTGAGTTTGACTATATAGATGTCGACCTGCCAGCTCCAGAAACATGGTCTCTAAGTCAGGTAAAAGATTGGTTGGCGGGAAGTTTAAGACTTGATAGTCAGGCACAGACCGCCAGTGTTCATGCTTGGTGGAGCCATTCAAGGACAAATATTTACTTCGTTTTGAGACCACTAGAGTGTGATTCTGATTGGGTGCGATGGATTAAAGGCTGCGCAAAAAAGAATTGCTCTCCTTGTACCCTAGTTCTTCCCGCCTTGAACGAGCTCAGTGTCCCTGAGGACGAGTTTAGTGCCCATGAAGGTGAGGGTGCTTATGATCCTGGCCAGGGAAATGAAGAGATGAACATATCTATGTCAAATTATGGGTCTGATTTTGGTGGTGGTGGTTACGAGTCGGAGCAGAGCAGTCAAGTATAAGGAGGGGACACTGAGGTATATGACAGTGCGGAGGCGGATGGCGACGACGTACACGGGCACATGCAGAACGAGATGGAAGATGAAGATACAGATGGCTATAGTGCTCAAGGCGATGATTCCGATGAGTCAGACGGGGAAGAGAACGCAGATGAGGTACCTAATCCTGCAGCATGGAATCAGGACCACCCTTCGGCGATGACCGTAAACGATGGTCATGATTCGGCATGGCAATATCATGAGAACAACATTGCGAAGGGTGCTTTGTATACAGACAAGCAAGCTTTGAGGGATGCAGTCATTAAATGGGCATTGTCCACCCACAGGGTTATGAAAACTACCGTGTCAAGTAAAAAATATTTGACAATGGAATGCGAGACAATAAATTGTCCCGGCAGGGTGCATGGACATCTCCAAAAGAATGGCTATAGTTGGAGGATAAGTGACTTCGTACCTCACTCATGTCAAATTGATAATATCCCTCACTCATGACTCCTTCGTATATGTTGCCTTCTTCTTCTGCCACCTAGCATGCATCGTGAGAAGTTCTTCCCGTATTTCTCTCCAAGACCTCGATGGCCACCCATGCCTACTTAGCTTCGCTGATAGCTCACGAAGATGAGGTGGATAAGTAACAATATTCTCGAATGACACTTCCTTATTATCTACCTTGAACTCGGCCGTAAACTTCAAAAGGAGTGCCGACATTCCTAGCTGGAAACTACGATCTGAAGGAAAGCTCGACATGTTCGAGTGAGTGGACTAGAATGCTTACCAACCTCAGTGAGAAGGGATGCTTATAGGCCGAGAAGACAAGAATTGGTGGGAGAAACAGGCGGGAAATAGGATGGCGGGAAAAAAAGGCGGGAAATAGGATGGCGGGGAAAAATGGTGTGAACGAATATTGACGGGAGATAGGATGGCGGGAATGCATTTCGCGGGACAAACGATGGATGGAAAAAAAATTGTGGCAAGAAAATCCACGGTGGCAGCAAAGAAAAAAAAGGTGGCAAGAAAATCCACGGTGTTAGCAAAGAAAAAAAAAGGTGGCAAAGACGGAGGAAAAAACTCCATGCACTAGTCGTCTTCGCCAAAGACGACTAGGGCTTGTCGTCTCTGCCAACGATGACAACTGCAGGGTGTTGAGGACGACAGGCCTGTCGTCTTCGCCATGGACTGTGTAAGTGCGTTTTGGCCGGAGGAAAAAAATCCATGCACTAGTCGTCTTCGCCAAAGACGACTAGGGCTTGTCGTCTCTGCCAACGATGACAACTGCAGGGTGTTGAGGACGACAGGCCTGTCGTCTTCGCCATGGACGATAAGCCTCTAGTCGGTTTCAGCGAGGACGACTGGGCCCTGTCGTCTTCAGCGAGAACGACTGGCTAATATTTTTGAAAAAAAATAAAACAGCGTATTATTTTCAGAATTAAATAAACTTCGTATATTATTTATAAAAAATTAGCCAGAGAGCTACGGGGGTTTGTTGACCAATTTTTCTCTACTTGATCCATTTCTGGTTTTTTCTTTGATCGTGCAAAAAGGTTGGTCGTGTGCATCATTGATCTTTGATGTGTAGGCCGAAAGCAATAAAGCAATCCATTATTTTATTAGGGGAAAGGGATGTATATCATTGTTTGCTCTGCTCATAACTAGGGATCTAAGTGGATAGAAAAGCCTGCAACAAATCCACTTTCAAACCCGTTTAAAAGAATAAATAATGGTTTAAAGGAATATGACGGATAAATATATATCCAATTCCGAAATGACATCTACAAACATTTTTTTAGATAAAGATCTAGAAACATATATATAATTTGAAATTTTATTTCTATTATTTGAATCCATTTTTTAACAAAAAGGGTAAGCTAATTTGGCATAGTTAGTGAGTGGTCGAGTTCGTCCGATAAATAGCATATCATTAGCATAGTTAGTAGTTAGTGAGTGGTCGAGTTCGTCCGATAAATAGCATATCATTTACATAGTCATTGTATCGACTATGAAGTATATCATTGTTAGTCTACTAGGCTATTAAACAATTATATTTGGTTGTATAGTTAGCCGATGTACATACGCGTGCAACTATTCGATTAATTTTATTTCCGTCTAAGTCCGCTCCATTTACATGGACACCCGATCTCACATATCCGCCTCTGAATCCGAACCTAGTTATTATCCACTCCTGTCCAAATCTGACGAAAAAATATAGTACTCCCTCCGTCCCAAAATAAGTGTCTTAAATTTGTACAAAAGTGAATGTACATATACATGTATCATGTCTACATGCACCCACTTTTTGACAAATCTAAGACAGTTATTATTGGACGGAGGGAGTAATAAAGATAACGGCAAATTTCGATTTGATCCGATCTATTTACAGCCTATTAATAATGGACGCGCATACTATCTTACAAGGCCCCGAAACTGGTCATTCGGCCTTAGTAGCGCTCCGCGGCCCGAAAACAAAGCGGCAGAGATGCAAAACACACCAACGTATCTTCTACGTACTTTGTCTAGTACTCCTTTCAGCTCCGCGTCTCCGCGGCCACACAACGCCGCCGCGAAAGCAAGCACCAACGAGGATGGCAGACACCACCGGCACCGGTGGATGGGTGCCGGGAGGCCGCCAGACGATAAGCCTGAGACAGAAGCACCGCGTCCGCGACCAAATGATCTCAGGAGGAGCTCCTGAATCTTGAATCTGTAGGAAAAAAAAGAATCTGTAGGCATAGCCCCTGCCACTGACGGCACTCCTCCCTAATTCTTATTATGCGAGAGAGGCTTCTCATTTTCATGCTCTTTCGTCCGGCCACACCCTTTCTCATGTTATGTCTGCCGGCGTCTGCCTAGAGTGCCGAGTATCCGGCGATGCCAAGTGAACGCACAACGAGTATCCGAATAGGGTGATATACTTACTGAACATCAACAACATTTTCATTTGCCTCGTGCTGCACCAAGGGGATGTCATCGCCAAAGAGTAGTTCGACATTTTTGTGCTTTGCATAACTATCTAATTCGGGCATGCATATGCTTATATGCATAAAGCTATCCCCAAAATGAAGCTATCCCGAGAGTAGCATTCAACCACATAGCACTGCTAGCTTTTAGCTAATGGAATCATTCCGTCACTCTAACAAAGTTCCGACCTAAACCATAATGGAATCATTCCGTCACTCTAACAAAGTTCCGACCTAAACCAATACACCACCATTATTCTGCATATATCTTTATCCCCGCGTGGTCTCACTCATATCCGCGTGTGCAGATAAAATATCTTTCAATTTCGAACTCGTCCCTGACCCGTCTCATCCTTCCCCTGCTACAATAAAGGCGACCGCGAAGGCGACTCCCGGCGATCTCGGGGTTCCCTCTCCCTCCGCCGGTTGCTCTGGTGGCGGGAGGGTGGGGGAACCCTAGATCTGGTGTCTGGTGTATATAGGGTGGCGTCTAGGTGCTCCGGCCGCCGGCGTTGAGGAGGGCGTGGCGGTGCTGGAGGTGGTGTTTTGGAGCTGCGGTTCCTGTCCTTCTCTGCCCTAGGCGAGGAGCCGCGGCGTGTTTTGTCTCGCGGATCTCTGGATCCGTCGAATTGATCTGTTCCCCTCGTGCTCGTCGCGGCGGCGCCGGCGAGTGCTTTTCATGGGGTCCCTGTCCTCCGTCCCTACTGTCGCGGCGTCGCCGCAGGAGAAGACGGCGACGTGGGATTGTGAGGTAAGTTCTGGAGATTGCGGTGGTGTCTGCTGGCCTCCGGCGCAGGGTTGCCGGAGTTTGCGTGGCGGATTGGAGGAGTTGGTGGTTTGGCCGTGCTCTTTCAGTGAGTCAGATCTCGTCGCTGTGCTTCGGGTGGATCTTGCGGCCGCCTACATGAGTGGAGCTACGCCTCTGTGGGTACCCCGGACTAGCCGTCCGAAATACCCGATTATGCATAACACAATGATCCCGTGATCAGTCTGTCGTTGCACATAATCCGAACTGAATACCAAAGTTTACATCCATTACCGTACCGAAGAAAAGTCTTACATAAATGGTCACACATACCAAGTCTTACATAGGTGCCTTCATGGGCCAAATCAAAATAAAACAGCGGAAGCTAAGGCGTAGTAGACCACAACTTCTAACAACGACCCGACATGCAGCTGACTGATGGAGATCCTTAGTTCACATAGAAGTCACCATACTCCTACTCGGCGCAGTGCTCCTCGTAGTCTGGCTAGGACAATAGCTAGGGACGAAACCAATATGAGTACATTTGAATGTACTCGCAAACTACCCCAACATGAGTATGCACTAGTTTATTTTAATTTCAAACTTTTATTTTCTTAAAACATCTCTATATCTTTATTGAAAAAGTTAAGAAGAATTTTGTAACTATCTTTGAATAAAATCATTATTTTATCTGTTTCTCCAAAACTCCTCCTTTTTCCGACCATAGTCCACCATGGTCCACTTTCCATCAACAACCTCATACCGATCCGTAGGTATAGGTACAACATTCTCCACTTCATTTTCCTTTTTAAAACTCAACTCCTTTCAAAACTTGCACATAGTCTTAGGACAGCCTCCCAATTGTCCATATCCGAGGACTCGGCTATTCGAATAGTTTTAACCCTCTGCAGAGTTAGCACGCTTTTAGCCCACATCCATCCGGTAACTCATCGTGTCAGCCACGTCCCGCCATACAAGGTGTATGCGAAGTTGAGCCACCGGCCATAGTCTGTCCTTTGCTCATGCTAGTATAGGATCCTGCCCCTATGACACCTTCTATCGACACCCAGTCCGGTTTCCCGTCAGAAACCCTAAGTGTGAGGACTCATAGGTTTTTTCCGGCGGTTTATGGTGGAACCTTCTATCCTCCACACCAATCGGTGAGGACCCGGGTCAGGGGGTAGGTCCTCGGACCATCCCCTCATGCATAACGGAGTCATCTCCGTCAATGTGGTATCCCATACTAATAAGAGCAAATTATATGACTAAGCCTTTTCCCATATATGGTAAATGTGGTCGCACATGGCAAGATTGGTCGTCATAGTACTAGGACACTGTGCATTTTTCATAAACCTCACCATTTTCCATTTCTCCACTTCCACACCGACATCTCGGCATTTCACATCCACACAAGTATTTCCAAAGGAGTTTTGAATAAACAACATTGTTTCCCATCCTGTAGTTTTATATAAACTACCTTATTTTTCTACATAGGGTGGCAAAATAATATCTATATACTTTTGGAAAAGGTTTTGTAAATCAGTGCCTTAAGAGTAAATCATTTGATCAAAGTAGATGCATATATATTTAGGTGCAAGCTCAGGGAGTAGCTTGCCTTGCTCGGCAAAGTGACCTTGGTCTTGATCTTTAGGTTCAACAAATTCCCCCTCCTCGATAACTCCAGCAACGTTCTCGTCTAATCGATAAACAAACAAATACAAGCAATCACTAAACTACTCAAGCAAACATCACAACATTACAATCCTATGTAATATTTAATGAGAGTAAAATTGTGCATAAGTAAGAGGATTGGAGATAAGCAGTTTTTGAAAATACTTCACTCCTTTCTTTTAGAAATTAATCTTTTTGTAACATTTGTCTAACGACCATGCTGACTAAGGTTTCCTAAAGTCAGGATGGCTCTGATACCAGCTCTGTGGGGACCCCGGACTAGCCGTCCGAAATACCCGATTATGCATAACACAACGATCCCGTGATCAGTCTGTCGTTGCACATAATCCGAACTGAATACCAAAGTTTACATCCATTACAGTACCGAATTAAAGTCTTACATAAATGGTCATTTAGACCAAGTCTTACATAGGTGCCTTCATGGGCCAAACCAAAAATAATCAGCGGAAGCTAAAGCGTAGTAGACCACATCTTCTAACAATAACCCGACAGGCAGCTGACTGATGGAGATCCTTAGTTCGCATAAAAGTCGCCATACTCCTCCTCAACGCATTGCTCCTCGTAGTCTGGCTAGGACAATAACCAGGGACGAAACCAATATGAGTACATTTGATTGTACTCGCAAACTAACCCAACATGAGTATGCACTTGTTTTATTTTAATTTCAAACTTTTATTTTCTTAAAACATCTCTATATCTTTATTAAAAAGGTAAGAAGAATTTTAGGACTATCTTTGAGTAAAATCACCACTTTGTCTGTTTCTCCAAAACTCCTCCTTTTCCGGCCCTAGTCCGTCATGGTCCACTTTCTTTCAACAACCTCATACCGATCCGTTGGTATAGGTGTAAAAAACATTCTCCACTTCATTTTTCTTTTAAAAATCAACTCTTTTATAAAACTTGCACATAGTCTTAGGACAGCCTCCCAACTGTCCATATCCGAGGACTCGGCTATTCGAATAGTTTTAACCCTCTGCAGAGGTAGCACGCTTTTAGCCCACATCCATCCGGTAACTCATCGTGTCAGCCACGTCCCGCCATACAAGGTGCATGCCAAGTTGAGCCACCGACCATACCCTCTCATTTTCTCATGCTAGTATAGGATCCTTCCCATATGACACTTTCCATCGACACTCAGTCCACTTTCCCGTCAGAAACCCAAAGTGTGAGGACTCATAGTTTTGTCCGGCGGTTTATGGTGGAACCTTCTATCCTCCCCACCAACTTGTGTGAGGACCCGGGTCAGGGGTAGGTCATCGAACCATCCCCTCATGCATAACGGAGTCATCTCCGTCGATGAGGTATCCCATACTAATAAGAGCAAACTACATGACTAAGCCTTTTCCCATATATGGTAAATGTGGTCGCACAGGGTAAGATTGGTCGTCATAGTACTAGGACACTGTGCATTTTTTCATAAACATCACCATTTTTTATTTCTCCACTTCAACACCGATATCTCGGCATTTCACATCCACACAAGTATTTCCAAAGGAGTTTTGAATAAACAACATTTTTTCCCATCCTATAGTTTTATATAAACTACCTTATTTTTCTACATAGGGTGGCAAAATAATATCCATATACTTTTTGAAAAGGTTTTGTAAACCATTGACTTAAGAGTAAATCATTTGATCAAAGTAGATGCATATGTATTTAGGTGCAAGCTAAGGGAGTAGCTTGCCTTGCTCGGCAAAGTGACCTTGGTCTTGATCTTCAGGTTCAACAAATTCCCCCTCCTCGATAATTCCAGCAACGTTCTCGTCTAATCGATAAACAAACAAATACAAGCAATCACTAAACTACTCAAGCAAACATCACAACATTACAATCCTAAATGCTATAAATAGCCACTGCATACATCAAACAATGCAATTTGGTTTCAATTTAATTGATTTAAACAATATTTATTTAAGTCTAATTTATGGCAGAAACTTGTTGAACATGTTTAATTTCACAACTTGAGTTCTGTTGGTCACAAAAATACAAACTAAAATTCTATAGAAAGCTACTGATGTGTAGAAGACAACACAATTGGATTTGGATTAATTTGAGTTACCAAACTCTCTACACAAATGTTTTTATCCAGTAACTTAATAATCAAGTTTTGGCTACCAAATAAGTTCTGTTGCTCCTAAAATTAAATCCTTTAGGAGCAAGTAACCAAGGCTAAATGTGAGCTAACAAAATTGGTCCTAACTCATTTGGGTTAACCATTAAACATATTTAATTGTTTTAGTGCAGAAGGGTTCTCTAACTTCAACTTTAGACTAAACAATTACCACTGCACAAATAATTCTACCAAAATTAGGGAAGCTAATAGATGACAGTACTAAGCTAACAAAATTTGTTTGGAATTATTTGGTTTAACAGAGTATCAGAAACAAACAAGTTTAGGTTTTAAACCTTCTGTGGTATTTTTAATACTACACTTTAATTATTTATCTAAATGAATTGAAACCACTTGGGTTGGTTAAACAATTTTATAAGCTTTTCAGAGCAGTTGGATTTGATTTATTTGCAGATCTATATCTCAAGTTATTGAATTTCTAAGTTAGGTCCAGTACTGTTTTTCAGTATTTCAATTTAATAACAGAAATTCGAGCTATGGATAATGTTCAGATTTCTGACTAGTGGGACCTACATGTCAGCGGCACTGCACGTGCGGGGAAATTAATAAAAACCAGATGTGTGGGGTCCACACGTCAGTGACTCCTATTCTAAACGAAACGGTACGCTGCCGTTGGATCAAGATCCAACGGCCCACGTTCGAGTCCATCGGCGACGACCATTTCTGGGCGGCGCCGTGGCTCCGGCGACGGTGAGGTCCACGGCGAGGTGCACGGAAACCTCACCTAGAGGGCACGGTAGGTGGCGGCGATGACACGAATCGACGGCGGAGGCTCGAGGAAGGCGGTGGTGCGAGTTGTACTTGCCGGGGAGGCTCCAGTCGACGGCGGCGAGGTCTCAAACTTCCACGGCCACGGACACGAGCTCCGGCGAGGTTCCTGGCATCTCCCCTGTGCATGAAACACAGGGAAAACGAGGCCAGTGAGTGCGGTGTGGGTGCAGAAGAGAGTACGGGCCAGAAAGAAGAGAAAGAGAGAGTGTGGCATCGCGGCCATGGTCGACCTCGACGGCGGCAGTGGCGCAGCGTGCACGCCCTCTTGGCGGTGCACCGATGGAAATGGAGTGAGGGGGAGGAAGTGGGGTGGTGTGGTGCTTGCAGGGAGGGGTCGGGGTGGTCTTATAGGGCAGAGGCTAGTCCACGGTGGTCGCGGAGCACGGACGCGTCCATGGCGCCCGAGACGATATTTCTGCTCGATTCCGCGGTGCTGCTGCGAGGGACGTGTCGCCGTGGTGTCTGCCGGGGTCCGGGCGCATTCTAGAAGGGCTCGGTCGAGTCTTGCGTGTCGAGGAGCGGAGAGGGGCTCGAATTTGGGCCGGCATCGCCGAGCTTGCCACGACGGAGCTAGGCCAGCATTGAGGAGAGGGAAGCACTCGATTTCCCTCCTCTGCGGTGCAACGGCAGCAGAGGCTCGGTATCGAGGGCAGCGTGGCCAGAGAGGGGGGCCAGGGCACGGCAGCAGCTGCGCTGCGGCCAAGGCAGCGACGCTGCGTGCAGCTACAGCGAGCTAGGGAGAGGTAGACGACGTCGATTTTGCAGGTAACCCCCTGCCTCTTCTTTTCTATTTTCTTTTATTTCTTTTTTGTCCAGTAGCATTTTAGGATTTTATTTAGGGCACTTAACTTGTTTAGAAAAATTTGCAAATATTTGTGAGGCTTCCCCATAACATGTAGAAGCTCCACAAAATTTGGCATTTCAAAATAAAATGTTTTGAATCATTTTTGTTCATAGGGTTTTAATTATGGTATTTTGTTTTATTTAAATTGATTTTACTTTAGAATTTTAAAACTAGTTCAAAAATAGTTTTTGAGAGGGAAAAGTAGTAAGAATCAAATGGGAGTGTTTACATTACCCTCCACTGACTTTTGTTTGAAACAAGGGCCATTTCTCACTTGGACAATTTGTGTGACACACTTGTCACATTACTTTTCTTACTTTAAGTTTTTGTTTTGTTTTGTTTTCTTTCTTTTCTTCATGTGTTCATTAAAGCAAGCATCACACAAGCAACAAGAATAATTATCACAAGTAACAACATGCAACAACACATATAATTTAACAAAAGTTTTTGTTTGCTCTCATTTTTGAATAATAATACTGATTTTCATTTTGGGATGTTACAGATCCTTCCCCCCTTAAAATAAATCTCGTCCCGAGATTTGCTAGGCTTAGGTATTAAAGTGGTCTGGGAATTCGCTTCTAAGATAGTCTTAGCGTTCCGAAGTTGCTTCTTCTTCGGAGTGGTTAGTCCACTGGACTTTGTAGAACTTGATTGCGTGTCTTCGGGTAACACGAACATCTTCTTTGAGAATCTTGAGGGGTCTCTCACGATAAGTCAGGTCTTGGTTCAGGTCGATGCAGAGGTGATCGATGTTTTTGAAAACATCAGGCTGGTCAGGAACTTCGAGACACTTCCGGAGCAAGGAAATGTGGAAGACATCATGATAATCTCCTAACTCCAGGGGCAACTCCAGTTGATAAGATACTTCTCCTCGACGAGCAATAATCTTGAAAGGTCCAATATACCTTGGCGCTAATTTTCCTTTGACATGGAAATGTTGCATTCCTTTAAGGGGTGTCACTCGGAGATAAACATAATCTCCGATACTGAAAGTGAGATCACGGCGCTTGGTGTTAGCGTAACTCTTCTGACGGGATTGGGCAGTTTTGAGACGCTCGCAGATGAGTTGTACTTGTTCTTCAGCTTCGCGGAGAGTATCGGGTCCAAACAATTTGCTCTCTCCAGTGTCGGACCAATTCAGGGGCGTACGACATTTCTTGCCGTAAAGGGCTTCAAAAGGGGCCATTTGCAGACTAGACTGATAACTGTTGTTGTATGAGAACTCTGCAAACGGAAGACAATCTTCCCACTTGGAACCATAGGATAGAACACATGCGCGGAGCATGTCCTCCAATATCTGGTTCACTCGCTCAGTTTGACCATCGGTCTGGGGATGATAAGCTGTGCTAAACGATAACTTGGTTCCGAGGGCTTCGTGAAGGGATTTCCAGAATCTTGAGGTGAATTGCGTGCCTCTATCAGATACAATCTTCTTAGGCACACCATGCAGGGTTACTATTCTGAAAATATACAGGTCTGCTAACTGAGCTCCGGTATGGATGGTCTTGACAGGAATAAAATGGGCAACCTTGGTCAGTCGATCAACGATGACCCAGATTGAATCATGGCCTCGGTTGGACCTTGGAAGTCCGGTAATAAAATCCATTCCAATCTCATCCCACTTCCACTCGGGAATTTTTAAAGGCTGAAGCAATCCAGCGGGTCGCTGATGTTCAGCCTTGACTCGCTGACAGATATCACACTTGGCTACGAAAGAACCAATTTCTCGCTTCATTCCGTGCCACCAAAATCTTTCTCGAAGGTCTTGGTACATTTTGGTTCCGCCGGGGTGGATTGAATAAGGGGTCTCATGGGCTTCCTTCAGGATAAACTCCTTAAGTTCCATGGCATTGGGCACACAGATACGGCCTTGGAATCTCAGCACTCCTTCAGCATCTTCGGTAAAACCGGGTGCTTTGCCGAGAGAAATCTTCTTCTTAATTCCTGTAACACCCCTAAAATTCAAACCTAAATTTAGCGGTGTTTTCTGACGCCTGAAAAACTTTTCTGTTTTCCTAAATGTTTCTGCAAATATTTTGGGGATGATTTGACTTTGGAATTGCTCTCCCAAAATTTCCCGGTGATCCATGAACCCCTCCAAAGCCCGTGGTAATTTTGTTGCCTAAGTTTTCTCTCGAAAACCCTAGCCCCGACTATCGAACCGTTTAAACCCTTTTCCTCCACCCACAAAAAGGGAACCTATTTCCATAGCCAGGTATATTCCACTAAAAATACCAGAGGACTCCCAAATCCATATAAAGACATCCCATGCAAAAATATTGCATACTCCAATGCAATATTTCCAAGTTAGACATTATTTTCCGAAATGCCATTTCTGATCCAGAAATTAGCTAGACACCTTACACTCCTCCAGAAATTATGACATTTTGGGAAGGTGCATGATTTCACCTCCTGAACATTTCACTCCATTGCCCCAACCTCATTTGAGCAATATTTGACGTACTTCCTTTGTAATGCCCTTTTCATGCCTTTTTGCAATTCCCAAAGGAACCCCTATTTGTAGGTCTCCAAAAATTCTAAGAAAATTAGGGATGATCCCTAGGCAGTATGTAACCCAGTTATGCAAAAATATTTGGTACCTTGCTAGGAAAATGTTGGACTTTTTCCCTGAGCAAGTTTCTGCCCTAAAACCCATTTGTTTTCAAAAACAAGCCAAATGATTTTTGTAGTGGGAAGTAAGCACCTAGATGCAAGCACTAGGAGAGCCTACACCTCTGGACCAAGTATTGTTCAAACCAAAAATGGTTTGCCTCTCCAAACAACAAATTTCAAAATAGACCAGTACTGTATTTCAAAAAATTTAGTCGCGCCAACTTGGGATGTTGCAAAAACTTTGTTCTGCAAAGTTGTTGGGATTTCAATTTGGCACGAGGTGACATGGTTAGTTTTCCTTCTAGAGCCCTGGGATGAGAGAATCATCGCGATGCCGATGTTGGCATGCCCTCTGGCGTGATCACCACCGGCATAGCCGTGCCCAAACAGCGCCGCCGCACTGCTCCTCTGGCTCCCCCTGCTGTTCCCGCGTCCCAGCCCAACCCGGCCGCGACCCAGCCCTCTCCTGCTCCCCTGGCTCGGACCAGCGCCGCCCTTATCCCCTCCCTGTGGAGGGAAACGTCATCGGTGACCTCGGAGGCCATTAATGGCAGCACGGGCCACCACCTATTTCCCTCCTTCCCCTCTATATTAAGCCATCCCAGCAGCCCCCGAGCGAACCCGAGCCACTCCTCCTCATTCTCTCCCCCCTTCCCTTCTCGTTCAGTGCAGGAACGTGAGGGGAAGACCTCCAAAATCCTCCACCATGGCCACCATGGCCGGAGCTCGAAAAAGCTTGGGGAAGGTCACCCCCGCCCTCCATTCCACCTCCCCTGGCCGCGGTCCACCACCTCCAGCCGGTCCCCGCTGCCGGCCGGCCTCCCGGCGCGCTCCCCGGCCGTCCCCGGCCATCCCTGCTCCCTTCCAGTGCGTGTTCCAGGGAGGAAGAAAGGCAGGATCGATCTCCCTGTTTTTTTTCTGTTTTTTTCCCCTCCCGAACCGTTTTTTTTGGCCCAGCCCAGCAGGCACAGCAGCAGCCACGGCCTGCTCTCGGCCCAGGCCGCGCTGGCGCACGCGCAGCGCGCAGCCTTGGCCCATTTCCGGCCCGTTCTGTTTTTTTTCGCGGAACTTTTTTCTTTTCCCTGCTGGACCGATTTTCAAACGGCCACAACTTTTGAACCGTAAGTCCGTTTTCGGTGATTCAAATTTCTAAATCTTCGTCTCGACGAGCTCTTTCCGGTGGTACTGATTTCATCTCATTCCAAAATACTTATATGAGGTGCCCTTTTGTACGGGCATTACGGAGTCCGTGGAACGGGGCTATCGCTGCCCTACGCCGCGGAACCAACCCGACCTCTCCAAGCCCAATGGATCCCCGTCTTCGCAGACAAACTAACCACTTGATATGAGACATCCTGCAATGCTTGTTTGTTCGATTGCTTAATACCATGCCGGGTGTTATGTCTGTCTTCTGTTATATTGTTATGTCTGTCTGCTATTATCATTGCATGTCTGTATGTTGTCCATATTTTGTATGAGCCTTGTATTGTTGTATGTTTATCATGTTGCATTATAAGTTATTGCACTACTTCATAACTGCTTATCTGTGCATCACTCACATTCCCGAGACAATGGCCGGTGGTACCGCCTCAGTCAAAGGAATGGGGGAATTATTACAACTGTGCGTCTCGCGCTTACGGGGCTTTGTTTGCTTCTTTCTTCTTCGTCGAGGTGAGGAGCGGACGAATGTCGTCTTATGATACTCGGGGTTGGGGGCATTTGCCAAAAGAGTTATTTGCCTTGTCCCTCCGTCAAATATGGTTGGCTTAGACCACCCGGACTGCGACGCTTGGGAGCTGACTTTCCATTTGGTTCTTTTTGCCGAGATTGCTGACACCACGTCGGGGTAACCCTCGAGTGGAATGGATGCTCTCTCATTTTTATGAGTGCTTTTCGGTTCATTCTTTTACGGTGACACCGGCCAGGTCTCCCGCCACCGTCATCCGTTTAAAACATTATACGATTATTCTGTGAACACTAACCCCCGAGTGACACCGGCCGGGTCTCCCGCCACAGTCACCCGGGTATTATTATTATTGTTATGTTGATATCTATACATGCAAGTATTATGTTGCTAATGCCTTGTTGTTGTATGATGTTAATGTCATAATTACTATGCTGGACTAATCCTCTGTTTTGGGACTTGTTGTGGTAAAACTTGATTTAAATGAAACCACCCTCCATCAGCGATAAGGTCTGTTCATAGTGCCACTAATCTGAACCCTTGAATGCAATGCCACCGTTGTCCCATGGAAACCGTGACCTAGTAGGTTGTTGAGCCCCTTTTGTGCCATCCATTGGGCGCAGTCGTTCGGTTGTGCTGTCCGAGGGTAGAGGTCGACAGGCACGGGTTCGACTGTGATAGGGAGTCCGGAGCTAGGCATACCCGGTCGCGCCGGGGGATGTGCCGGATTTACTTGCCCGTTGTGCCACGCGCATAGGGTAGTGCAGGAGAGTGTCTTAGCAAGTGGACCATCATGTGAGTGTACTTTGCTTAGTACGACTTTGGGCGTGATGAACCTGAAGTGTCGGCTGAGTGGGGTGCATTCTGATAGGTGGTAAAGCAAACTCTCGAGAGCATCAACCTATCCAGCTAGCCCCGTTCCTGGGATATGGAACAACAGTTCAGTGTCGGTCACACTATGTGTCCTCGTCGTGTCCGGAGGTTAAACTTAACATTTGTTTGAAATAATTAATGAACGACCGGATTACACTAAATGAACGAATAAGATGATGCAGGGAATATTGTCTTGAGATGTTGATGGTAACCCGTGATAGGGATGGCGGTGTGATGCGTTGGAAGCATATAGCTAGGCCAGAGCCAACATCAACCGTGCATGCCTAGAGTGGAAAGATGAGGCCAGTGGGCCTAGCAGTGATCACAGGTGATGTCGTGTATTATGTGGTACCAACTGGTACACTCGTCTACTCGTCACAGGTAAGCTCGTTGTGTGATTGCCGGTATACGATCCAACCCACCTGTCTTGGACTCTGTACTGGTGATGACCCCATTGCTTGCTTATGACATGTTTGGTTGTCAACGCCATGCTACTTTTATATCATGTATCCAGATTACACCTTGCCATGTGTAGGATTTTATATCCAACGTATATCTTGCTGCATGATTGTTGGAATTTTTGTAGTAAGTGGCGATTCTTGCTGGGTGCATACAAATGTACTCACGGGCCTTGTGATTGTGGCCAGGTTTTGTCGAGGATTCATCTTCCACCTTAGGAAGGATTTGAAGCAAGAGCGTGCTAGGATCAGTAGCCCAGCCAGAACCTGTGGAGTGGAGCCGCTCCAAGCCGTAGCCTCTCATATGTTTTCCGCTGCCAGTTAAAAACTCTGTCCAGAGCCATACTGGGATTGATATTTCGTCCTTCCTTGATGGCCTTGTAAACCATTTGTAGCACTGATGTGCCTGATTGTGTAATGATATCCATTATGTTACACTGTTGTGACGTGCGGCCAGTTATCTTGGGATGGCGCACGGGACGACTGCCTCCCTGGTGATATGTGCTAGGGAGGGGTGTCACAGAGGTGGTATCAGAGCACCAGGCTGGCTGTAGACTACCCTAGCATGGAAAGCCCAGCCTTACTTTTGCCCGACAGTGAGCCCGATGGATTTAACCCATCTCCGCCTAACCGGCATGGCTAGTGTCGGTCCACAGTAAGGTGCAGTAGGACGGGTCCCATTTCCCGAGAGAGGCTCGCCGGTTTCTTCCATGGGAAGGAGCCGACACAACCCAGCTTCTAAAAGACCCCAGTCCTAGCTGCTGTTTATCCCCAACCTCGCCTGCTATCCTTGGCCACCCAACTCTCTTGAAGCAGGACCCCGCAAGGAATCCCGCGTTCTCATCTCATCCTACACCCAGATCCAGAAATAATCCGATGGCGAACCCAAGATCGTCCTAGAGACCACTGCCGAGGATCATGGCGGATTTCCACTGATGCTTTGGAAGGCCGTCTGTGTTCTTCTTGGTAGGCCTGCTCGCCCTCGATACGTGGTGCTCGAGAACTCACTCTCGCCTGCCGGGAGTGATTTTCGAGCAGACGTGCATGTCGGCTCGTGTGCATTGGGCACAAGTCCATCTTACCTGATCCAAGGTAGGAGCATGGCCACTATCCATCAAGCCATCCAGGTAGCAGCCCAATCCTCTATGTAGCAAGAGGTGCATTGGGCACAAGTCCATCTTACCTGATCCAAGAGAGAAAGCCCAATCCTCTATGTAGCAAGAGGACAAGTTCAAGTGTGTGTTTCTTATAGGAACAATGGACATGGTTCATGGGTTCACTTAATCCTCTCTCTCTCTCTCATCTACGGTGATCATCATGTTATAGATAAAGTACACACAATTGTCATGTTTTAATGGTAGCTTTTTATGATGGCTATATGTCCTAAAGCACATAGTTGAAAGAAATACTCATTTGTGTTGCTAGTTCACCCTCGTAAGGCTAGCATGGTTGCTTTCACTCCCACATCATACTCTTCCTTTTTACCCCCAGATAAAGGATGTTGGGCTGTATTTCACATGTCACTCAATACATATGCCGTGTCACATCGGCCATCCCGTACCTATATACATCATACTTAATAATGGACAATGTTCTAAACACTAGTGCAATGATTCATATTTCGTGTGCATGACCACATCTCTCTCATCTATCACACTTGGTGGTGTCAATCACCTCATGACAAGGATAAACAAGGCATTATGCATAAATCAAACCATCACATGCATCATAGAATATCTCCAAAGTATGACAAATCATAAAAACTCCAACACAACGGTAAATGTATAACAAATCATCTCATACCACAATATTCACCACAAAGGTATTACATAGATGACCGTAATCATGTTCAGCAGCTCATACGGTACTAATTAGTGAAGCTCAAGAGAGAGGAGAGAGACATAAGTTACCACCACAAACCCTAGTCCAGGGGTGGACTACTCTCCCTTCATCATGGTGATGATGGTGGAGAAGTTCTTGCTGTAGATGTTGATGATGAACACGGGAGGGGGGTGGAGCCCTCCGGAGGTGACTCCGGCCGTTTCCCCCCTCCGATCTTCTCCGGCGGCAGCCTTCTGACTATCTGTTTCGTGGTTTGTGTTTCTCCGCCGCCTCCTTCCAGAGAACGTCGGGGACCTTTTATATAGGCTTTTTAGGTCAAACGATGTCGGTGGAGAAGAGATCGAAGGCAACGGAGCCACGAGGCCAAATGGGTGGGTCCCACGCGGCTATAGTACCAGGCCGCGTGGGCCCCCCTCGTTTGGCCCTCGAGCCTCCGTTTGCTCGCTTCCTTCGCCCACAGGTCTTCTTCCTTCCAAATATTGACGCCCGTAAATTTCCAGGTGATTTCGTTGACGTTTGGGTCCCTGAAACATTAAAATAAGAAAACGGGGTTTTCTGCCTGTGCAGGGTTAATTCCATAAAAATAGGAAATAAATGAATATTCCAAAAATCATTATAAAACATTGATATAACCCTTATATGATGCAAATATGATTGGAATATAAGCAATTAAAGTGCAAAGTTCATGTATGCATTTTACATGCATCAACATCCCCAAGCTTAATCCATGCTCGTCCTCGAGTATGAAGATGATAAAACTAACATGGACTTTGCAATTTAATACTTAACAATGAATATCAAAGATGATTACTATTGCTACATATAGTCAAATGATTCATTCTTCAAAGGAGTAGCAATATGCAAATAGTTTATGAAGTGATATCAAGTATTCAAGACAAGGATGTTCATTGATAGTTCACAAAGTGTAACATGGTAGCAAGTAATATGGAACACATGTATGCATAATGATAAGTAGAACATCCTACAATGGTCATAGAGTGTAGATGAAAATCTGAATATGATAGGTGTACACTTTGGAAAGATGTATATGTGAGTAGAGGTAAAGCATGCATAAGTTTCATCCAACTTCCAAACTCTTCTACTTAAGTTAATGATTGCAATAAGGTATTCATTGGTGTCAAGCTCTCATTGCCCCTATCATAGCATCTTGAATGATTAAGGTTAAAGTGAAAGCAAATATGAGTAGTGTGCTTGATAAAGAATGGGTTGAATGTCTCATGCCCCTTGAATACAAGTACTTACACCATGTGTTACTCAACTTGGGAAACAAAGCAAGTTCAATTAAATATCATTGTAAGCATAATAGTATCATCAAGAGCGTCAACTGGGGTACCTCTTGTCCCAAGATATGGAACAAGCCCATATCAAAATGACAAGACAAACAAACAAAATGAACAATCTCAACACCCTTTTTATTTACCATTTGGAATAGTTTTTTATTGCAAGGTGTATCACAGAAGGTTCACCATAGTATGTAAGTAAATTTCCACCATGAATGATGCATGGCTTAGATTAGCGGCCCAGGCGTCTCTCTAACCATTTACACAAACTCATTTAAACTCACTCTATTTCCACATTTATTTCAACATGATAAGCATCCATAGACAAAAGCACATGATATCAACTAAATGAGATGAAGAGCGTGTTGAAAGCTTGCCATGTGACAGCACATATGGGCTAACTTCCAACCCAAAACATTCATCAAGCCACAAACATCATAATCTTAATCACAATGGGTCAAGTTTTATTATGCAAATAAAAGAACATTGTGCATCAAGTTCGTGAGAGCTATATAACCAACTTTTTTCCATTGCAATCAATAACATAAACATTTTCATTCAGAGGTAAGATAACACAAACAACATGTTAAACATACTCGGAATAGCATAAAGCCAATAGGTAGATATGGTGGACTCACTGGAATAACTTTGGTTGAAGGTGTTGGAAACAAGTTTTTGCTTGTTGGAGTTTTTGGGCTAGCAAAAGGGAGAAAGTTGACCATCTAGATGCATGCATGAGTGTCCATAGAACTAACTAATCCATGTTAAACCAAGTAAAATAACAATCAGCACCAAAACATGAATAAGTGATAGCTCTTCAAAAAGAATTTGCAAACTATTACTCATAAACAAGCTCATGAATCATGCAACTATATGTATCATTAAAAATCAATCAAACATCCCTTTTCCCAATCTTATAAAAGCATCCAACATATTTCAACCCATATTTCCAGTAGCTCTCTCATATATAAATGATAGTGTGGTGGTCTCTCAAACAAACAAAAAAACAAAACAAAAGACGCTCCAAGTTTATGCGATAAAGTGTTTCGATCGAAAAACAGAAGTTGGACGTGTGCAAACCGAGAGTGTGTAGGTCCAGCGGGGTTGTCTTCACATCCCCAAGCTTATGGTCTTCACCATCCTTGGATAGCTCTTGGTGCATCTCCTCCAATCCCTGTGAAAAAACTTCAAAACACCGTTTCTCCATTTCTTTTCTGTGGGGTGCATTAATAGTGATAAACAAATAGGTTCTTGCTGCATATAATCCTTGAACAAAAATTCATATGAGATGTCCAGAAAGTGTATAATGTTGTATGCCTACTCATAAACTCAATTGGATCAAAAAGATTCAACTTAAAAGCTCAAAGCATGCATCAAACAAAATGGGACAGAATCTGTCCAGAAAAACAGCAGCAGCAAAACGTATTTTTCTACCCTACCAAACTTTCTCGAAAAATTCCGAAAAAATTCATGCATACAGAGGATGAAAAGTTGCAACTACAGTTCAAATATGAGCTCATTCGGAGTTACAGAATAAGAATTAAAAATCATACCGTGCACTGACTCGTGCAGGAATAAAATCTCCGAACGCTATAAGCAACTTTTTCAAACCAAAAAGGGTAAAACTTGGCACTTTATTGAAAACTCCAGAACCTAAACTAAAACAAAGTCTCTTGGTACAGCAAGAGGACACAAAGAAAATCACACAAAAATAACCGGGTTGCCTCCCGCAAAGCGCTTTCTTTATAGCCATATAGCTAGGCTTGATAGTTTTAATGATGCTCCATAGGAATAAGAGTTGAATATAAAAGAGCATCAAGAAGCAAATATCAAACACATTTAAGTCTAACCCACTTCCTATGCATTGGGATCTTGTAAGAAAATAAATCAATAAAGCACAAAGTGACTAGCATAGGAAGGCAAAGCAAGTGCAACTTCAAAATTTTCAACAAAAAGAGAGAAGACTTAATATTTTTGAGATATATGAAATCATGTCTCCCTCTCTCATAAAAACTTTCAGTAGCATCATTGATAAACTCAACAATATAGCTATCACATGAAACATTCTTATCATGATCCATATGCATAAAAGTATCATTACTCTCCACATAAGCATAAACAGTTTCATTAGGAATAGTGGGAGTAAAACATTCATAATAATCATTGTAATCATCATATATAGGAGGCATATCATAATCACAATAAACTTTATACTCAATAGTGGGTGGACTGAAAATATCATATTCATCATCATAAATGGGAGACATAGTATCATAAACAAGTCAAAGAACCTCCCCAAGCTTAGATGATTGCAAGATATAAAAGAACCTCCCCAAGCTTAGTCTAGTGCACACAAGAATAGAAACTTAAGCGCTACGCTCCCCGGCAACGGCGCCAGAAAAGTACTTGATAACCCCCAAGAGCAAGGGATCACTGTAGCACCTCTCAATGTGGAAGTAAGGTATCGATCCGCAGGAGCAAGAAGGAAAAGTTATCTATTCCCTACAACTAAAGTGTCACAAGTTTTAGTTGATTATGCACTAAACAAGTTTAGAGAACAAGATGGTTGATTTGATGGATGTAAAAGTGTCCCAATCCTCTTCTTTGCAAGAGGACAAGACAAAGGTAGTAGCAAGTGAAAGCTCTCAAAGAGAGAAAGCCCAATCCTCTATGTAGCAAGAGGACAAGCTCAAGTGTGTGTTTCTTATAGGAACAATGGACATGGTTCATGGGTTCACTTAATCCTCTCTCTCTCATCTACGGTGATCATCATGTTATAGATAAAGTACACACAATTGTCATGTTTTAATGGTAGCTTTTTATAACGGCTATATGTCCTAAAACACATAGTTGAAAGAAATACTCATTTGTGTTGCTAGGTCACCCTCGTAAGGCTAGCGTGGTTGCTCACT
Source organism: Poa pratensis (assembly GCA_947311845.1). Classification (NCBI taxonomy): domain Eukaryota; kingdom Viridiplantae; phylum Streptophyta; class Magnoliopsida; order Poales; family Poaceae; genus Poa; species Poa pratensis. Next base: position 4,264,807 of record CAMZMU010000105.1, read on the forward strand.
CCCACATCATACTCTTCTTTTTACCCCCAGATAAAGGATGTTGGGCTGTATTGTGTCACTCAATACATATGCCGTGTCACATCGGCCATCCCGTACCTACATACATCATACTTCATAATGGACAATGTTCTAAACACTAGTGCAATGATTCATATTTCGTGTGCATGACCACATCTCTCTCATCTATCCACACTTGGTGGTGTCAATCACCTCATGACAAGGATAAACAAGGCATTATGCATAAATCAAACCATCACATGCATCATAGAATATCTCAAAGTATGACAATCATAAAAGCTCCAACACAACGGTAAATGTATAACAAATCATCTCATACCACAATATCACCAAAGGTATTACATAGATGACCGTAATCATGTTCAGCAGCTCATACGGTACTAATTAGTGAAGCTCAAGAGAGAGGAGAGACATAAGTTACCACCACAAACCCTAGTCCAGGGGTGGACTACCCCCCTTCGACATGGTGATGATGGTGGAGAAGTTCTTGCTGTAGATGTTGATGATGAACACGCCGGAGGGGGGTGGAGCCCTCCGGAGGTGACTCCGGTGGCGTTTCCCCCCTCCGATCTTCTCCGGTGGCAGCCTTCTGACTCTCTGTTTCGTGGCTCTGTGTTTCTCCGCCGCCTCCTTCCAGAGAACGTCGGGAACCTTTTATATAGGCGTTTTTAGGTCAAACGATGTCGGTGGAGAAGAGATCGAAGGCAACGGAGCCACGAGGCCCAAATGGGTGGGTCCCACATGGCTACAGTACCAGGCCGCATGGGCCCCCTCGTTTGGCCCTCGAGCCTCCGTTTGCTCGCTTCCTTCGCCCACAGGTCTTCTTTCTTCCAAATATTGACGCCCGTAAATTTCTCGGTGATTTCGTTGACGTTTGGGTCCCTGAAACATTAAAATAAGAAAACAGGGTTTTCTGCCTGTGCAAGGTTAATTCCATAAAAATAGGAAATAAATGAATAATCCCAAAAATCATTATAAAACATTGATATAACCCTTATATGATGCAAATATAATTGGAATATAAGCAATTAAATTGCAAAGTTCATGTATGCATTTTACATGCATCACCAGGCAACTCTTCAGGGAAAACATCTCGGAATAGGTGAACAACCCGGATCTCATCTAAGGTGGGTCGAGCTATGCTCTCATGGCAGCCTGGTTGGGAGTGATTGGTTTCAGACACATACTCCACTTCTACTTCTTTGTCGGTGGTGATGGATACAGCTCTTCTGGCACAGTCTATTCGACCATGGTACTTGGCTAGCCAATTCATACCGAGTATAGCATCTATGCCTTGGGTTCCCAGAACGATTAAGTTAACTGGAAACTTTTCTCCTTTGATCTCCAGGGAAACGTCAGGGCAAAACAACTGGGTTTCTACGGTGGATTCAGGGATTTGAATGACCATGGGTTTGGGTAAGAGGTTCTCAACTAAACCTCCTTTAGCAAAAAACTCTTTAGTAACAAAGGAATGGGTAGCACCAAAATCAAACAGAACAGTTGCAGGTACTGAGTTGACAAGGAACGTACCCAGCACAACATCTGGCGCATCCTGAGTTTCTTGCCACCTCCATTGCGGCCTGGACCATTATTCGGCACATTGGGGCGCTGAACATTCCTCTTAGGATTGGGGCATTCTCTGGAGTAGTGACCTTTGTTGCCACATTCAAAGCAGACAACATGGGCATTGGGGTTAAAGTTGTTGAAGTTTCCTCAGGGACGGTTATTGTCATTGGGGCGGTTGAAGTTGTTTGGGCGGTTGGGGAAATTGGGGCGTGGAGCTTGGGGTGGACGATAGGCAGGCTTGGGGTTCTGCTGAAAGATACGAGGCTTCTGGCTGCTCAAACCTTCCTGAGCATTCATCCTCCTCTTGCGACCTTCAAACATAGACTTGCGCTTGGTCTCAAGCTGGATGGCTTTGTCCACAAGTGACTCCAGGTCACGGAAGTCATGGACAACCAAAGCACACTGCAGTTCATCATGAAGCCCATTCAGGAAATGCTCCATCTTCTTCTCCTCTTTGTCGGTGTCATCTGGAGCATACCGAGATAAATCGGTAAACTCATCCAGATAGCCGACCACATCTCTACTTCCCTGCCTCAGCTTGCGGAATTCATCCTTCTTCCTATCAATGAGTCCACCAGAAATGTGCTTCTTGCGAAACTTCTCCTTGAACTCAGCCCAGTTGATGACGTGGTCAGCTTGCTGGAGAGCCTTGGTAGCTTCCCACCAAGCTCGTGCAGGTCCAGCAAGATAGTTGGTTGCATACAGCACCTTCTCATTGTCTCCTACAGCAGCAACTTCCAGATTGTTCCCGATGGTGAGAAGCCAATCATCAGCTTCCAGTGGGTGAAGTCCCTTGGAGAAGGTAGGTGGGTTGGTCTTCTGGAAATCGCTCAAAGTGGATCGCTGGTTTCCCTCGCCATTGCCATCATTGTTGTTGTTGTTGTTGTTGTTGTTGTTTTTGTTATAAGCGGCTGCGAGTTGCTGCAGGGCACCGAGATTAGCTTGACGCTCCTCGCGGGCAGCTTGGCGTTCCTCCATGATAATCGCGAGAAGTTGGGCGGGGGGTTGGGTCCGGTGGTGGTGGTGGCGTTCCTTTCGCACGACGGGGCGGCATCCTGAAGCACACCGGGTATAAGAGGCAAGGCAAAAAGGTTCCACTAAGGGAAAGGCGATTTCGCGAAGGGGTTGATTAATTTAAGGATTATATGGAAAATATTTCACACAGATCAAACAAGACAAACATACTTATATTTCACAAACATCACATCAAGGAGTTCACAACATCGGGATTACAACATCGCCTTACATCTACTGCACCTAATACATGGTTTCCAAAAGAACCACTACTTCGACTCGACTTGCGATAAGGGTCAACCTAATCCTGCGATAGTACTCAAGTCACTCGCCTACTGAGGTGGAACCTCCGGCTCTGCTGCGTCAATATCTGACTGGTAGGGTGGCTCCTCCGGGTCCTCCTCCTCGTCCTTGAGAACTGCCTCGAGTGGGTCCTCGTCCTCATCAACTAACTCCTCCTCGTCGTCCTCCTGCTCGTAATCCATCTCCTCCATGAAATCCTCATCGTCACTAAGGAAAGCGATGTTCTCTTTGCGGAGATCCTCGCCCTCCTCCTCCATCTCATTGGCCTAATGCTCCATGTCCTCAATCAGCTCGTCCTGCTCCGCCACCCTCTTGCGGAGCTGGGCGATGGTCCTCCTCAGCTGGGCCCTCTTCCCGAGAAGAGCGACCTTCTCCTCCAGTAGCTTCTCCTCGTTCTCGCAAATCTCAACAAGCGAGATGCGATCAAAGTGAAGTTAAACTCTAGTGCGCATCAGATCATCCTGTGTGTTCTGAAGTAAGAGCTCCATGTCCATGATGTAGCTCCCAAACATCGGGTGGCAAGGTGAAGGAGTAGGGTGTCCGTCGCTGTTGCGCCTCCCGTAGAACCGGAAACGGGAGTTCCCCAACTCCGACTTGTGCTCCTCACAAAGTCGGGCCAGCAACCTCTGTGTAGCAGTACAGAGACCGTCAACCCAGGTAGAAGCCTTGGTGGTGAAGATGATCATCCTGGAACTAGGAGACTTGATGTTCCTGCGAACCGACGACTCGATGAGCCAACTCAGTCTCCCGACTCCGTGAACGTCAACCTGAGGTCCTTTGAACTCTGGAGCTGGGCGGCCTAACAGCTTGCTCAACTCGAATAAGTCATTCTCGAACGTCAGCTTGCTGTCCTTCTCAAGCTGAACGAACTCGGTCCAATGGAGTGCCATCTACATATTTTAAGCAAGTTTTAAGTTAGTGAGCTGACGAGTGTATCAAAATTTTAAATGTAGTGAGGCAACAAGTGAGTCGAATTTTAAGCATAATGAGAAGTGTGCAAAATTTTAAGGATACAAAAGAAAATGTAATATTTAATGAGAGTAATTTTTTTACATAAGTAAGAGGATTGGAGATAAGCAGTTCTCGAAAATACTTCACTCCTTTCTTTTAGAAATTAATCTTTTTGTAACATTTGTCTAACGACCATGCTAACTAAGGTTTCCTAAAGTCAGGATGGCTCTGATACCAGCTCTGAGGGTACCCCGGACTAGCCGTCCGAAATACCCGATTATGTATAACACAACGATCCCATGATTAGTCTGTCATTGCACATAATCCGAACTGAATACCAAAGTTTACATCCATTACCGTACCGAATAAAAGTCTTACATAAATGGTCACACAGACCAAGTCTTACATAGGTGCCTTCATGGGCCAAATCAAAATAATACAGCGGAAGCTAAGGCGTAGTAGACCACAACTTCTAACAACGACCCGACAGGCAGCTGACTGATGGAGATCCTTAGTTCACATAGAAGTCACCATACTCCTCCTCGGCGCAGTGCTCCTCGTAGTCTGGCTAGGACAATAGCCAGGGACGAAACCAATATGAGTACATTTGAATGTACTCGCAAACTACCCCAACATGAGTATGCACTAGTTTATTTTAATTTCAAACTTTTATTTTCTTAAAACATCTCTATATCTTTATTGAAAAAGGTAAGAAGAATTTTGTAACTACCTTTGAATAAAATCATCATTTTATCTGTTTCTCCAAAACTCCTCCTTTTTTCGACCATAGTCCACCATGGTCCACTTTCCATCAACAACCTCATACCGATCCGTGGGTATAGGTACAACATTCTCCACTTCATTTTCCTTTTTAAAACTCAGCTCTTTTCAAAACTTGCACATAGTCTTAGGACAGCCTCCCAATTGTCCATATCCGAGGACTCGGCTATTCGAATAGTTTTAACCCTCTGCAGAGGTAGCACGCTTTTAGCCCACATCCATCCGGTAACTCATCGTGTCAGCCACGTCCCGCCATACAAGGTGTATGCGATGTTGAGCCACCGGCCATAGTCTGTCCTTTGCTCATGCTAGTATAGGATCCTGCCCCTATGACACCTTCCATCGACACCCACTCATAGGTTTTTTCCGGCGGTTTATGGTGGAACCTTCTATCCTCCACACCAATCGGTGAGGACCCGGGTCAGGGGCTAGGTCCTCGGACCATCCCCTCATGCATAACGGAGTCATCTCCGTCGATGAGGTATCCCATACTAATAAGAGCAAATTATATGACTAAGTCTTTTCCCATATATGGTAAATGTGGTCGCATAGGGTAAGATTGGTCGTCATAGTACTAGGACACTGTGCATTTTTCATAAACCTCACCATTTTCCATTTCTCCACTTTCACACTGACATCTCGGCATTTCACATCCACACAAGTATTTCCAAAGGAGTTTTGAATAAACAACATTGTTTCCCATGTAGTTTTATATAAACTACTTTATATTTCTACATAGGGTGGCAAAATAATATCAATATACTTTTGGAAAAGGTTTTGTAAACCATTGACTTAAGAGTAAATCATTTAGTCAAAGTAGATGCATATGTATTTAGGTGCAAGCTTAGGGAGTAGCTTGCCTTGCTCGGCAAAGTGACCTTGGTCTTGATCTTCAGGTTCAACAAATTCCCCCTCCTCGATAATTCCAGCAACGTTCTCGTCTAATCGATAAACAAACAAATACAAGCAATCACTAAACTACTCAAGCAAACATCACAACATTACAATCCTAAATGCTATAAATAGCCACTGCATACATCAAACAATGCAATTTGGTTTCAATTTAATTGATTTAAACAATATTTATTTAAGTCTAATTTATGGCAGAAACTTGTTGAACATGTTTAATTCCACAACTTGAGTTCTGTTGGTCACAAAAATACAAACTAAAATTCTATAGAAAGCTACTGATGTGTAGAAGACAACACAATTAGAATTGGATTAATTTGAGTTACCAAACTCCTACACAAATGTTTTAATCCAGTAACTTAATAATCAAGTTTTGGCTACCAAATAAGTTATGGTGCTCCTAAAATTAAATCCTTTTAGGAGCCAGTAACCAAGGCTAAATGTGAGCTAACAAATTGGTCCTAACTCATTTGGGTTAACTATTAAACATATTTAATTGTTTTAGTGCAGAAGGGTTCTCTAACTTCAACTTTATACTAAACAATTACCACTGCACCAATAATTCTACCAAAATTAGGGAAGCTAATAGATGACAGTACTAAGCTAACAAAATTTGTTTGGAATTATTTGGTTTAACAGAGTATCAGAAACAAACAAGTTTAAATTTTAAAAGTTCTGTGGTATTTTTAATACTACACTTTTATTATTTATCTAAATGAATTGAAACCACTTGGGTTGGTTAAACAATTTCATAAGATTTTCAGAACAGTTGGATTTGATTTATTTGGATGTCTATATCTCAAGTTATTGAATTTCTAAGTTAGGTCCAGTACTGTTTTTCAGTATTTCAATTTAATAACAGAAATTCGAGCTATGGATAATGTTCAGATTTCTGACTAGTGGGACCTACATGTCAGCGGCACTGCACGCGCTGGGAAATTAATAAAAACCTGACGTGTGGGGTCCACACGTCAGTGACTCCTATTCTAAACGAAACGGTACGCTACCGTTGGATCAAGATCCAACGGCCCACGTCCGAGTCCATCGGCGATGACCATTTCTGGGCGGCGCTGTGGCTCCGGCGACGGCGAGGTGCACGGAAACCTCACCTAGAGGGCACGGTAGGTGGCGGCGATGACACGAATCGACGGCGGAGGCTCGAGGAAGGCGGTGGTGCGAGTTGTAATTGCCGGGGAGGCTCCAGTCGACGACGGCGAGGTCTCAAACTTCCACGGCCACGGACACGAGCTCCGGCGAGGTTCCTGGCGTCTCCCCTGTGCACGAAATGGAGGGAAAACGAGGCCTGTGAGTGCGGTGTGGGTGCAGAAGAGAGTGCAGGCCAGAAAGAAGAGAAAGAGAGAGTGTGGCGTCGCGGCCATGGTCGACCTCGACGGCGGCAGTGGCGCAGCGTGCACGCCCTCCTGGCGGTGCACTGATGGAAATGGAGTGAGGGGGAGGAAGTGGGGTGGTGTGGTGCTTGCAGGGAGGGGTCGGGGTAGTCTTATAGGGCAGAGGCTGGTCCACGGTGGTCGCGGAGCACGGACGCGTCCATGGCGCCCGAGAAGATATTTCTGCTCGATTCCGCGGTGCTGTTGCGAGGGACGTGTCGCCATGGTGTCCGCCGGGGTCCAGGCGCCTTCTAGAAGGGCTCGGTTGAGTCTTGCGTGTCGAGGAGCGGAGAGGGGCTCGAATTTGGGCCGGCATCGCCGAGCTTGCCACGGCGGAGCTAGGCCAGCATTGGGGAGAGGGAAGCACTCGCTTTCCCTCCTCTGCGGCGCAACGGCAGCAGAGGCTCGCTGTCGAGGGCAGCGCGGCCAGAGGAGGGGGGCAGGGCACGGCAGCCGTTGCGCTGCGGCCACGGCAACGACGCTGCGTGCAGCTACAGCGAGCTAGGGAGAGGTAGACGACGGCGATTTTGCAGGTAACCCCCTGCCTCTTCTTTTCTATTTTCTTTTATTTCTTTTTAGTCCAGTAGCATTTTAGGATTTTATTTAGGGCACTTAACTTGTTTAGAAAAATTTGCAAATATTTGTGAGGCTTCCCCATAACATGTGGAAGCTCCACAAAATTTGGCATTTCAAAATAAAATGTTTTGAATCATTTTTGTTCATAGGGTTTTAATTATGGTATTTTGTTTTATTTAAATTGATTTTACTTTAGAATTTTAAAACTAGTTCAAAAATAGTTTTTGAGAGGGAAAAGTAGTAAGAATCAAATGGGAGTGTTTACATTACCCTCCAGTGACTTTTGTTTGAAACAAGGGCCATTTCTCACTTGGACAATTTGTGTGACACACTTGTCACATTACTTTTCTTGCTTTAAGTTTTTGTTTTGTTTTCTTTCTTTTCTTCATGTGTTCATTAAAGCAAGCATCACACAAGCAACAAGAATAATTATCACAAGTAACAACATGCAACAACACATATAATTTAACAAAAGTTTTTGTTGGCTCTCATTTTTTGAATAATAATACTGATTTTCATTTTGGGATGTTACAGCCTCGTTCCAGGTTCGGCGGTGGTCAGCTTCTTCTCCGGCGTCTTCGGCGGTGGAGCAGAGGTGGCGGACCGGCGGCGTGTTCTGCGGGGGATCCTGGGGACCTTGTTGTAATTTCCTGGTTTCTGTGGTCTTTTCTGCTGTTGTGCTGGGGCTTGGGACCCACTTGCCGTGTACTGTGTCTTGTATTCCTCGATGTATTTTGTTGAATACATGCAGTATACTAAGTAAAAAAAAAGATAAAATATCTTTCAGTATCTTCATTTCATCACTTCCGTGCAGTTAGCAGGTAAGCTTGCTATCGATATTCCAGCCATTCTCGTACCCGTTGCCGCATATATGTACCTATATATAAGTATGGTACCATCATGCACACATATCGATCATTAAGCTGGAAGCCAACGGATTAGTTAGCACTAAGCTTAATTAGCTGCCATGGAGCTAACTGTAAACTTCACTTCAGTTGCCTTAGCCATACTGCTCGTCCTTTGGTTTGTTCAGCACAAAACATCGTCCAACGACAAAAACAATCGAAACAAACAGCAGCCACCCGGGCCATGGGAACTCCCGATCATCGGAAGCCTCCACCACGTCGTGTGCAGTGGCATGCCCCCGCACCGCACGCTGACGGAGCTTTCTCGGCGGCACGGCTCGGTGATGTTCCTCAAGCTCGGCGAGGTCCCCACCGTTGTCGTCTCCAGCGCCGAGACGGCCGAGGTGGTGATGAAGAGCAAGGACCTCATGTTCGCGTCGCGGCCGCGCAGCGTGACGCTGGACGTCATGGGCCATGCCAGCGGCAGCGGCATGGGCATCATCTTCGCCGCCTACGGCGACCAATGGCAACAGGCCCGCAAGGTCTGCGTCGTGGAGCTACTGAGCGCGAAGCAGGTACAAATCAATGTTATGTTTTAAATAGCAGATTATGGTAAAAGAGCGATAACTCTCAAAATGGGGCTATAGCGGGATAAACTGGAGCTAAATGTGGTTATAGCGGATCAATTGTACATGTATCCATTTAGCGGCAACATATTCAAAAGTCTCTAGCAAGGGCATAGCAGGCTATTTAAAACTATATGATACTAACTGCATGCAGCACATTCGTCCATTTTCCCAAGAAACTGCATACACACATCTCAAAAAACAAAAAAAAGTGCCATGCACCTAAACAGTTCATCCAAAAGCTTGATATAGATTACATAAAGAAAAACTTGATATAAATGTGGACAATACTATACTTGAACACAGGTGAAACGCATGGAAGGCATCAGGCCTAAGGAGGTCGAAAACCTCCTCCGTTCCATCACCGCCTCGACTGGCGTCACAGTCAACCTGACGGAGATGGTGTCGGCGCTGACAAACGACATCATCGCGCGGGTGGTGTTTGGAGGCAGATGCACACATCAGGACGAGTACCTGCGAGAACTGGAGAAGGTCACCGAGCTGATCGGAGGCTTCTCCCTCGTCGACCTGTTCCCGTCGTCGCGGCTGGTTCGGCTGCTGAGCAACGGCGAACGCCAGATGAGGAGGAGCTACGGCCGCATCCAGCGCATCATCGCCGACATTATCGAGAGCCGACGCAAGGAGCTGATCATGGTGCGTGCTGCCGACCGTGGCGAGGAGAATTTGCTGGACGTGCTCCTCAGGCTGCACGAGGAGGACTCCTCGACACACCCTCTTACTCTGGAAGCAGTAGCGGTCATTATCTTTGTGAGTATTCTCGCCAACACTTAATTTCTCGTTAGAAGAGGAGGATAAACCCTGGCCCCGGCCTGCTTCAGTCGCAGAATTATTTCTAAAATTTCATCGTTCTCAATCTTGCCCTGCACATACGTACATCGATCCACTCTCTCTATCTCGTCCTCTTTGTTTGTGTGAAATATTTTGTTGATCTATTGTTTCTACTCTTCATGTCATATAACCCACAACCACCTTATTTTCAGGACATGTTTGCAGGTGCCACCGAGAGCTCCGGAATTACAGTGGAGTGGGCTATGTCGGAGCTCTTAAAAAATCCCGCAACTATGAAAAAAGCACAACTAGAGGTCCGAAAATTACTAGGTCAGCAACGAGCCGTCATCACCAATAACGATCTTACTGACCTCCCCTACATGAGAATGGTGATTAAGGAGGCCTTGAGGTTGCATCCCCCCGCTCCTCTACTCCCCAGAAGGGCAAGAGAAGACTGTGAGATCATGGGATTTAAAGTTTCTAAAGGCACTAATGTACATGTCAATATATCAGCGATTTCTCGGGATGTTAAGTACTGGGATGCGTCTTAATTATTTAAGCCAGAGAGGTTTGAGAATAGCAACATAGATTACAAGGGGATGCATTTTGAATTCACACCTTTTGGGGCCGGAAGGCGGCAGTGTCCAGGAATGCAATTCGGCACATCAACCGTGGAGATGGCATTGGCAAACCTTTTGTACCACTTTGACTGGGCGATCCCTAATGGGTCTAGCCTGGAGTTGATGGACATGTCTGAAAAGTTTGGGATCAATGTACGTAGAAGGTTCAACTTGCAGCTGACAGCAATCCCATATGAGCACTCCAACGCTATGTAGTTCAACGGCCCGTGGACCGAAGGAATAATTGCTCACTCATAGCCAAAATATGCAATCCGCCTCTATGTAAAATGCGGTTTTGGGAGCATTCAACTGAAATCCAGGTGGGGAACCTCTCCCCGGAGAACACTCTTACAAAAAAAAAATCTTATATTGCACTTATATCCATTCAAATAAGAGAAGGTTTGTTGTGTGACATTTAATATGTGTGGCAGTCATATGTCTATTCCTCTTCCAACAAGCATGAGTGAATTCCACCTTGTATTCCTTTGTTTGTGATTTTGCTACTTATCTCGTTTCATTTTATTGCTAGTTTTCACACCCAGAATATGAAGGTGAAGGATTGTATTACCATTTAACCATTTGACCCCGTTCTAACAGCTCGACCCCAACTGTCAATCCTATGTGGACGCTGATTTAATTGCTAACTCGAAAGGGTTGAAGTGACCCTGCAAACCACTGCCTAATGTAGTATGCCACGCCACTCGTTGGCATATTAACAAGCCAAATGTATATAATTTTTTTAACTTCTTCCTCAGATATTCGAGGGAACACCGGTAACAACTTACATAGTGAAATTAATAATAAAACTATAGTACTAAGTACCATAATAGTTTAGCAGCTTATTGGTGCTAAGCTATGGCTGCTTGGCTTACTACATTCTGTAGGTCCTATTGAATCTTTGCCTCCACGTCGTCCCATATGATCACATCACATCCTCAATATATTAAAGTTGGGAAGATCGGCGGCCTCTCCGCGCTCCGCTACTGTAGCAACTACAGTAGTACTGTAGAATTGAAGCAGTGTTCTACAGTGTTTCGATCTAAGCGTCGATCGGCGATCGGGCGGTCCAGACGACGCGTCCGTGACGGTTTTGCAAAAAAGCCCTTAACAAATCCCCAAAACAAACCCGCAGTCCACAGTTCCACGAGGGAAGGACCTAATCGTAAAATCCAGAAACAACAGGGACTTTTTTACAAAAACGCCAGCAAACCACGGTCTCCCTCCTTCTTCCTCTCTCTCTCCCGCGACGCCGCGGGTCGCTGCCGCCGCCGCCATGCATCGCCGCCACCTCGCGCCTCTCCGGCCAAATCCACGGCCACGGAAGGCTCCGCCGCGCCGTCCTCCACCTCCTCCCCGCGGATCGCGTCCCGGGGCGCCGCCGCCGCGCCACGGTTTCCTCCGCCGTGTCCGTGGTCGCCGGCGGCCGCTCCGGCAACCAAATGACACGTCGCGCCGCCCATTCGCCTCGCCACGACGCCCGCCAGCGGATCCGCACGCTCTCAGCCCCGCGCGCGTGCTCCCCTGCGCGAGCGCGAGCTCGGCAGCCGCGTCCGTCGCCGGCGGCCGCTCCGGCAACCAAATGACACGTCGCGCCGCCCATTCGCCTCGCCACGACGCCCGCCAGCGGATCCGCACGCTCTCAGCCCCGCGCGCGTGCTCCCCTGCGCGAGCGCGAGCTCGGCAGCCGCGTCCGTCGCCGGCGGGTGACGTCGCACGATGACGTCATCCGGGCCCACCTGTCATCTTCCCAGATATTTTGCATATTTGCATAAAAATGCTGAAAATTAGAAAAATCATATCTTTTAATCCGTAACTCAGAAAAATACAAGTACTATACCAAAATTTGCAGAAAAATGAAACCTTTACAACTAACACATATCCATACATAATTAAACAACTGTAAATAATTTTACTTATAACAACTAACCAATTTTTTTATATTCATTATAAACATTCCGTAAAAACATTTTAAAAAATATCCATTCCAAATACGTTATAAACTTTCCAAAAATTATTTTGAAACTTAAATTTTATACAGTACTTAAATTTTATAACTTTCTTTCTAACTGAAATAAAAGCCACAAAACAAATATGAACAATTGCATGCAAAATATAGCAGAATGATCACCCCAAAAAAATTACTGTACCATTTCAAATTGGCTAGCATTTAAATATAATATAACTGAACTCCCTCCAATTATATGAATAAATTTAAAAAATTGACTGATATTTAGAAATAACCATAATATGTTCCATCTGTTTATGGTGCCACACAGAAAAAAATACCCATTCACAATAACCCCAAACCCAATATGGATTAACCAAAGTTAAACCAAATTTGTAATTCGAATTGATTTGAATTGCACATTTTTACAAATTAGTACTTACCAACATGTATATTTTATAAAAAATGTGGTCAACATTCCAACATGTTCAAAAAATCCCATCACAAACTCACGATTACGTAAATTAACACAACCCTAATATGTGGTAATCAATTTTTTTGATTATTTATAACTCACAAACTGAACCCATCATCAACTCATGACTACGGGAATTAACAAAACCCTGACATATGATAGCCAATTTTCCTGATTATTCACACCTTACAAACTAAACAATTTCCAATTATGCTTCGTACTACATATATCATTGCAATTAAATACATTTTGTTGTTGCATACAGATTTTCTCCCAACATGATTTAACTTCTACCGAATATATCACTACTTTTTTTCACTAAAGGCGCGGCGTGACGATGCGCCCAATTTACCTAGTAGGTGATGTATATTCCTCCAGAAACATCGAGTGCCTCATAGTAGACTTCCTTATGTCCCATTTGGACTTCCCGGTTCTCTCAAAGCCTAACAAAGGGGTGAGAAATGATATGGATGAGTAGATTGTGCTTAATAAGTTCAGATATGAGATAAGTGTTTGGAATGCACTATTTACCCATATGACCAAGGTTCAACGAGTTATGTAGGCTTCGATTAACATTTGTTCAAAAGGTTTATTTTATTCAGAAAAAATCTCCCCCGGGCTTCACAAATTGTGATAATCTCAAATTTCATAGCAATCGCAGTTCTTTACCACAACAAGGAGTGACTTATCCAGTGTGATAATCTCAAACTATGCAGTGGTGCGCTATTTTACACAGTGTTTCTTATCCTCCATGTTGGGCCCGTACCCATATGGCTCCTTTAAAAACTAGCCAAGTCCAAGAGCATCTCCAACAGCAGCGCTAAAAACGCCGCGCGCCCAAGAAACCGCCGATATCGCGCGCGCGCACCCGTTTCGGCGTCTCCAGCAGCCGTGCTAAAACTCCGCGTGCGGTAAAAAGGGGCCAGCGCGCTGGCTCGAGCGGTACTCCTTGCGCTGAATTTGGGGCGGCCGCTCCAGCGCGCGGTGCGAAAGGAAATCGCGCTCGAGAGAGCAACCACCACCCGGAAAATTCCCCATTGCTCCCGCGGTGCCGCCGGCGGAATTCCGGCGATGGAAGACCACTCGAGCGTTCCTCCGACCCCGCCCTACGTCCGCGACCCCTCTCCGTCGGTGCCGCCGCAAACCCTAGCGCGAGCGTGACCAACTCCGCCGCCGGCGCCACACCAAATCCCGGCGTGGGGCTCGCGCGCGGCCTTTTCACGACGCCACGGCCGAACTCCGTCGGAGCCGTCGCGCAGGCGCCCGGTGCGCAGCGGCGGAACGTCCACCCCAAGCGCCCGATTGCGGCGGCGACGACGGCGGCGTTAGCCAAAAAGATGAAGAAGGTGGGCGCTGCTGCGGCGCCAGCCAACACGAGGAAGGCGACGCCAGCGCCATTGCCCCCGCCTCCGCCTCCGCCACCCGTAGCGCCGGCACCCGCGCCGGAGCCGTCGTTTTTTGCGCCGGTGGATGCAAATAGGGTGCTTGACGAAATGCCCATAAGGTACTTTTCTACATCTTGCTTGACAATTCGCTTGATTCGTCCCCTTGCTTGACTATCTTCAACTCATTTGTAGTTTGAATGATGACGC